>JANAVB010018198.1:10414249-10491044 GCA_029216955.1 Iris pallida | reverse complement strand
TTGAAATTCTACCTTGAAAAAAAAAATAAATATATTATATCTATATTTATATGTATTTAAAAAAATATATATATTATATATATATATATAAATATCGATATATACGTATATATAGAAATTGTAGTTTATAAATATATGTATTTGAAATTCTAGTTCAAATTTGTTTAGTAGACTTCACAGAGTATTTTTATTATATTTTGTGGTTTGTATATTTTTTACCACTTTAAAATATATATATATATATATATATATATAATATACGTAGAAAAATATATATATATATATATATATATATGATATATATCTATATATATATATAATAATATATATATATATTCTATATATTATATTTATATATAATATTGTAGTTATATATTTATATATGTATTTGAAATTCTACCTTGATCAAAATATTGTTATGAATTTCACAAGATTATTTTATTATTATTTTGTGGTTTGTATATTTTTACCACTTTAAAAATATATTATTATTCTAATTCCTGTATTGACCAATTGTTGTCCAAGCCTAGCATGGGTTTTTGGGCCTAATTGTGTCTCATACATTCAGAGTCTGTACAAGTCATATTGGACTTGATTCATGGCTCTGGGTCCTGTATCTGGACTTCGGTTCAATTCGAATACATGGACAAAAATAGTAAATAATTAATTAATTAATTTCCAGAAACTGTTGCTTGCTGTTTTTGAATTTTTATATATATATTAAGTGCTGTAAATATCTGAAAAAAATTATATTTAAATACTTTGTTAATTTAGACAATTTACTATAATTTTTTAGAATTTATTAAGTGGTGTTGGTATTTTATAAAAATAGGAAAACAGAACTCATTTTCAGTATATTTATGTTTGCTGATTTTTAATAAATATTTATGAGGGTTTATAAATTCCAGAAAAATTAGTATAAATTTCTATAGTTAACAAGGATCATTTTGGTACTTTATCTTATGAAAAATTAAGCTTTTTGTCTATCTCAAAAATTGTTGGAACATAGTGTACAGTTGATTTAATTATTGAATAATTACGACTTGCAACTTTTTGTGTTATTTTGAGTTTTAGTCGTATTGAACCTCACCCCGCACTAGTGTAAAGGCCCTAGAAAGTTTGATTTCAGTATTGTGTCACCTCACATTGGTCTCCTATGCTAAAGTCACTATTTGGCTAGGTGTCCAATCAGAAAGTCGTGTTGCACCACTAGTGTCTTAGTGTTTAACTTAGTATAAAAACTAAGTTATGTATTTATTTCTACAGTGACGAGTCACGAGGCATCTATAGCATTTTTATCGCTGCTTTGCTTTGCTAGAGGGAAGTACTTCTACAAACTTTATATACTGTTACAACAATGAACTGCGAATCCAACCATGTTAAATGCTGATCCTTGGGATAGCAAGTTAAATCTTCACATGTTGTACTTTCAGTCACTACCATGCCTAGACCAGTCTTTATATATCTCTCACATGATTAGAATATGGGTTATAGGGAAACTGTTAGTAGTGTACGTGATCATGCCCTCCTTCTCCGTACGTATGTACCGAGCAAAGTTTCATTTTATATGAATACTGCGCCGTAGGCTTTATCTCAAAGCGGATTTGTACGTATGTACATCTATCGCCTTATCACTTGTACGAAAGTACATTTCATTATGTGCCCCTGCACATTGTACACCTATTGACGATCATGTACCTGCTACAGTTTTAAACATTACATATACATCTGTCTATTTGACATATGTGTTCTTGCCATGATAGATTATGAGATGCCTTGTTTCCAGTTTATTCCTCTTATGTTCATTTCATATTTCGTATATTAGTTTGCTAGAAACAGTACTTGCTCTCGTCCTGACAGGATAACGTTGTAGGTATTCTTACTGAGATTGCTCTGCGACTCATATTATGGAGTTACTGTCGAGGACCAGGCTTTGCCTTAAGAGGATGTACCTGTGGGAAAACTCGTCTAGTTTACGTAGTTGCTCAGGATATTTAGTGTAGTCATGTATTAGACTACGTATTTTGTAACTGGACCTGTATCCAGTTTTATATTTCGGACTTGTACTTGGACTTATTATTATATGAGATGACTTTTGTGTTTGGAGCATTTATGACTCTTATTTACTTATAGAACTGTTAGCACATTTAGTCTTATCTTGTTATCTCTAGAATAGCTTACTGCGCTTTATCTCAAGCGTAGGCTGGACATGACTCGGCCCGGCCCAACAATTTGGGTAGCGGGTCATGACAGAGAGAAAAAAAAAGGAGAGAGAAGGGAGGACCCCCGGCTGGACACAGAGAGAAAAAGCACAGAAGAGTCTCCCCACACATTCTGAGAGCATTTCTTCATCAGAGCCAAGGCTACGTCCGATCGTCCAAGGAGTAAGGCAGAGCTGCCGTCGCTTTTTCGAGCCTCTACCGTCACCCCCAGAATCAAAAATAAACAATCGTACTTAGATTGTTGTACCTAGGTTTTTATTCCTAGGCTTTCTTTGTACGAGCGAGTTTGTATTGTGAGTCTAAGTTCAGTCCTCCTATAAAATTGTTCTGCACTTTTACAATTAATGGCAAACAATATCTAATTAACTAACTATCTAATTTACTAACATAACATCTTAACTAATATCTAACATATAACCTATAGAGACTAACTTGCTGACATACCAATATTTAGAACTAACATAACCTACTAACATATCAATATCTAACATACTAGATATCTAACATCAAACTATCTAACAACATATCAAATATCTAACAAAATACTAACCTTTACTATCTAACTAACACTTATACTAACAAATATAACTTACACTAACATATAATAAACACTAACATATCTAACCCTCTACTAACCAATATCTAACAAACATACTAACATATATAACTTAACAATAATATATATATATATTTACTATATCATACATATACTCGACAACCTATGGTACCTACATTTTTTTTATATCCATACTACATAGGCTCATAGGTTACACAAAATGTCTATGTCATATCGTCAATCTTCTACTTAAAACCAATACTGTACCAATTAGGTCTTCACTAAATTCTAAGATTAAAGTATGTCGTAGCCCTTTGGATTAGCTTTCCGAAACTTCAAACGGATTGCATTTTCGTGTCCGAAAGCTCCCGAAATCCTGAAAACACCGAAACGCGTTCGTCTTTCGGACAGCTGACACTCAAACAGTTTTACAAAAAGTTCTAGAATATATTTTACCTATTAATATATATATTTGGAAAGCTAACTTCGATACGGTTCTTTTAAAATAAATAAAAGATTAATCGGAGTCTTAAGCTAAAAGTAATGATATTTCTAAGTTGTTATGGCTACTAAAAACGTGGATGAATATTATGACGAATTTGGGTTGTTTGGATAAAAGAAACACATCTCACTCTCCACACCACTCAAGACACACATCAAACCACACTCCCCTCTCCTCTAACACAAACACACCACTAACAACATATACACACACATATAGATATATGAAGTATATCTAACATACCTATTATATATATACAAAATAGTCCATTATATAAAGAGACACTAAAATGACAAGTTGAGGCTAAAAATATGACATGTAGACTAAACCACTTAGATCTAACCATGGGTATCCAAATGAAACTCATTCTAACCATCATAACTAACATCAATCCATCCTCTAAAATGTCTAAAACTGAAATTAAAATACAATTAAACCTATTACACATTAAACCAAACACATGAGGTGTCCTAATTTGAGATCTAATAAGTAGGACACAAGACACAATTCTAACTTGCTCTAGAGAGCTCCAAATGGCCTCAAACTTGAATCTAAAGGGGGTACATGCAAAGGGGTAGATTCTATGGATTCAAAACTAACTAATATGCATAAAAATCAATTTAGAGGGTTGATTTTACCTATTGGGAGTGGGATCCCAATGATACTCTCAAGAACACGGCTCCGATACGAATGTAACGCCCATAACCAGAATATTGGAGAGCGGGGGTGTACATAGCCAGCTACGTATATTGAAGTGCAACCCACCTCGCTATACGGTCATGGCTGTCTAGATATATGAGGGTTTAACTACAACCCATCAGTCTCCTATGGTCATGAACAAGCCTATTGTCTCAATCTCAAGCAAGCAATAACATTTTACAAGATGTCAGAGCACCAAATATATAATAGCAAGGCGTCCCATACATTACATACTTAGTGATCATGAAGCTAGTCGTACAAAATGTCAAGACTAGCAAGAGTTTCAGTCATACATGATCAACCCTAGGATTTGTCAATCATGTTACAGCCCATAGGCAGACAGTAAATAAAGGTGCAATACGAGCTAACACGTGCTCGCCGGCTAAACGTCTCAAAAGAATAATTTTACAATAAATTGGGGAGAACAAAATAAACCCACTCATTGCCAGGGTTACGCCTGGTGGTCACCATCTGGCTGGAAGGTAGGGAGATCCTCTGGAGCTGCTCCGATATCTGGCCATACAAAACCAGCTGGGTCAGACCCCAGAAAGAGCAAGTGCCACAAAGAAGACTTCACTTAGAAACTAAATACAGCACATCATAAATGAATATTAAAGATAATTATAATGATACTGATAACAACAGGGGCAACAATAAAGAATTGATTACGAGAAAACCATTCAAGTAGCCAGGTCGCAACCCTTAAACCAAACAAGGACCGGGGTTGCAACCCTTCACCTGAATAGAAACCCGTCTCAAATACTGCTGGTAAAGTAAAACATGATGAGCTTGACATAGGGTGAAATAAGACAATAAACGAAGAGAGGATAAAGGACTGCTCCGGGTGCCAGGTTACAACCCTTAAACCAAACAAGGATCGGGGTTGTAACCCTTCGCTTGAACAGAACTTGCCCCCTTATTATTGTTGTTAAGGTAAGCGTAGGTAATCATGTCATGTCACAATCTTGTAAAACATGACGAGCATGACACAGGGTGCAATAGGACAATAAACGAGGAGAGGACACAAAACTGCTCCGGGAGCCAGGTTACAACCCTTAAACCAAATAAGGACCGGGGTTCTAACCCTTCGCCTGAACAGAACTGGCCCCCTGATTACTGTTGTTAAGGTAAGCATAAGTAATCAGGACGATATATGATAAGATAACCATGGAACTATTCAGATAGCCAAGTTACAACCCTTAAACCAAACAAGGACCGGGGTTGTAACCCTTCATCTGAACAGAACTTGGTTTCTCATCATTTATCGATAAGTAAAGCACAAGGAATCAGGTCATGTTACAATCTTGTACAGGATCAGGACAAACTAGACTGGGCTAGACTCCATCCAATCAATCACGGCCAAGCAATGAGTACGGCTTGATACTCTAACTAGCTTGGGTTAGCACAGGCCTAGTTACTAGCAAAATGCAATGAGATTATTCCAACAGCCACAAGCCCTGCAGACCATCCAGGTTATCCAGACGCAATTATGGGATTGAATTCATGTGGACAGATCATCCAAGAAACGCATGTACCCTTAAGTAATTCGGTGATTGCAACACACGATAATATGCTGGAGATGTGCCCTACTCGACGGTAGGCTACAAATCCTATGATGGGGCGCCCTGATAACGGGATTGCCTGTAGCTGGGAAGTCTCTCCATGCCTACTGATTTATTCTAGTTATTAGCCTTAGTCAATTTTCAGTAGGTACCCCTAACCGTGGTATTCAGGGGTCCCCGTCCTAGACATGATGCTAGACAATACTGATTTATTTGTACAAACATAATCGTCCACGGTATCCCAAACCATTTATTATAGTCACGTCATGAAAGCCGTCGCAATAGCTTTCAATAGTTCCCATCATGCTTGCTTGTCATATCTTGTTATGTCATGTCACATCAAGTACTTGCCATTCCATGCCATGCCATTATTAGCCCGGTCATATCAATCAATTCGTGATTTGCCAAGTCGTGGAGAATGTAAGAACATAAAGTCAACCGGGTACAAAAATGGCTCAAGGCTCTACGCGAGTGAGCCTCTACGCTAGGCCAAGGGCCTCAAGCGTAGAGTGGCTCTACGCTAACGTGAGCAGGGGTGCACGTGAGTGGTGTTTTACGTTAGCCGGGCTTTACGCAAGCGAGATTATACGCGCGTAAGATTTTACGCGAGTAGAATCCCACGCACGCAAACTCCCTATCGAAACTCTACATGAGGAAACACTAGGGCAAAACATTACGCTCTTGAGAGTCTGCTCGAGCCAGGGATTTTACGCGAGCACGATTTTACGCGAGCGAGAGAGCCCCGAGCATAAAATTCGTAGGAACTCAGCGTAAAATGGAGTACGTTGGCACGAAAATACGTGGGCGTAAAAGGCTGAGATAACACGCTGATACGTAAAACATGGGCGTAAAGGCTAATCATTACGCTAATACGTTAGAACGTGTACGTAAGGGCTGAAACTCTACGCTGGCACGTAAACATGGGCGTAAAACTTCCTCTTCTCCCCATGGCCAATACAATCATGTGTAAAGGCTCAGGGACTCGAGAAACTCCATCTCGGCCAAGACTTGGTGAAATCCGGCCATCGTAAAACCAAACTTGCATAAAATTAGAATGCCTACTACAAGGAACTCTTAGTTTTCAAAAATAAGCCATTATAGTAGATCAAAACCAAGAAGATCAAAATACTAGAAACTTAGATCTACATGGAATGAGCCATGGAATTTGAAAATGCTAAGTACTAAAGTAGCTTAGAATCTTATGGAGAAGAAAATGGAAAAATAAAATTGAGTTCCTCCATAAAGCAAGTTGTACTTGCCTAAACCTCCTGTTAGGTGAGGAGAGTAATGGTGAGGAAGAAGAAGTAATAGAGAAAGAGTAATGAGGAGAGAGAGTTGGGCGGCTAATAAAGGAAGAGAGGAGTGGTAGATGGGGTTGGTTCACATGAAGACCCAATCCAAGCTGAATCAAGCCAACCAAGCCGAACCAAGCATTGAAATACCAAGATAAACCATGCCAGGAAACATGCAATATATGTATACGTATACCAAAATATAGAATACGAACCACGGCCGTTACAACTCTATCCACCTTAAAAGAATTCCGTCCTCGGAATTTAATTAAGAGGCTAGAGCGGCAAGGACAAGCTATACTAATCACAGGCAAGCTATAACAAGGCAATCAATCAAGCAATCATTCAAGCTAGGAACTGAGAGCATAAGGTATAAGAAAGACATTATACCTTACGAGTCAAACAAGTCGGGATATCGCGATCTGATATCATCCTCACGTTTCCACATTGACTCACCCAAAGAGTGATAACCCCAAGCAACACGGACTAAACTAATAGTCTTGTTCTTGAGTATCTTCTTCCTCCGGTCCAATATAGACAAGGGTCTCTCCACATACGAAAGGTTGGTACCAACAACCAATTCCGAATGATCCAGAATGTGGCTCGGGTCTGGGATATACCGTCGTAGTTGGGATACATGGAACACGTCATACACCTCACGTAACGATGGCAGAAGAGCGAAACGATAGGACACATCTCCTACTCGCTCCAGAATATCGGATGGTCCTATATACCTAGGACTAAGCTTTCTCCGTACGCCGAAACGAATGACGCCACGGTTAGGCAAAATCCTCAGGAATACATGGTCGTCGACCAGGAATTCAAGGGGACGCCGATGAGGATCTACCCAATGACGCTGGTGATCTTGGACAACTCGAAGATGATCTCTGACTCTTCTGACCACCTCAACAGTCTAAGCAATCAATTCTGGATCAAGCATCTGCCTCTCTCCAATATCATCCGATACTAGCGAGGATCTGTACTTTCTACCATATAGTGCCTTGAATGGTGCCATCTGGATACTGGCCTGGCAACTGTTATTGTACGAGAACTCCACTAGGTGCAGGTCATCCTCCCATAAGCCACCGAAGTCGAGTGCACAAGATTTCAACATATCTTCCAAGGTTTGTATGGTACGCTCTGACTGACCATCTGTCTGCGGATGGTAAGCTGAGCTGAACTGGAGGTGAGTTCCCAAACTCTCCCGCAGGCTACGCCAAAAATGTGACATAATTCTTAAATCTCTATCCGAGGTGATACTAACTGGTACACCGTGCAACCTGACGATATGCCTGAGATACATCTCTGCTAGCTCAGCCGTCGACTGACCAACTCTGAAGGAAAGAAATGAGCCACCTTCGTGATCCTGTCTATAATGACCCAGATAGCATCTCTACCGGACAGGGACCTAGGTAACCCAGTCACAAAATCTATGGTTATATGCTCCCACTTCCATTCAGGAATTGGCAAGGGATGAAGAAGTCCAGCTGGCCTCTGATGTTCAGCTTTAACTTGTTGGAAAACCAAACACCGAGAGACAAACCAGGCTATCTCCCTCTTCATGCCATTCCACCAAAAGTGCTGACGAATTTTACGGTACATCTTCGTGCCACCGGGATGAATGGAATACTGAGAACTGTGAGCCTCCGCCATGATTTCCTGTCTGATATCTCCAATGGGTACACAAAGACGCTTCCCATGTCGAAGTGTACCGTCTTCATGAATACATAATTCTGGTCTTCGTCCTGCTTCATACTCGACTCTGAGTCGCTGAAGCTTGGAATCGGCTGACTGCGCCATCCGGATCCTCACGACTATAATGGACTGAACTTGCATACTGGCCATCAATGCCATACTGGTAGGAAGGAAAACTTCTATACCCATCTTCTGAAGATCTGCTAACAGCTCTGGTTGGGCTGTTAGAAAATAAACTTCGGCTCCCCTGCTTAATGCATCTGCTACTACATTGGCCATTCCAGGATGATACTGCAAGTTTACATCATAATCCACAAGCAGCTCTAGCCACCTCCTCTGATGCATGTTGAGATCCTTCTGAGTGAACATATACTTCAGGCTCTTGTGGTCGGTAAAAATCTCTATCCTATCTCCATACAGGTAGTGCCTCCACAACTTAAGTGCAAACACTACCGCTGCTAATTCCAAGTCATGGGTTGGGTAATTCTTCTCATGATCACGAAGTTGACGTGATGCATAAGCTATTACCTTTCCATGCTGCATCAGAACACATCTAAACCTCTGCCTGAAGCATCACAATATACAAAAAATCCTTCGGTCCCATCCGAAAGCATGAGAATAGGTACCGCCATCAAGCCTCGCTTCAACTTCTCAAAAGAATCCTAACATTCTGCTGTCCAAGCAAATTGTACATCCTTGCAGGTCAACCGGGTCAATAGCGCTGAAATCCGAGCAAAGTTCGAAATAAATTACCGGTAGTAGCCAACCAAGCCAAAAAAACTGCGAACTTCTACAACTGTATTGGGTACTGGCCACGTCTCAATAGCCACGATCTTCTGGGGATCCACTTCTACTCCTCATCTGGTGATGATATGACCCAAGTATGAAATGCGATCGAGCCAGAACTCGTATTTACTGAACTTGGCATTCAACTGGTACTCCCTGAGAGTCTGGAGGACAACTCTGAGATGTTGCTCATGCTCCGCTTCACTCTTGCTGTAGACCAGGATGTCGTCTATAAACACGATCACGAATTGATCCAAATATGGTATGAAGATACGATTCATTCGGTCCATGAATACGGCCGACACATTGGTTTCTCCAAATGGCATAACAAGAAACTCCCAATGTCCATACCGGGATCTGAATGCCATCTTCGGGATGTCCTGCTCTCTGACTCTGATCTGATGGTATCCTGACCGCAAGTCGATCTTCGAGAATACTGCTGCCCCCCTTGAGTTGATCAAACAAGTCATCTATCCTCGGAAAAGGGTATCTGTTCTTGAATATCACAGAGTTCAAGATACGATAATCTATACATAACCTGGACGTACCATCCTTCTTTTTCACAAGAAGCATTGGGGCTCCCCAAGGTGATCCACTAGCACGAATGAATTCTTTGGTTTTAAGTTCTTCAATCATCTTCTACAATATCTCTAACTCTGATGGCGCCATCCTGTAGACTCTCTCTGACACTGGGGCTGATCCGGGAATCAAATCTATAGTGAATTCGATCTCTCGCTCTGGCAGCATTCCTGGAAGCTCTTCTGGAAAAACATCTGGAAACTCCTCGACTATCCAGGGTAACTGCACTACTGCTACTGCCATCCGCAACACTGGAGGAGAAGGTTCAACTTCGCTTCGAGAAAAGGAAAACTCTAGCTCACCGGGAATGCTAAAAACAACCCTGCCAATATGGCAGTCTATCCTAGCATACTGATCACTCAACCAATCCATCCCTAAGACCACATCATAACGGGCTCTCGGAAACTCTATCAATCTAGCGGGGAATTCTCTACCGCTAACTACGATCCGACACGAGAAAAATACTCTATCTACTCCCACAAGTCCGTTACCAGTAAGTATATTGAGCCTTACTGATAAGGACTCGGGCACCAGTCCTATTCGTGTCACAAATCGTACAGACATGAATGAATGCGAGGCACCAGAGTCAAATAATACTGAAGCTGGAAAGGTGTTGACGAGAATAGTACCTGCCACTACCTCACCTGGTGCCAATCCTTCCTCTCCCATGGTCAAAGCCAGCACTTGACCATGTCCTCTGGGTGTGGGTCCCCTCTGCTGAAAACCTCTCTGTCTGCTCTGGATCAGGGCTTTGGCTTGGGCATATTGCTGCGGTCTCTGCTGTTGGAATACCTGGGCTTGAGGCGGCAATGGCCTCGAGAACGGGTACTGCTATTGCTGCTGGTCTGGAGCTGGTCCTCTAACTGAAGGACTAGAGAAAGCTGACGAAGATAAACATCCCCTATTCGGGCAGTTTCCAACCCTGTGGTCCGGGGCACCACAAACCAAGCACAATCCCTGTGCTCTGCGACACTCTTATACCACATGCCCTGGCTTCCCTTATTGTGAACATCCCACTGCGAAAGAGAGCTTCTGCTTCTGCTGCTGAGGGTACATCGGGGTTGAATGCTGAACCGACGTCACTGAGGCTGCCCACCTCGGAGCTCCAATGGTCAAAGCCCTAGCTGCAGGGACTGGAGCTGAAGACTGATTCATCTGGCCATGGGATCGCTTCCGATCTCCGGTCCTATCTGCGATCCTCTAGGAGGTATACTCATACCTCCTCGCTGCTCTCAATACCGCATCAAAAGTCTGATGCTCAAACTGCTCTACCGCCAATAGGATCTCTAGATGAAGTCCCTGCTGGAACAGCTGGGCTCTGTCGAACTCGATCGCCACCAAGGTGGGAGCAAACCAACTAAATCTGGAAAACTCGGCCGCATATCCATCGACCGTCCTGCCCATCTGCTTCAGATTGGTGAACCTCGTCTGTAGATCATATCGAGCTACAGTATCGAAATACTTGGTCTGGAATCTCTCTCGGAATACTGCCTAAGTAATAGGTGCTACTAATCCAACGGCCTACGACGCTCACCAACTGCGAGCAAGATCCAATAACTGCAGGTATACCACGACCACCTTCTTGCCTTCTGGAGTCCTGGCTGCTTCTAGAATCACCTCTGTGTCCTGAAGCCAAGCATCAGCCGCGATAGCATCTTCGCTACCATAGAAGAATGGAGGGTTCAAGCACTTGAAGCTGTTGGCCGCGCTGTTACCCTGATGACCTCCTCTGGTCAGAGCATCTGTCACTGTCTGGTGCAAGGCATCTCCTCGCCGATCTTAGGAAGCTAACAATGTCCTGATAAGACCCACCAAGGTGCCATCATCAGGTTCTGAAGGCTGGACGGGCTGAACTGGTGGCTCTGGATCCCCAGTAGGCACGACTCTGGAGGCTACTCCTGAATGCTGGGCTTGATCTCCAGGTTGCTGCCGGTCCACGGGAGGGGCTCCGTCTTGCTGATCGGTAGGACCAGGAACAATGCCGCTGAAGAAGACGACATAGGGAACAATAAGGAAGGACCAGGACAGATCAAAGATATAAGCATGTGATTAGGTCAAGATTTCAGGGATTTAGAGGATACGAGCAGAGATCAAGGGCGAATACTGATTAAGACATCTATTCGGAAAACCCTCATATATCTTGATTCACTCGACCTGCATGGGCCACCACTTAAACCATATAACGCCCCAGAAACAGAATACTGGAGAGCGGGGGTGTACATAGCCAGCTACGTATATTGAAGTGCAATCCACCTCGCTATACGGTCACGGCTGTCTAGATACATGAGGGTTTAACTACAAGCCATCAGTCTCCTATGGTCATGAACAAGCCTATTGTCTCAATCTCAAGCAAGCAATAACATTTTATAAGATGTCAGAGCACCAAATATATAATAGCAAGGCGTCCCATACATTACATACTTGGATGATCATGAAGCTAGTCGTACAAAATGTCAAGACTAGCAAGCGTTTCAGTCATACATGATCAACCCCAGGATTTGTCAATCATGTTACAGCTTGTAGGCAGACAGTAAATAAAGGTACAATACGAGCTAACATGTGCTCGCCGGCTAAACGCCTCAAAAGAATAATTTTACAATAAAGTAGGGGGGAACAAAATAAACCCACTCGTTGCCAGGGTTACGCCTGGTAGTCACCATCTGGCTGGAAGGTAGGAAGATCCTCTGGAGCTGCTCCGATATCTGGCCATACAAAACTAGCTGGGTCAGACCCCAGAAAGAGCAAGTGCCACAAAGGAGGCTTCGCTTAGGAACTAAAACTAGCACATCATAAATGAATATTAAAGATAATTATAATGATACTGATAACAACAGGGGCAACAATAAAGAATTGAGTACGAGGAAACCATTCAAGTACCCAGGTCGCAACCCTTAACCAAACAAGGACCGGGGTTGCAACCCTTCACCTGAATAGAAACCCGTCTCAAATACTGCTGGTAAAGTAAAACATGATGAGCTTGACATAGGGTAAAATAAGACAATAAACGAAGAGATGATAAAGGACTGCTCCGGGAGCCAGGTTACAACCCTTAAACCAAACAAGGACCGGGGTTGTAACCCTTTGCCTGAACAGAACTGGCTCCCTGATTATTGTTGTTAAGGTAAGCATAAGTAATCAGGACGATATATGATAAGATAACCATGGAACTATTCAGATAGCCAAGTTACAACCCTTAAACCAAACAAGGATCGGGGTTGTAACCCTTCATCTGAACAGAACTTGGTTTTTCATCATTTATCGATAAGTAAAGCACAAGGAATCAAGTCATGTTACAATCTTGTACAGGATCAGGACAAACTAGACTGGGCTAGACTCCATCCAATCAATCACGGCCAAACAATGAGTACGGCTTGATACTTTAACTAGCTAGGGTTAGCACAGGCCTAGTTACTAGCAAAATGCAATGAGTTATTCCAACAGCCACAAGCCTTGCAGACCATCCAGGTTATCCAGACGCAATTATGGGATTGAATCCAGGTGGGCAGATCGTTCAAGAAATGCATGTACCCTTAAGTAATTCGGTGATTGCAACACATGACAGTATGCTGGAAATGTGCCCTACTCGACGGTAGGCTACAAATCCCATGATTGGGCGTCCAGATAACGGGATTGCCTATAGTTTGGAAGTCTCTCCATGCCTACTGATTTATTCTAGTTATTAGCCTTAGTCAGTTTTCAGTAGGTACCCTGACCGTGGTATTCAGGGGTCCCCGTCCTAGACATGATGCAAGACAATACTGATTTATTTATACAAACACAATCGTCCATGGTGTCCCAAACCATTTATTATAGTCACGTCATACAACCCGTCGTAATAGCTTTCAATAGTTTCCATCATGCTTCCTTGTCATATCTTGTCATGTCATGTCATATCAAGTACTTGCCATGCCATGCCATGCCATTATTAGCCCGGTCATATCAATCAATTCGTGATTTGTAAAGTCATAGAGAGTGTAAGAACGTAAAGTCAATCGGGTACAAAAAAGGGCTGAAGGCTCTACGCGAGTGAGCCTCTACGCTAGGCCAAGGGCCTCAAGCGTAGAGTTGTTTTATGCTAGCACGAGCAAGGGTGCACGTGAGTGGTGTTTTACGCTAGCTGGGCTTTACGCAAGCGAGATTATACGCGCGTAAGATTTTACGCGAGTAGAATCCTACGAACGCAAACTCCCGAACGAAACTCTACGCGAGGAAAAACTCGGACAAAACTTTATGCTCGCGAGAGTCTGCTCGAGCCAGAGATTTTATACGAGCACGATTTTACGCGAGCGGGAGAGCCCCGAGCGTAAAATTCGTAGGAACTCAGCGTAAAATGGAGTACGCTGGCACGTAAATGTGTGGGCGAAAAAGGCTGAGATAGCACGCTGACACGTAAAACGTGGGCATAAAGGCTATTCATTACGCTAACACGTTAGAACGTGTGCGTAAGGGCTGAAACACTACGCTGGCACGTAAATGTGGGCGTAAAACTTCCACTTCTACCCATGGCCAATACAATCATGCGTAAAGGCTCAAGGACTCGAGAAACTCCATCTCGACCAAGACTTGGTGAAATCTGGCCATCCCAAAACCAAACTCCCGTAAAATCAGAATGCCTACTACAAGGAACTCTTAGTTTTCGAAAACAAGCCATTTTAGTATATCAAAACCAAGAAGATCAAAATACTAGAAACTTAGATCTACATGGAATGAGCCATAGAATTTAAAATGCTAAATACTAAAGTGGCTTAGAATCTTGTGGAGAAGAAAATTGAACAATAAAATTAAGTTCCTCCATGAAGCAAGTTGCACTTGCCTAAACCTCCTGTTAGGTGAGGAGAGTAATGGTGAGAAAGAAGAAGTAATGGAGAAAAAGTAATAAGGAGAGAGAGTTAGGCGGCTAATAAAGGAAGAGAGGAGTGGTAAGTGGGGTTGGTTCACTTGAAGACCCAATCCAAGCCGAACCAAGCCAACCAAGCCGAACCAAGCATTGAAATACCAAGATAAACCATGCCAGGAAATATGCAATATATGTATACGTATACCAAAATACGTAATACGAACCACGGCCGTTACAACGAAGATCCTTCCAAAATGGACACTCCTCCTTGCACTTTGCTCCAAATCTTTGCTAGCACCCTCCCTTGGTAGTATAAGAAGGTTGGATGGAAGTTTTGGTGGAGGAATGAAGAGATTTGGAGATCAAATCAAAGAGAAAAGCTCTCTAATTTTGGGAAGAACACTTTGTGAAGGAAAAGTGGCAAGATGGAATAAAATGAAAGGAACGGAGGCTAACCTACCTATAGTGGCTACCATTAAAACCTATTTGGGCCTTGGAAGAAAGCCCAATAAGGCCTCAACTACGTCCTTTCGGTTAATTTTAAGTTAGGTTCAAGTTTGGGATCAAAAGGGTTAAATTTAAGCCTCTAACTTAACCAATCTAACAAGTAGGATTAGTCTAAACTTACTAACTTAATAAGTGGGTTTTGTGGGCCATGACACACTATTCTTGGGGTCTCGTCTAGAGTCTAAGTTACCCGGATCACTAACACAAGTCGGAACGAAACGAACTCAAACCTGACTAAACAAATCTCGTAAAATCAATATTAAAATATAAAAATTCCAAAAATATTAAAATATAAAAAATGACCAAAATCACAATACATCAATTTAAATGTTATTAAAATAATCAAAATTTACCAATAAATCAATAACATGATTTAAACCTATTATTAAATAATAAATTTTATAAAAGTTTAAAATTACCCGTATTTTAGAAAAGTGGTTGTTACAAGTCTACCCTCCTTAGAAGAATTTTGTCTTCGAAATTTAAGATGATCGCACTCCTTCTAGGTCAAACCCCCAATAAATTAAGGTCAATAAATAATATGCAATCATAGTCCTACTGGTCGTGATTCCACAGCCTCGAACAGGGTAACTACATTATCTAGCATATCACAAGCATATCCTGACAGGTACTAATGAAATCACACATGAAGGTGGGGAAGAAGAACAGGAAAGACAAACCTGCTATCCCGTCACTCGTAGCGTCGGTCTCCTCGACTGTCAACGCAAAAGCCCTGCCCCTCTGGAGTATATCCCTTCTGATAGTGCGGGGCACGGTACTGCGCTATAGGTGGCCTAGCTCCCTCTATCTAAGCCATGATACTTAAGTAACATCCACACTGATATTCCATTAGATCATACTAGGGCACCATCAATATGGTATCTATTCTGAAATCTGATAATCATACCCGTCTATCCAGAACCATGTTACCAGAATCCTCGTTATGCTAGTAAGTATAACAACGATAATCCATAGAGTCCATAACTAAGGTACATACCTCTAGAATTATGGTACTCACAATTTTTACATTGCCGCTAGCTTGGCTGCGAAAACTTTAAATTTCTACACCCAAAAAATACATCCAAAATCAGACTTTTATCTTATCGCCAAACCAGCTAATATGGCTATAGAAAACTCTAGATTGCATGACTGAGGCAACCTAGCCCATAATGTTATCTTGGTAGAAAATCAAGTCAATAATGAAAACCAAGAATCAAATTCAACGATGAACAAGAAAGTAGACAGAAACTGTCGGAATCAAATTTCGAGATAGTTTATAATGAGATTCTCAAGGGTCATCCCAGGAATCTTCTCAAGTAGTCCTAACTGTGATTGAGTAACCTCTCTGCTAAAGCCTATTCCTTAGTTCCTATCGCAGGCGTGCAGCAGTACAACTAATCGTTGTACTACCACGATATCGTACTAATGCGACTCTCGACCTACATGGGCCACCGCTAAAAATGTGTCACGATCCGTACCCGGTATAAGAGTACAAGTACGTAACAGCGCCCAGCCTACACCGCAGAATAGGCGGTAGAATGCTGTTCTAGGTCGCTAACTAAACAACTCACGCAAATATATATAATGTACCTGTCATAGATCTCAACTCCAAATGGAGGATAAGCATAAGATATGATAATACTCAACCACAATCCGAAGCACGATAAGATAACACAGAAGTCTAAATAATTATACAAACTCAAAACAACAACAACTTAATTAAACTTTTAAAATAATAATATTTCAACAATCTCAAAAACAACTTAAATCTCTACTTACTACAATACAAGTTTTAAAAGAGAAACTAAACCATAACTAGCAATCTACTCCAAGCTCTACTAGTCCTCTAAGCTAGCTGTAAATCTCCATGTTACCCGTAATATTTTAATAAGTCCAATCAGGACGAAAACAAGTACAAAATATCTCACACAGTTCATATCATGCAGGAAATATAAAACATGCAATAGAATAATATACATAAAACGCTGAAGAAATGTACATGCAGTATAAAAGCGAGATTTGATAAACTGGAAATATATAACTATAGAAGTAAAAACTATAAGTGACTAAGTGATTTAGAGCACAAGATAGTTTGTAATCGGCTTGGGTTGCACATGAATAATCTGAGTTGCACATGAATAACACATTGCCAAGAGGGCTGTGTTGTACATGAGAAAAATAATAATTCACATGAATAAGTAATAGAGTTGCACATGAGGGCAAAATTACATAACTATTTATACTCACCCCTATCTCCAATCAATACATAAGGATCTGATCAAGTTACGTTAGGCACATGAGGTTTGGTTACACATGAAGCACATGAGAAAACATGGCCGAACATGAGGACTCATAAAAGTACATGAGCATGCATGACTGCACATGAGTGAACATGAGAATACATGAATAACACGAAAGCAAAGAATACGTGATGTACATGAAACACATGACATAAAGTATCTGATGCACCCACAAAGGGGGATAAGATCTCATGAAAAGATCTATATAGTACTAATCTGTGATAACAATATGACAGCATCAAGTAATGTAATCTAGAGCAAGAATATAAGTGTTAGCAAGTATGAAACGATCAGAGAATATACTCGCCTATTACCCTGAACAGCTGATATGAAAAGATGGCCAACTGGAGTCACAGAGTCCTAGTTAGAGCAACACAGGTTATAAAGAGTTCAATTTATATGGTAATTGAAATTATAATACAATCTACATGAGTCTAAGTCAATCTAGGTCAAAGTCAGCTCTTGGTCAACTCTGGTCAACAATCTAGTCAAACTAGGGCAACTAGTCTAATGTGGTCAAACTAGCTAGGGTTTGGTCAACAATGGTCAAACTAGTCTAGGTTAGTCACTTCTAGGTCTAAACAAGTCTATGGCCTAAATAATCAAGTATACTAGTACCATTGCTATCAAACACATAGCCTAAATCAAGGCACATAGCTAACAAGGCACACAAACTTAGTTATACAATATACATTACATATATATCACATATATCCTTACCCATATAGTACCACCCTAACACATACATATAGATATCATATATCAAGTATATACATATCCTCACTATGAACCATAACCTATATCGATATACTCTCATAATATATATAGATACTATATAACCCAAAAATATATATACCTATCTATATAACCCTTCCACAATCTAACATCACCTACTCAAACTCAAACACTTAGACACTAACCCACTAACACTAGGATACCATATCAACCTTGGTCATTTTGGCATCCTAAAACCAATATCTCGGTCATAAGGTAAAATAATTATTTACCTTGAAGGTAAAGGTAATTCATATTTACCTTAAGATACTAACTTGGTATCATGAGATACCAAGATACCCCTAAAATATCTAAGTAACTATCTAATGTACTAAAATAACATCTTAACTAATATCTAACATATAACCTATAGAGACTAACTTGCTAACATACAAATATCTAAAACTAACATAACCTACTAACATATCAATATCTAACATACTAGATATCTAACATCAAACTATCTAACAACATATCAAATATCTAACAAAATACTAACCTCTATTATCTAACTAACACTCATACTAACAAATATAACTTACACTAACATATAACAAACTCTAACATATCTAACCCTCTACTAACCAACATCTAACAAACATACTAACATATATAACTTAACAATAATATATATATATAATATATATATATATATATATATATATATATATATATATATATATATATATATATATATATATATATATATATATGTACTATATGATACATATACTCAACAACCTATGATACCTACATTCATTTAATATCCATACTATATATGCTCATAGGTTACACAAAATGCCTATGTCATATAGTCAGTCTTCTACTGAAAACCAATACTGTACCAATTAGGCCTTCAATAAATTCTAGAATTAAAGTATGTCGTAGCCCTTTGTGTTACCTTTTCGAAACTTCAAACTGTCACGACCCGCACCCGTTATAAGGGCACGCGCACGTGACAACGCCCAGCCCTCACCGTAAAAACGGTGTGGAACGCTGTAGGTTTTTCTACTCTAAACAGTTTATATATATATCAAAAACCTGTCGAGAATATGGTTAACTCCGAATGGAGGACAAGCAATGAATATATATGAGTACTCAATCACAACTCTAAGATAACAAAGTAAAGACTGAAAGATAAAGGCAACAAGACGATAATAAAATAATAACCTGTCAAGTCCAACACAAGAATATATACAAGTCCAAGTCTCTAATACAAACCATAATAATAACAGTCTCAAAAGTAGCTGGAGACAAAGTCCAGTACAAAAGACCTACTCTAACTAAGCAAGTGGTAAGGTCTCGCCAGGCGGAGCTAAGCCCTGCTGGACCAAAGTCTTCAAGTCTACGCCCACTACGTCATCCGGACCGTAGTAGGTACAGTAATCTCCCTCGTCAGCATCTGTAATATTTTCAACATATCCTGTCAGGATGGAACGAGTACAATCTACTAACAACAGTTCACAAGATATGACAAAAGCTATAAGACTGTAAATAGAGAGTATATACAAAAAATCATGGAATGTACATGTGAGTATCATGGCAAGGTAAGTTGTAAAACTAGAGCTAGAACAAGGCAAGTAAACTGATCATGGCATGTACAAGAATCAAGAATCATATCTCTAGGTGTGTGAGTACTAGCTACAATATGTGGCCGGCTTGGGTCTACACAAGGTCTACTGATCAGCCAATCCTACGTGGAGTATAGAATTGGTAGCATTCAAGGTCTACAAGAATAAACAAGGCGGGTAATGACCACACATCTACACTAGTACTCCCCGTCCCCGACTGGTAGAGTGGATCCAAGCAAGACACGTTATGACACGAGATTCTACGAGAAGGGAGCAAGTCTCCTCGAGAATCGGTGTCCATATACTGCATAAGAACTACAAGGGAGCTTGTACAAGATATACCAAGATAACGAGGAATAACATCTCATATCGGGATCCATGAATACCAATCCGTATGACCAATGTGTCGAGAACAAGCATATCTACATTAATTACATGAATTATAACAATTATCGTAAATTAGAAAAGTGTCAGAGAATGTACTCACCAGTAATATGGTATGATATGTCAACTGGAGCAAATGCAGCGTCTCGAGGACCTATAGAGAACAAGACGTATCAATACTACGTTTAGGAATTAAAGTCAAGATAATTTAAATCCTATTTAGTCATTCTAGGTCAAGACACGTCAAACTAGACTGTACGAGGTCAACCTAAGTCATATTAGGTCTAGCTAGGTCATACTGGGTCAATGCAAGTCAAACGGAATTAATCTAGGTCGATTTGAGTCAACGGTTGACTTACAGTTGACTTTTGGTCAACTGGTCAACTCTGGTCAACTCTGGTCAACTCTGGTCAACTCTGGTCAACCCTAGGTCAATCCTAGGTCAATGGTGACTAATAGTTGACTTTTGGTCAACTTCCCAAGTTTAATGGAATTTGGGACTAAATTGGGTAAAGTGTTGACCCATAGTTGACTTTTGGTCTAAAAAGTCAACCGTGGTCAACCGGGGTCAAGACTAGGTCTAGGCGACTATTTCTAACTATTACCAATCTCTACAACCCATATCCAAGTCCATCTTGGACTTCGAAACTCAAATCTTGGCCGTAGGCCAATTCCCTATTTTACCTTTTCTAAGGTAAAATTCTAGCCTAGGTGGAAACCTAGTTAGCCTACCTACGCTTGTTATTTTGACCCGAGCTCCCTAGGGTAGTAAGATACTAGCCTATAGATATATTACCTACTAAAATACCTAAGTAAAGTGGACGTCTAGTCCATGATACGGCCCATTGCCGATATCTTGAATATTTTAAGATACGTAATGGTACGGCACGATACCGGCGCCCTACAACCCCGATTTCCTCTCGGGAGCTTACCCTCAAAATCTAATTCACGTATTCTAGCCCCACGCCAAGTTTTATCGCGTTTCGATACTCCGGGCTCAAATTCCCCTTATAACTCGATTTTCTCTAAAACTCCCTTCTAGCTCTTATTCTAATTCATTTTCTAATTTCTTCTTCTAATTTCTTCTCCTAATTTCTAACTTCTAACTTCTTCTTCCTATTCTCCTAACTTCTTCTAATCCTTCTTCTTCTAACTTCTTCTTATTCCTTCTTCTAATTCTAATCCCTTCTTCTTCTAACTTCTTCTTATTTCTTCTTCTAATTATAATCCCTTCTTTCTATTTCTTCTAACTTCTTCTAATCTCTTATTCTTCATATATCTATCTAAATATATGTATACATATCTATATATATATATATACATATATATCTATCTATATATATATATATATATATATATATATATATATATATATATATATATATATTTATCTTTCTTAAAAAAAATATATATATATATTTATCTTTCTTATATATATACATATATATATCTATGGAGGAGGGGATTTATCATGGCTGCTGCTGCCTAATTGCTATTGCTGCTGCTGCTTTAGCTAATGCTGCTGCTGCTGCTTAGCTATTGCTGCTGCTGCTGCTTGCCCTGCTACGGCTGCTGCAGCTGCTGTTTCATCTTCTTCTTCTCCCTCTACTCTTCTCTCCTATCTCTCTATATATATATATATCTATATATATATTTATATATATAAATATATATATATATATATATATATATATATATATAGTTAAAAAAAAAAAATATATATATATATATATATATATATATATATATATATATATATATATATATATATATATATATATATATATATATATAGTTACCTAGATATCTATCTATATATATATCTAATATATATATCTATCTATCCCATTATATATATATAAACACATACACATCTATATGCAATTACACACACACATACACATATCTATATATATATATATATATATAACCACATACACACACATGTCTCTCTCTCTATATATATATATCTATATACATATATACACATGCACATACACCCTCCAACACACACACACACACTCCCTACCACTCTCACACACAACCACCATCTCTACATACACATGAATACCCATTAATATATATATATACACACACACACACACACATATATATATATATATATATATATATATATATATATATATATATATATATATATATATATATATATATATATATATACTATTCTAATTTGAAAAATCTCCAATTTCTTTAAACTAGATTTTTGGAAACCTAAGGAAAAGCTATGGTCAAAAGATGGAGAATAATCTCCTCTTCATTTATTGTGAAAGCCATAAATGAAATAGAGGAATTTATTAGGAATTAAATGCATACCTAAACTTGAAACTCCTTGGAGAAAGAAGAGGCTTGGAAGAAGAAAGAATTTTGAGAGAGAGGGAAAGAGTTACTTAGTGAAGAAGAAAAAGGGGGGGGGTGTTCTACTTGGCCGGCCATGGCTTAATGGGTTTGCGTTGGGGATCCAATAAGCCCCTAACCCATTAGACTTGGTTTAGGTTCAAATTGAATTCGGTTTGGTTCGGTTTGTTCCTAATGAACTAATTAAGTCTCTAAAATGACTAATTAAGCCATGGAAGTTGGGTTTATGATTTCTAACCTAATTATGATGGTATGTGGGCTAAGTCCAGCTAGTATGTGGGTTCCACTAGGGTTCAGGCTACCCGGGTCTCCAATTTGGGTCCGAATTGGATAAAATCCAAACCAACCCAAATAAATCCCAAAAAATCACATAAAATAAATAAAAATTTCTAAAAATTATAAAACTTGAAAAATGACGAAAATACCCCTAATTTGAAAATTGGGGGTGACAAATCTACCCTTCTTAAAAAATTTCGTCCTTGAAATTGAATGAGAACTAGCACAGCAATCATGAATAGAATAAGGAAAGAAAAAGATAGAATTTTACCTCAAGGCTCGAAGATATATGGGAATCGCTCCCGCATGTCGTCCTCCCTCTCCCAGGTGGACTCACCTGGAGAGTGGTGTCTCCATGCAACGCGAACCAAGGGAATGACCTGGTTCCGGAGCACCTTCTCTCTTCGGTCCAAGATCTCAACCGGCTTCTCTGGATAGCTAAGTGTCGGTCCCACTTCAATCTCGGAGTGGTCCAAGACGTGACTGGGATCTGCCACGTACCGTCTCAGCTGCGACACGTGGAACACGCAGTGCACTCCCTCTAATGCGGGCGGTAACTCCAGTCGGTAAGCCACTGCACCGACCCTGCCCATAATACGGAATGGTCTAATGTATCGTGGGCTAAGCTTCCCGCCGCCACCAAAACGAATCGTGCCATGCGTCGGAGAAATCTGCAGAAAGACAAGATCATCAACCTAGAACAAAACACAAGACTTAGAGCTTGATATAAAACAACCACAATCGGACTCAAATACTAGAAAAATCTAAATTATACCTCAAACTCCAATGGCCTCTGGTGGCTATCGGCCCAATGCCGCTGCCTATCCTGTGCCACCCGAAGTTGATCCCTGATAACCTTGACCTTCTCTGCAGTAAACACTACCATCTCAGGGCCAAGCAAAACCCTCTCGCCGGCATCATCCCAAGACAAAGGAGTACGGCACCTCCGTCCGTATAGAGCCTCGAAAGGTGACATCTCTATACTGGCTTGGTAGCTGTTGTTGTAAGCAAACTCTACCAAGTGAAGGTGGTCCTCCCAAGATCCCCCGAAGTCCAAGACACAGGTACGCAGCATATCCTCGAGGGTCTGAATCGTCCTCTCCGACTGCCCGTCTGTCTGGGGGTGGTGTGCGGTACTGAACTTGAGTGATGTGCCCAAGCTAAGCTACAAACTCTGCCAGAAGTGGGAAGTGAATCGGTTGTCCCGATCCGAGACTATACTCACTGGAATCCCGTGTAATCGGACTATCTGTCGCACGTACATCTCGGCCAACCTCGCCGTCGACAAACCCACTTTAAAAGGCAAAAAGTGGGCCGATTTGGTCAATCGATCAACAATGACCCAAATCGCATCCTTCCCTCCTGGAGAGCGCGGAAGCCCAGATACAAAGTCCATAGTGATATGCTCCCACTTCCACTCAGGATTGGATAGTGGCTGGAGCAATCCACCGGGTCTCTGCCTCCCGGCCTTCACCTGCTGGCACACTAAGCATCTCGACACGAACTGAGCTACCTCACGTTTCATGCCATACCACCAAACATGCTATCTCAAGTCTCTATACATCTTGTTGGCTCCTGGATGCATAGAGTACTGAAAACGGTACGCCTCCTGAAGAACCTCCTCCCGAAGTCCTCCGCTCGGCACGCACAATCTGGTACCATGCCTCAACGACCCATCCCCTGCTATAGAGAACTTATCCGACAGTCCTATCTGGACCTGCTCTCTGATGGCCCTCAGTGCCTCATCCTCAAACTGAGCTTCCCTGACTCTCTCCATCAGCTCCGACTATACCTGCAGACCCCACATCTGCGCCTCGAACCCAGGAACTATCACCTCTATGCCCAAGCTCTCCAGATCAGCCAGAAGGTGACGATCCATCATCAAACACATGGCCACGGGATACCTGCTCAGAGCATCCACGACCACGTTGTCCTTCCCTGGATGGTACTGTAAGGATATATCAAAATCCTTCATCAGCTCTAACCATCGCCTCTGCCTCATATTCAGCTCTTTCTGGGTAAACACGTACTTCAAGCTCTTGTGGTCAGTATAGATCTCCACACGCTCTCCGTACAGATAGTGTTTCCACAGCTTCAAAGCAAAGATGACCGCTGCCAGCTCCAGATCGTGGGTAGGATAATTTCTCTCATGAGGACGTAATTGCCTAGATGCATAGGCAATTACCTTCTCGTGCTGCTGAAGCACACAACCTAAACCCCGTCCTGAAGCATCACTGTAGATCGTATAACCACCAGATCCAGATGGCAGCGTCAAGATAGGAGCTGTAGTCAACCTCGCCTTCAGCTCCTCGAAGGCGGCCTGGCACTCATCGGACCAAACAAACTCCTCGTCCTTCCTGGTAAGGCGGGTCATCGGCTGGGTAATCCTGGAAAAGTCCTACACGAACCTCCGGTAGTAACCTGCCAGACCCAGAAAACTCTGAACCTCTGCTACTGAGCTCGGCGTAGACCAGGACTCTACCGCAAAAATCTTCTTCGGATCCACTGAAATCCCCTTGCCAGAAACAACATGGCCTAGGAACTCCATGCGATCCAAGAAGAACTTACACTTGGACAGCTTCCCATACAGTTGCTCCCTCCTGAGAGTGTCCAACACAATCCTCAAGTGCTCCTCGTGCTCCTCTGGTGTCTTCGAATAGATGAGGATGTCATCAATGAAGACCACCACAAACTTGTCAAGGTACTGATGAAATACCTTGTTCATCAAGTTTATGAATATCGTCGGGGCGTTAGTCAACCCAAACGGCATGACGGTATACTCATACTGGCCATAGCGAGTCCGAAAGGCAGTCTTCGGAATGTCATCCCGTTTTACCTTCAGCTGATGGTACCCGGTGCGCAAGTCGATCTTCGAGAACACTCTCGCCCCGCTCAACTGGTCGAATAAGTCATCAATCCTTGGCAAAGGATACTTGTTCTTGATGGTAAGGTTGTTGAGCGCCCTGTAATCAATACACAGACGTACCGTACCATCCTTCTTGGGGACGAAAAGTACTGGCGCACCCCAAGGTGAAGAACTAGATCGAATAAAGCCCTTGTCCTCCAGCTCGTTGACCTGCTTCTTCAGCTCCGCTAACTCACTGTTGTTGATTCTATAGACGTGCTGGAAGATAGGCTCAGCGCCCGGCACTAGGTCTATAGAAAACTCAACATCACGATCTGGCGGCATCCCGGACAGCTCCTCGGGAAAGACATCTAAGAACTCAGCAATAAGTGGATGTGGCAACACCGGCCCTGCCAACAACGCTTTGCAGAATCCATCTCCCTGCTCCACTGTACCCCTGGTGAACTCATACTCCGGCTCTCCCGGCGGCCTAAACAGAATCATGCCCCCTCTACAGTCGATGCTAGCGTGGTGCGTGCTCAACCAATCCATACCGAGTACCACATCGTAACTCGGAAGTGGCATTACGAGCAAACACGTACTCAGCTCCCGGCCTCTCAATGAAACTCTCCGCCCCTTACAAACATTATTAACTAGGATGATGCCATTCCCAGTCATAATCTTGCAAGTCCTACCCAGATATTCAGCAATAATATTGTGCCTAAGTACAAAAGAAACTGACATAAAACTGTGCGTAGCACCTGAATCAAACAATGCTAAGGCAGGAAAAGAATCAAGAAGAACCGAACCTGCAACTACATCTGCGACTGGCTCGATCTCCTCGGCCGCAAGAGCAAAGGCTCTACCCTGACCACCCCGCTGCTGGTGGTGCTGAACAAACCGCTGCTGCTGGGTCGGAAGTGGACTCCTCTGCTGCACTGCAGGTACTCTCGCCGGTGCCCCCTGAGCTACTACCGCTCCACGGACTACCCTGCGAGGGTTCGCAGGACAATCCCTCAACTGATGTCCAGCCTCCCCGCAGTAGAGGCACATGCCCAGCCTCTTCCGACAGACCTCCCAGATGTGACCGGGCTTCTTGCAGTAGCCGCAAAGAACCCCATGCTGTGCCTGCCTCGGCTGAGTGTGCTGCACCTGCTGCTGAACCGGTGCTCTGGCCTACACCTGCGGCTGGTGATGCTGGAAAGAACGATGCTGAAGCTGAGGGCGCTTAGCAGCCCCTACGCTGCTACTAGCCCCCGAGAAAAGATCACGCTCCCTCTTGGGCTTCAAGCCCCACTCCCGCTCTACCTTGCGGGCCTCTGCGTAGATCTGGGTATAAGTCTCATAGAAGGAGGAAATGAGGATCTTGATATCCCAAGTCAGCCCCTTCCTGAAACGGCTCACCCTGATCTCCGGGTCTCGAACCATGTACTCTGCGTATCGGCTCAGACGGCCGAACTCCGCTGCGTACTCCTCCACAGATAGACTGCCCTGCTGCAGATCCTGGAACTGTCGTACCAGGTCAATCTTGTCCGTAGAGGAAAAGAACTTCTCCTTGAAGAGGAGCTTGAACTCTGCCCAAGTACGGCCCTCTCCAGCTAGGGCTGGCTCATTTCTGAACCAGGTATATACAATGTCTAGCAACTGCAAACCTACCGCCTCGACCTTTAGGTCGTCTGCCAGGCGGGAGGCCCTCATCTGCCGCTCGATATCTTCGAGCCAATCATCTGCATAGACCACGCCCTCGGTCACGCTAAAGTCACGGGGCCCGAGCTTCTTGAAGTCCTGGATATCTCCGTACCTCGGTCGCGTCCCCGGATGAGGAGCCCTCTACTCCACGGCTGCAAGGGCCAACTGATGGGTATCCTCCATGCCCTGACGCATCGCGTCTGTCTGCCTCTGCTGAGCCTCGGCCTGGGCTCTCTGAGTCTCCAGCATCTGCTGGAAGAAGGTAAGCATCTGCCCCATATCTGTAGGCAGAAGAGGTGGAGGTGGAAGTACGTCTGCAACTGGCGGAGGAATCCGCTGCGCAGGAGGAGGAAGAGCGCCCCCGACAGCTCCCGGCACTACGGGAAGAGCACCCGCAACCCCAGATACTGTCATCGAGGTAGCTGGAGGAGTACCTCCGAGAGCCCCAACAGAAGTCCCATCTGTAGGGGAAGTGACCGGAGCCTGTCCGCCAGAGGTGGCAGACCTCTCCGTCTCCCCGTGCTCCTCGCTAGGAGAATGAGTCATCACTATCCTGGAGACAAATTGAAAAAAAGATATCATTATGGCACATGAAGGCAATATCAAAGGAGGACAGCTAGAATGCAATAAATCAATATCAAAGACGGTAAGCAAGATAAGCAAGAAAAGATCCTACTATGATTGAGCACTCTTAGCCTACTACCTCCTATGTGTAACACAGGCTCGTAGTCAACACTCTAAGACGAGTGCCGCCACGACATCGCACTAATCGCGACTTCAAGAACTGCGTGGGCCACCACTAAAACGTGTCACGACCCGCACCCGTTATAAGGGCACGCGCACGTGACAACGCCCAGCCCTCACCGTAAAAACGGCGTGGAACGCTGTAGATTTTTCTACTCTAAACAGTTTATATATATATCAAAAACCTGTCGAGAATATGGTCAACTCCGAACGGAGGACAAGCAATGAATATATATGAGTACTCAATCACAACTCTAAGATAACAAAGTAAAGACTGAAAGATAAAGACAACAAGACGATAATAAAATAATAACTTATCAAGTCCAACACAAGAATATATACAAGTCCAAGTCTCTAATACAAACCATAGTAATAACAGTCTCAAAAGTAGCTGGAGACAAAGTCCAGTACAAAAGGCCTACTCTAACTAAGCAAGTGGTAAGGTCTCGCCAGGCGGAGCTAAGCCCTGCTGGACCAAAGTCTCCAAGTCTACGTCCACTACGTCATCCGGACCGTAGTAGGTACAGTAATCTCCCTCGTCAGCATCTGTAATATTTTCAACATATCCTGTCAGGATGGAACGAGTACAATCTACTAACAACAGTTCACAAGATATGACAAAAGCTATAAGACTGTAAATAGAGAGTATATACAAGAAAATCATAGAATGTACATGTGAGTATCATGGCAAGGTAAGCTGTAAAACTAGAGCTAGAACAAGGCAAGTAAACTGATCATGGCATGTACAAGAATCAAGAATCATATCTCTAGGTGTGTGAGTACTAGCTACAATATGTGGCCGACTTGGGTCTGCACAAGGTCTACTGATCAGCCAATCCTACGTGGAGTATAGAATTGGTAGCATTCAAGGTCTACAAGAATAAACAAGGCGGGTAATGACCACACATCTACACTAGTACTCCCCGTCCCCGACTGGTAGAGTGGATCCAAGCAAGACACGTTATGACACGAGATTCTACGGGAAAGGAGCAAGTCTCCTCGAGAATCGGTGTCCATATACTGCATAAGAACTACAAGGGAGCTTGCACAAGATATACCAAGATAACGAGGAATAACATCTCATATCGGGATCCATGAATACCAATCCGTATGACCAATGTGTCGAGAACAAGCATATCTACATTAATTACATGAATTATAACAATTATCGTAAATTGGAAAAGTGTCAGAGAATGTACTCACCTGTAATATGGTATGATATGTCAACTGGAGCAAATACAGCGTCTCGAGGACCTATAGAGAACAAGACGTATCAATACTACGTTTAGGAATTAAAGTCAAGACAATTTAAATCCTATTTAGTCATTCTAGGTCAAGACACGTCAAACTAGACTGTACGAGGTCAACCTAAGTCATATTAGGTCTAGCAAGGTCATACTGGGTCAATGCAAGTCAAACGGAATTAATCTAGGTCGATTTGAGTCAACGGTTGACTTACAGTTGACTTTTGGTCAACTGGTCAACTCTGGTCAACTCCGATCAACTCTCGTCAACCCTAGGTCAATCCTAGGTCAATGGTGACTAATAGTTGACTTTTGGTCAACTTCCTAAGTTTAATGGAATTTGGGACTAAATTGGGTAAAGTGTTGACCCATAGTTGACTTTTGGTCTAAAAAGTCAACCATGGTCAACCGGGGTCAAGACTAGGTCTAGGCGACTATTTCTAACTATTACCAACCTCTACAATCCGTATCCAAGTCCATCTTGGACTTCGAAACTCAAATCTTGGCCGTAGGCCAATTCCCTATTTTATTTTTTCTAAGGTAAAATTCTAGCCTAGGTGGAAACCTAGTTAGCCTACCTACGCTTGTTATTTTGACCCGACCTCCCTAGGATAGTAAGATACTAGCCTATAGATATATTACCTACTAAAATACCTAAGTAAAGTGGACGTCTAGTCCATGATATGGCCCGTTGTCGATATCTTGAATATTTCAAGATACGCAATGGTACGGTACGATACCGGCGCCCTACAACCCCGATTTTCTCTCGGAAGCTTACCCGCAAAATCTAATTCACGTATTCTAGCCCCACGCCAAGTTTCATCGCGTTCCGATACTCCGGGCTCAAATTCCCCTTCTAACTCGATTTTCTCTAAAACTCCCTTCTAGCTCTTATTCTAATTCCTTTTCTAATTTCTTCTTCTAATTTCTTCTTCCTATTCTTCTCCTAATTTATAACTTCTAACTTCTTCTTCCTATTCTCCTAACTTCTTCTAATCCTTCTTCTTCTAACTTCTTCTTATTCCTTCTTCTAATTCTAATCCCTTCTTTCTATTTCTTCTAACTTCTTCTAATCTCTTATTCTTCATATATCTATCTATATATATGTATACATATCTATATATATACATATATATATATCTATCTATATATATACATATATATATATATATATATATATATATATATATATATATATATATATATATCTTTCTTATATATATATACATATATCTATGGGGGGGGGGATTTACCATGGCTGCTGCTGCCTAATTGCTATTGTTGCTGCTGCTTTAGCTATTGCTGCTGCTGCTGCTTAGCTATTGCTGCTGCTGCTGCTTGCCCTGCTACGGCTGCTGCAGCTGCTGTTTCATCTTCTTCTTCTCCCTCTACTCTTCTCTCCTATATATATATATATATATATATATATATATATATATATATATATATACCTAGATATCTATCTATATATATATCTAATATATATCTATCTGTCCCATTATATATATATAAACACATACACATCTATATGCAATTACACACACACACACACATATCTATATATATATATAACCACATACACACACACACATGTCTCTCTCTCTATATATATATATATATCTATATACATATACACATGCACATACACCCTCCAACACACAACACACACACTCCCTACCACTCTCACACACAACCACCATCTCTACATACACATGAATACCCATTAATATATAATATATATATATATATATATATATATATATATATATATATATATATATATATATATATATATATATATATATATATATATATATATATATATACTATTCTAATTAGAAAAATCCCCAATTTCCTTAAACTAGATTTTTGGAAACCTAAGGAAAAGCTATGGTCAAAAGATGGAGAATAATCTCCTCTTCATTTATTGTGAAAGCCATAAATGAAATAGAGGAATTTATTAGGAATTAAATGCGTACCTAAACTTGAAAATCTTTGGAGAAAGAAGAGGCTTGGAAGAAGAAAGAATTTTGAGAGAGAGGGAAAGAGTTACTTAGTGAAGAAGAAAAAGGGGGGGGGGGGGGGGGGGGGGGTGCTCTACTTGGCTGGCCATGGCTTAATGGGTTTGGGGTGGGGATCCAATAAGCCCCCAACCCATTAGACTTGGTTTAGGTTCAAATTGAATTCGGTTTGGTTCGGTTTGTTCCTAATGAACTAATTAAGTCTCTAAAATGACTAATTAAGCCATGGAAGTTGGGTTTATGATTTCTAACCTAATTATGATGGTATGTGGGCCAAGTCCAGCTAGTATGTGGGTCCCACTAGGGTCCAGGCTACCCGGGTCTCCAATTTGGGTCCGAATTGGATAAAATCCAAACCAACCCAAATAAATCCCAAAAAATCACATAAAATAAATAAAAATTCCTAAAAATTATAAAACTTGAAAAATGATGAAAATACTCCTAATTTGAAAACTGGGGGTGACACAAACGGATCATATTTCTTGTTCGAAGCTCCCGAAATTGCGAAAACACCGAAACGCGTTCGTTTTTCGGACAGCTGACACTCAAACAGTTTTATAGAAAGTTCTAGAATGTATTTTATCTATTAATATATATATATATATATTTGGAAAGATAACTTCGATACGGTTCTTTTAAAAAAATATGAGATTAATCAAAATTCTAAGCTAAAAGTTATGACATTTCTATGTTACTATGGCTACTAAAAATGTTGATGAATATTATGACGAATTTGGGTTGTTTGGACAAAAAAAATACATCTCACTCACCACACCACTCAAGACGCACATCAAACCACACTCCCCTCTCCTCTAACACAAGCACACCACTAACAACATATCCACACACATCTAGATACATGAAATATATCTAACATACCTATTATATATATACAAAATAGTCCATTATATAAAGAGACACTAAAATGACAAGTTGAGGCTAAAAATATAACATGTAGACTAAACCACGTAGATCTAACCATGGGTATCCAAATGAACTCATTCTAACCATCCTAACTAACATCAATCCATCCTCTAACATGTCTAAAACTGAAATTAAAACACAATTAAACCTATTAGACATTAAACTAAACACACGAGGTGTCCTAATTTGAGATCTAATAAGTATGACACAAGACACAATTCTAACTTGCTCTAGAGTGCTCCAAATGGCCTCAAACTTGAATCTAAAAGGGGTACATGCATGGGGTGGATCCTATGGATTCAACGCTAAATAATATACATAGGAAATCAATTTAGAGGATTAGTTTTACCTATTGGGAGTGGGATCCCAATGATACTCTCAAGGATATGGCTCTGATACAAAGATCCTTCCAAAATGGACACTCCTTCCTGTACTTTGCTCCAAATCTTTGCTAGCACCCTCTCTTAGTAGTATGAGAAGGTTGGATAGAAGTTTTGGTGGAGGAATGAAGAGATTTGGAGATCAAATCAAAGAGGAAAGCTCTCTAATTTGGGGAAGAACACTTTGTGAAGGAAAAGAGGCAAGATAGAATGAAATGAAAGGTAGGGAGGCTAACCTATCTCTAGTGGCTACCATTAAACCCTATTTGGGACTTTGGGGAAAGCCCAATAAAGTCCTCTTGGTTAATTTTAAGTTAGGTTCAAGTTTGAGATCAAAAGGATTAAATTTAAGCCTCTAACTTAACCAATCTAACAAGAGAAATTAGTCTAAACTTACTAACTTAATTAGTTGGGTTTGTAGGCCATGACTAACTATTCTTGGGGTCTCGTCTAGAGTCTAACCTACCCGGGTTACTAACACAAGTAGGAACGAAACGAAACTCAAACCCGACTAAACAAATCCCGTAAAATCAATATTAAAATATAAAAATTCCCAAAATATTAAAATATGAAAAATGACCAAAATCACAATACATCAATTTAAATATTATTAAAATAGTCAAAATTTACCAATAAATCAATAACATGATTTAAACCTATTGTTAAATAATAAATTTTATAAAAGTTCAAAATTACCCTCATTTTAGAAAAGTGGTTGTTACAACACTCCATTACAATTCCAATAGGGCCTGCCCCCTTCACTATCTACTAACATTTTAGGTATCATATAGGCCAGGATCTACAACTGATACCAACCACTAAGACCCCTATCAAATATCTGATATTCTTTAAAAATCCATATCCCTTTAAATCCGATACCAACTAACACCCTATGACACTAGTGACACTCTATTCATACGACTGTACTCTAAAAATCTGTACACTAACCCAGCTAACCCGAATACTCCATAAACTAACTAATTCACTAACTAAACACAGACATAAAGGGTCTCATAAGGCTAAAGACTCATGGCTTAAAGCCAACACTGCTGATACCTTGGTTTATGATCAAGTCATGGTCATAGCCTAAGCCAATGTGGCTCAAAATCCTCCTCTGACCTCTCTGTCTGCCTAGACAACCTTCTATACATCCTCTCACATAGCACTAGGACTGAACTCAAAGAGATGTGAGGACAGAAACTCGAATGCAAGGCAAACACCAGGATAGGGTTCTCGACTACACAGTATATGGCATCTGTGGGTGCTATAACTCCTCGAAGACAACACAAATCGAAACCCAATTCCCCATACTACGTGTCAGTCACTGCCCCTTCCTATTCGTGTCACCAACACGTGTCTAGGTGTCATGTCAATCATCACGTATCAGAAATGAGATACTGTGTGTGTGCGTGAGGTGGCTGACCACTGCGAGAGGAAAATCTCCTTGAATACCCAACCATGTCAGCCCAAACTTCACACGTTGCATGTCAGACATTTTCCCTACCTACCTATCAAGTGACGTGTCATATCGTGTCATATCCAGTGAGAACTGGACATGCAGCAGCAGGGCACTGCACAGTGCCTGTGCAGTAAGTGCTCCCATATCCCTATGTCAAATTTTGACACCAAAAACCCCTAAAAATGACTCAGTAAAATAGAAATGCAATTTATACATAATTAGCTACACAAATATGTAATTATTTTAGAAATTCATGAACAAAATGTTCTAAGAGACATTTTATCGAACACATTGAATAGCCCTCTGATACTCTTCCGATACACATACTTAATAGATTTGAAATCAAAATAAACTTGACCTAGGGCAAGGGGGACCCAAAATGAATGCATCTATGGAAAGAAATCAGAAAGTTAATGGATTTAGAGATCATTACCTATTGAAAGTTAGAATCTCAATGTAAAAGTCCTTAAAATGAACCCACGCCAAATTCTTATGGTCAAAGCTTCTAAATTCTTGCTACCTAGCTTCTAGAGGCTTCCTCTACACTAGGGGAGTGTATTGCAACTGATTGGGCTCAATTTGGAGTTGATTTGGAGAAAGGGGGTGAATTTGGGGAAGAACTCTAAATTAGAGTTTGTAGGTTTAATGAAAGAAGCAAGTGGGTGTCAATATGTGTTTATATAGGGTGGGGATCCCTTGATGGTAGCCAAGAAACATTTCTAGGGTTAAAGTTAAGTTTTATGAGGTTTGAAGGCCTCTAGCTAGTTTAATTCAAGCCTTTCTAGTAAAGGCCTATAGCTAAAATATCTATTCTTAACAAATATCCTACTTTAAACTAATATCAAATATTCCTAACCTTGTCATGATGAAAATTTCTAATCTAATATCTAGTCTCATGGATAATACCTAGATTAGGGCAATTCTAGGTTAAGGCCTAATTTAATACTTAGCACATTTCCAATGATCAAAGTCCTAATTAATATAAAAATCACCAAATGACCAAAATACCTTTGACCTAAAAAGTGGTAATTAGTCATTCTAATCACATAGTTAGGTCCCCATGGTCATGGTTAGTCTCTAGGCTAAGTAGTTCTAGGATTACACTAGTAAAACACCAAAATCATAAGGCACCATATTAAATAGTATTAAATTAATTAAAAATCACCAAAAATTACTAACATGATTTAAATCCTATTATTAATTGGCCAATTTTACAAAAGTTCAAAATTACTCTCATTTAGAAAAGTGGTGGTAACAAGAAGGAACGATCATGTACTCATGGATCCATGGTCGTCCCAACAGCTTGTTATAATTTATGTCAGCATCGATGATATAGCAAGTCACTTCGGTATGGAGATCATCGATTTGGCACTTCAAGTGAATTTGGCCCAGAGGCTCGCTCTTCCCCGCGTTGAAGCTGCTAATTATTGTGTTTGATGCAGTCAACCGATGCATCGGAATCCCTAGAGTTTGGAGCAGACTTCTTAGGATGATGCTGAGATAGGAGCCCGGGTTGATGTGGATGCGATCGACTTTAATGACACCGACAAACCATGTATAGTAAAGAGGCCTATTGTGTCGGTTGTTCTTCAGCAGCATGTCTTGTTGGGTAAAAGTGATACTAGGGATCACTTCGACCATACTGTGACAATGTGGGCAGGCCGTAGGGTCTTCCTTTGGTGGTCGTACCTGAATGAGGAAAGACTCGGCGTTCTACAAGGCTTCGCTGAGCATATCCCGAGTCTCTTTTGAGGGACGAAGGATTTCGAAGAGTGACAATCTAGCCAGGGTGTTGGCTAGCTGCACCAGTATATCGAAGTTATAGGGTTTGATAGGCCCTATTGCCGAGTCTTTTCTAAAAGGATTGTCAAAGAGAACCTCTTTTTGCTTCTACCTATCTGTGGCAAGATTCTAAGATGGGCCTGCCTCTAATACATCAGGAACAGGGGCTGTAGTTGGTGGAGGCGCTGTCTCCTCTGGAGCCTGGTTCTTCTCTTGCCGCTACACCGAACGAGTGGTCACCAAGGTGTCATCGGTCGAAGTTGAGACCATACGACATGTCCTGACCTTCTTCCCTTTGACATAGGGGATTTTGGGTGCCATTATGTCGGAAGTAAGGTGGGGGTGGACCCACGTGACCTTGCCTCGTGGTGTGGAGAACGTGATGAGCCCTTGAGCGTTGTCATGCGCTGGTAGAAGATTGACTACTTTCATTGTAACCCTTGGGATGGGGACAACCCTGTCATGTACCTCCGTGGTTGGGAAACTTCTAAACTGGAGAGTAACTATGTTGGCCGTAATAGTCTTTTCTTTATAGTCAAGTGATATGACTTTGGCGTCGATGAGGTACTAAATCTGTCCTTTCAACACATAGCAATCTCGTGTCGAATGATGGACATACTGATGATAATGGCAGTATTTAGGGTTGTCCACCTTCCATCTTCGTCGGGGCACCTTGGTGTTGGAAGAGACAGCTTGCCACTCTTCGTCAGCATATTAAAGAGTTCCAGCGTATCCTCATCGTTGAAGGAGTAAGTCTCCAGTCTAGTGGATAGACTGGGAGGTTACAGTCTTCCTCAGACTCATTACGGTTGCTGCCCCTACTCTGGTGGCTAGCTGCGCCTGTGGAGGCATCTGTATCATATGGCTCCTCTTCGGATTGGAAAGCAGCGTTGTCATGCATAGTGGGAGGTTGGCTACCCCCAGCATCTAACGTAGCACCCAACAGAGAGTTGGAACGTGTGTCTTGGAACACATCTGTGCTGGGTACCTTTGCCTTGCTACTCTCGGGCCACTTCTTGGGCTTGGTGGCCGATACGGAAGGATTCTTGTATGACTTCTTGAGAGTTTTAGAACCCTATGCCGTGTTGCACGTGGCTACATGGAGTTCATCTTCTCTCTTGCTTGTCGGCCCCCCTGTTGAGTCTCTAACGTGCAGCCGACGGCTGAAGTGTTTGAAAGACGGAGTGCCTCCTCGGTGGTAGTACATTCGCTTGTTGATAACAACAGTTGATGGTAATCTGGGTACAAAGATGCCTTGATTTAGGCATACCCTCTGCCGCCGATTCTTTTTCTTCTTGGGATAGCACCTGGTCTTCCGTCGTGGTACCCCCATTGTTCGTGCAGGAAAGCTACATGTTGGTATGATCATAGAGGGTTTGGTGAGGCAGACTCAAATCATGCTTGAAGGAAGGCTACTCGCACGAGTCTCTCTCTACGGGATGTACCCCCTGGCTTACATCATACACAAGGGTGCTCAAGCGATAGAGGGGTTCAACTGGTCGAGGCATCAGAGCATGGGGATCAATCTTGTATAACTTCCCATTAGCAGTGCGTGTGACTATCAACGCGGGCCTTTGGTAGGTCATAGGCGTGGTACGTTTGTTGCACGAGGCACGTACTGCCTTGGATTTTTTCCTACTACCTCCAGCGGGTGTATAGTATTCAGAATCGAATGAAGGCTCGCCTGATGGAAAGGCGATTCTGTCGAAGACGGATCTTTTCGTCGATAATGCTCCTATCATGAGGGGTTTGACCAGCGCGCACTTCTTTCGACGTTGTGCCTTCGTCAGGCCTGCCATAGAGACACCGTCTTCCTCACTATACTTTCCTAGGGTGGGAATAGAGCGAGAAGATATGGCTGTAGCAGCCAAAATTTTCTCCGGGGCTTCAATATTGAGGGGGTTCTGGATCGCAGTTCCCTCTATCGTACTGCTCGTCACAGCTGCCTTGGGCCTCCAGATACGTCGAGTCTTCTTCAGTTTATGAACCACTTCAAAAGATTCGACTTTTCATCAGAAGGGAGATCTTCAAAAGCTTGCTGGTCTAAGCGTACAATCAGCATCTTCTGGGAAGATTCCAACAAGTCATCGTCAGATTGCGTCACCGTCTTCTCGTTGTAGAAAAAGGTAGTCCCCAGCAGAGTTACCATTTTGTTCGACATCATAAAAGGACGTTGAACGAACTTTTTTGCTTATTGAAAGTAAAAAGGGCCTGTGTACAGAGAATGAAGTCTTAAACATGATATTCTAAGTACAAGGAGAAGACCTATGTACAGAGAAGGAAGTCATAAACAGGATATTATAAGTACAAGAGGAAGAGTTTCTAGAAAAGTGTGATGGTGGAGGTCAAGCATAACATCGACTCCTTTACTCCGTTGACGACCTGACGACAGGTTGAACTTACTCTAACTTTTTGATACCTTTGATGGAACTCTAGGGTTGTCGATCAAGAGGATGCCTGGAGCTAAAGATTTGATATTCAATGGTCTCTTCTAGTTGAAGGAAAACTCCTTCTATTTATAGGGGAAGAAAGCACGTATGCAATGTGCATTAGGGTTTTGAGATATGAAGGAATCTGCCGTCATTGTACGGTACGACTTCTGCGATGCTGACACATGGCAGACATTGAGATTCTCCTCAATCGAGATCTCTGGTGGTTACCAAAATAACCAAAGAAGGAGACACGTGGCGTGTGCCAATTTTTTTGTTCGGATGCAGCCGAGTAAATCTTGGGATTTTATCTCAGATTTGGATTCTGATTGATCCTCGTCTAAGATTTAAATCAATTTGAAAAGATATCAATCATGATTGATCCCAATCCTATCTTCGAGAGAGTCGGTTTAAGCAAACCGACTATGTGGGACCATGCTTCCTACGCCTCTGGTGAGGTCTAAGTATTGCTACGCTTCTGGGGCGACGAGTAGACCATTTTTCTAGAGACAATGGAGCCTCTGTGCTTTCAGGCGACGAATGGACTATGCTTCGAAGACGACAAAGCCTTTGCGAGTATGAGCGACGATAAGTCTATATTTCGAGTGACGAAGTCACTGTGCTTTAGAGCAACGAGTAGGCTTGTGCTTCAGGTTGATAAGGTTACTATGCTTTTGGAACGACAGGCGGACTTATTTTGGTTGCAATGGTATCTCCCAAGTCTCTGACGAAAGGTAGTTGAGCTTCTGGGTCGAAGCAGAGTGTTGCACCGTTGGAGTTGAGGTGATGTAAAAACATCACCAGTCTGCGCCTGAGGTTGCCACAGTAATGTAGCTGCGCCCCTGGATTGAAGGCATTGGCTTTGAAGTCTTCTTTTAAAGAGCAATGAATGACCGCTCCTTCATGAATGACTCCCTCTTAATTGCTACCGTTATTTAGGGAATTGTAAGGGGTCCTAGGATAGTCTAGGACTTAGACGAATGAACTTTATTTAATGAGGTTCATCGTGTTGAGTCCTAGGTTCATTCCATTAATGTGGAAACTTTGACCGTCGGCCATGTGGCCTGTATTTCGGACCACTCCTGCCCTATATAAAGAGGGAGTTTCTTCTGAAGAGTCACGTCTTCTTTCTCTTCTTATCCTTCAATACCATGCTGCATCCGGACTTATCTTCAATCGGCGGTTGGCCTTGCCTAAGTCGAATTTTGGTTAAGGATTCCTTTGTTCAAAGGGGCTATGCCTTCGTAGAAGAATTGTTGATGAGCCTCGGAACATGCTGGAATACATCTCATGAGTAGTTTGAACCTGGGCGATGCCTTGGAGGTCTTCGAGGTCCTGACGACCTAGTTTGTTGGTGGATAGCCAACCCGAAGAGCCACAGGTTATGCTCTGCCTTGCCCATTCTCGGCTTTTGAGACCTTATGTGCCTTCTGGAAACCCGGGCTAATTGCTGCTTCAGGAAGTTGCTCGCTTCATTCGAGTAGCTGACGCACTTTTGGAGGGTTGCGCCCACAAGAAAGTCAGAATACGCTTCAATGGGGATCAATCTTCCAGTACCGAGAAGAAGGGGGACTACACTTTGACGAAGACTAAATCCCTTGTAGACTCCTCTAGGCTTTGCTGAATCTACAATCTATTCTTTGTAGAAGATTTTATATGTAGCCTTGATTAGTCTGTACTAGACCTTTGTTGACATGAAAATAAAAAAACTTTCTTCCATATCTTCTGTTTTGTCTTTTTAATACTCCGTCTACACAGTTGTATTATTTGCAATGTGGTGGAGGAATATTGTCAGCTGAGATTTTTTGTGCTTCTACAGTCTCAGGTACCATCTTTATGATCTTCTTTCAGTTATGCCCTTTTGATTTATTCTTCAGTAGCAAGCCAGGTAGTGGCAGTATCTTGGATTCTTGTCGGCGGCCTTGTATTTCACCGATATCACGAGTACAACAGTCGGCTTGACTTATTCGGTGAGTGAATGAGAGATTCTCGTCCTACTCTTCTATCTTCGTATCTTGAGATACATGATATCTATCACGTGTCTCGACTACGAAGATACGTCCCAGGTAGAGTTATATCTTAAACTAAGTCATTGTTACCGACTTACTTTGAGACTTGACCCCTAACTATTTTGGCAGTCAGCGTAGGCCAGTGAGGGCGGGTCCCTACTCAACTAACTCAGGAGACACATTTATTCATATGCCTCCAGCCCTTCTTGATTGTGGTTGTGTTATTGCTTACGCATTTATTTATATTACTGTTGCCTTCATTTACTTATATGCCATGCTTTGTTTTTTGAGATAGTTGCATTTTCTTGATCTTTTGTTTTGGTTATCATGCTTGACAAGCTTTAGAAAATTTCGTGGATGGAATTTTTCTAAAGATGTGAGAGTTGTGAGACTCGTCTCACAGTATCGGTATTTACATACGGATACATATTTTGTACTGTATTTCGTATTTTCTTGGTTTTCAGAACGCTTTAAAAAATTTCCAACTTATAGATTTTTTTCCTTGACCGGCATATCGCCAGTATACCAATGTATACCGACGACTTACCGTCCGGACAAATTATTCACATTTTAGATATTTTTGATTTCAGATATTTAAATGAATAGTGTTTCTGATATTTTCGTAAATAGTGTTTTGGATATTTTGAGGAATAGTATTTTTAATATTTTCGTGAATAGTGTAGATGTATCCTATTATCCAATGGATACTTGTTTTTCTTTGCACGGCTAGGATTGACTTAGATCTTCACATGAATCACCATCCAACGGTTATGATTAATTCCCTTATATATATATTTTTTTAATTCCCTTATATATATATATATATATATATATATATATATATATATATATATATATATATATATATATATATATCCTTTCACTTTCTCTCTCATCTCTCTTTTTATTTTTTCACCCTCTTTTCATTTTTTCTTCTCTTCTCTCCCCTTGGAGCTTGCCAAGAGCTTGGCCTTGAGGACTAGAGTGTGGTTTCGTACCGCTCTTGGAGGTGGAGTGGAAGATTAGGCTTGGAGCTTAACCTAGACAAGTACATCTAGCCAAATCTTGAACAATATTATTTTTGCCATTTTCTTGTTCTATTCTCTTTCTTGCATGAATCTAAGCCTATAGAACTTGTAGTTTCTGGTTTTGATGTTTATATTTTTGTAGATGTAAGTTTGTAGTTTTCTCGATTTTTCTTGGTTTTGATCTCTTTAACTTTGTTATTTTCGAAATCTAAGGGTCCTATGTTGTGGAGAATTTTATTCTACCCAATTTTGGCTTTTGAACCACTTGATTTCGATTTATTTGAGTGGCATTTTGAGTTCATGGGTTCCCTATGCACTGTGGTGCTGATTTGGAGAAGATGAACAGCCTGCACCTGCACACTTGCGCGCAGCCTGCACCTTCTTGTGCAGCCTACATCTTCCTGCACAGCCTGTGCATCTTCCTGCGCGGACTGCGCACCTTTCTGCACAGTCTGTGCACCTTTCTTTGTAGCCTGCGCACCTTCCTGCACAGCCCGCGCACCATCCTACGGACCAGCCTGCGCACCTTCCTGCATAGCCTGTGCACCATCCTGCATAGCCTGCACACCTTCCTGTATAGCCTGCGCACCTTCTTACACAGCCTGTGCACCATCCTGTGCAACCTGTGTACCTTCCTGCACAACCTACGTACCATCCTGTGCATCTTTCTCTACAGCCTGTGTACCTTCCTGCGCAGCCTATGCACCTTCCTGCACAGCATGCGCACCTTCCTACACAGCCTGTGCACCATCCTGTCCAGCCTGAGCACCTTCCTGTGCGGCCTACGCACCTTCCAGCGTAGCCCGCGCCCCTTCCTGCACAGCCTACTCACCTTGCTGTACAGCCTGCGCACCTTCCTGCGCAGACTGCACACCTTCTTCTGTAGACTGCACCTGCGCTTTCTTGCGCTGACTGCACCTGCGCCTTCCTGTGCACACTGCACCTACGTCTTTCTGCACAGATTGCACCTGCACCTTCCTGCGCAGACTGCACCTGCGCTTTCCTGCACAGACCACACTAGTGCTTCCCTACACAGACTGCACCTGCGCCTTCCTGCACTGAGTGCACTGCCCTTTCCTGTCCTTGGCCTTTTTGTCTATTTAAATTATTTTGTAGCTAGAATCTTGTAAAACTTAAAACATGAAAGTTGTAGATCTTTGTCTTGACTTCAAGAATCTTCTTATTTTACCTTAATAGGAGTTCACATGCGACTGATAGTTTCAATCACAGTTTTTTGATTTTCTTTGCATGTTATCTATATTTGACTTAAAATACGACGACCCAACTGATTAACTTGTTAATATTGAACTTAACTTGAATATGACAACCTGATCTCATCTTAATAATCTTGATAGTGGTCCGTCGTGGCGCACCCATGTTATATGTCTTCTTTGCTTACTAGATAGTGGCCCATCGTGGCGCACCCATGTTACATATCTTCTTTGCTTACTAGATAGTGGTCCGTCGTGGCACACTCATGTTACATGTCTTCTTTGCTTACTAGATAGTGACTTGTTGTGGTGCACTCTTGTACATGTCTTTCCTTGCTTACATGATAGTGGCCTATCATGGCGCACCCCCTATTTTCTCTATAGTAGCTCGTCGTAGCACACTCCTAGCTTCCAGCTTATTATATTTTCTTGTTGTGGCCTGTTATAGTACACTTTCTTGTATTGTCCAGTCTTGCATATCATGTCTAGGATGGATTCTGCGGAATGCCACACCCAGAATCCAACAAGAAAATGTTAAGGACTAATAACTAGCTTGATTATCTAGATCATTGGGAGGGAAGAATTTTCCAGTTACCTGCAGCCCTTCGTGTTTATATATATATATATATATATATATATATATATATATATATATACATACATATATATATATATATATATCCATGGGATTTTGAGCTATCTGTCTTGATGAGCACACTTCCAGCACATCGTCGAATGGGACACCTCTTTAGGACTCACGTATCTTACTGCGGTGTGTCTGCTATACTTATTTTCTTTTTTGCCTGGATGAGTCGGGTAGTCTGCAAGGCAAGTAACTGGAATGGATTTCTCAAACGTGCATATGTTAGTAATTAGGATTGTGATAACCCTAGTTAGCTAATGTATAAAACCGCACTCATTGCTTGGCCGTGATTGTTGTATGGAGTCCAATCTAGTCTAGTTTTGTCTAAGCAGTGTCCGAATTTATTTATTTCAGTACATCATCGCTTATGCTTTACTTTTGCCGATAAATGATTAGAGACCAAGTTCTATTCAGGAGAAGGGTTACAACCCCGGTCATTGTTTGGTTTACGGGTTGTAACTTGGGTTCCGGAATAGTTCCTATGTTATCTTATCATTTGTCGTTCTATATAGTTCTTACATACTCACATGTTCCAGTTATCTAACATGCTCACATGTCCCAGTTATCTCACATGCTCACATGTACCATTTCTCTTATATTGTTCAGTTTATTTCACATGTTCACATGCTTCTGTTTAATTCACATATCCACAGTTTACTTTATGTCACATATTATTTACTTTATGCTCCGTGTTGTTTGCTTATTGTCTTTTCTATTCTCGGGATAAGTGCATTGGTAGTGCACGAGTCTCGATCCATATCTATTTATTTATGTCTCTATCCATTGCTATATTAGTTATTGCTAGTTTTAGTTCATAGTTTGGCTTCCTTTGTGGTACTTGTTACTGGGGGTCTGACCCCACTGGTTTGTTTGGCCAGATCTGATAGAGGAGCCCAGAGGATCTTTCGTACCATCTACTCGACGATGACTACCCGGAGCACCAGAGTACCTTAGTGGATTTTCCTATATCATTCTCCCACTAGTTATGTACATTATTCTTTTGTGGCGTTTAGCCTCCGAGCACATGTTTAGCTCGTGTTTTGGATCTTGACATTTAGCCTACGGGCCTAAACATGATTTGCGTGTTCTAGACTATAGCTAGAGCTTATCATGTATGACTATTACTCTTGCTAGTTCTTTACTTTGTGTTACTAGCTTCATGATCATCCATGTATATATAGTTTGGGACGCTTTACTATTTTTATGTCTGATGATCATACTTCTTGTAATTTGCATATTTGTATGTGATTGAGATACCCAGAATTGCTTGACGTAGGTTTGACTGTTGGATTATAGTAGTAACCCCTATGTCTATACAGCTTATATGTTATTTCGGGGTACTGGAGTACTTTGGAATACGTAGCTGGCCTGGTCCGTCCCTACTTGCCAGTATTCTGGTTCTGGGACGTGACACGGACTCTAACCAAGAATTGGAAACTAAAGGCAACAACAATCATTGAAGGAAACGATCTCAGCACCATGACTCTGGAGACACTTATGGGCAAGCTGATGATCCATGAGCTGGACCTACAAGAGTTTGAAGAAGCGACTTCTAAAGAAAAATCAATCACCTTCAAAGCTCAAGCCAGAAGAACAGCATGCAATGATTCTAATGAAGAATCATCCAATGGTGATGAACAAGCCATACTAGTGAAGAATTTCAGGAAATTCCTAAAGTTTGAGAGATCAAACAGAAGGAAGAAAGACGTCCATGAAAGCAACGAAGAAGAAACAATATGCTTTGGATGCAAGAAGTCAGGGCACATAAAGAATGACTGTCCAACGTCAAAGAACAGAAGTACATATGACAGATCAAGATCAAACAGAAAAGCTACAACTGGTCGGAAGTATGCAAATACAAGCATCTGGCACGAAAGTGATGCCAGTGAATCAGAGGAAGAGGACAGACCCTGCAACACTGCAAATGTCTATCTCATGGCATTTGATAAGGTATCTGCTAACCCTCTGTACGATGATTTTACTTTCGATGAGTTAGAAATGCCTTTAGCAAACTACTTGAAGATCACATAAATGTATTAGACAAGTACAAGCAATCTCTAATAGAGGTTAAGGTGTGCACAACCGAAGTAGCCAGATTGTCTAATCTTCTCGAAGATATCAAAGAGACATCTACTATCGGTAACACGGATGAGATAGCCAAACTTAAAGTAGACTATCATGAGGCTATCCTCACCATCGGAAGAAAAGAAAGGGACTATGTCAAAGTACAAGAACTTTATGACATAGAGAAGAAGAGGCACTTAGTTACAGAGAAAAGACTCGTAGATATGACTGCTAGATATGAGGAGTCTTGTGCGGTCTCTAAAAAGTTAGAGATCAAGTTAGGCAAGCAGGCAATCCCTGTGACACAGCCTAAGGGTAGTCCTAATGCTAAGCATACATCTAAGAGGACTCAACCACAGAAAGCACGTAAGAAACATGCTCATCATCATGCTTTCACGTACAGGTATTCAAAAAGAACACAATTACCTGTCAACACAGAAACAAAGAATAATTTTCCAAAACTTACTTGCACGTACTGTAGTACACACGGGCACATATCACAGTATTGTCTAGCAAGAAAGCTTGTTGACAATCAAACAATTGTTTGGAGACCTAAGACTAATCAATATGGAACCTTCAATAAATAGGTACCAAAGGATTTATCTACTCATTTTGTAGATGGACCCTCAACCCTCTCATGTTAGAAGCAAGTAGATTTTCGATAGCGGATGTTCGCGGCACATGACTGGTGATGCATGTTTGTTCGCTGTGCTATCGATGAAGAAAGAATGATACGTTTCCTTCAAAAATAACTTGAGAGGTGGCATAATTGGAAATGGCACTGTTGGTATGTCTCCTTACCCTGTAATAAAAGATGTTTGTCTAGTTACATAATTGAAACGTAACCTACTTAGTATAAGTCATTTGGCAGATAATGGTTATGGCATTAATTTTGTAAAAGACAAATGTACTATATATGATATATCATCTGTTAGTCCTATATATGAAGGGATTAGAGAAGACAACATTTACGTTTTCTTTCTAGAGAGTACTAACAATGCAGGAAGGTACCTAGTAGCAAATCAGGATGAAAGTTGGCTATGGCACATGAGGCTAGGACATGCTAATATGGATACCATCTCATGACTTAGCACCAAGAAGTTGGTAAAAGAACTCCCCGAAATAAAGAGAGATATGGTATGTGTTGATTGTGAAAAGAACAAGGCAACTAGGTCAACCTTTAAATCTATCAACTATGTAAGTACTTCTAGACCCTTGTAGTTAATTTATATGGATTTGTTTGACCCTAGTAGAGTCACTAGTCTTGGCGGTAAGCTCTACGCTTTTGTTATTGTTGATGATTTATCTCGTTTTGCTTGGGTTTACTTTTTATCAAATAAAAGTGATAATATTTATGAATTTCAGATATTTTGTAAAAGGTACAAAACGAAAAAGGTGTCATGATTACTCGTATCCGAAGTGATCATGGTGGCGAATTCGTAAATTTTGATTTTAAAAAGTTTTGTGATGATAGTGGATATTGCCACGAATTTTTTTGTCCTAGAACTCCCCAATATAATGGTGTTGTGGAGCGAAAGAATCGAACTCAAAGCGAGATGGCTAGAGTTATGCTGAATCAGCATAATCTTCCTAAATATTTTTGGACAGAAGCTGTTAGTACAGGCTGTCATGTTCTGAATAGGGTGTTAATTCGAACTACCTCAAAGAAAACACTATATAAACTTTAGTTTAGAAGGATTCCTTATATTTCTTATTTTATAGTTTTTGGATGTCGCTGTTTTATCCAGAACACCAAGGATAACTTGAGAAAGTTCGACTCTAAAGCAGATGAAAGGATATTTCTCGGATATGCTGCTAAGAGTAAGGGATATAGAGTATTCAATACAAGATCTATGATTGTTGAAGAATCCATTAATGTTACTTTTGATGAGCTCAATAGTCACAGTCTAGCAACAGTGATGATGAAGATGCACAGGTCAAATCCAAGTCATCCAAAGATACTGCTACCAGAGAAAGCCCTGTGGAAGATCTAACAGAGAGATTCAAATCTTGGAGATTCCTGCCAGATCATCCAGAGACGCTCATTATAGGTGATGTATCTAAAGGTGTAAGTACACTTTTTTCAAATAAAATTACTGATATAGCAGCTAATGTAGCCTTTATATCATAAGTAGAACCTAAAATTATAGCAGATGCTTTTGCTGATGATTTTTGGATTGATGCCATGCAAGAGGAACTTAATCAATTTGAGAGAAACCAAGTTTGGGAACTCGTTCCTAAACCTATTTGTCAATCGATAATTGGTACTAAATGGGTGTTCCAAAATAAACTGAGTCAGATGAGTAAGTACTATGCAACAAAGCACATCTAGTTGCACAAGGTTATAATCAAGAAAAAGGTATTGATTATGACGAGACATATGCTCCTGTTGCTAGACTAGAAGCTATCCGCATATTTTGTGCATTTGCATGTTTTTATGATTTTAAATTATTTCAAATGGATATGAAAGGTGTATTTTGAAATGGATATTTGAAATAAAAAGTTTTTGTGAAACAACCCCTAGTTTTGAAGATTTTTAAAAACCCGATAACGTCTTCAAACTTAGAAAAGCACTCTATGGACTCAAACTTAGAAAAGCACTCTAGGGAACTTGTACTGTCGGCTTGTGGTATCCCAAAACTAAATCTTTTGACCTAATCGGTTATTCAGATGCGGATTTTGTAGGATGCAAAGTAGACCATAAAAGTACCAGCGGTACGTGTCATTTCCTAGACAAAGCTTTAGTCTCCTGGTTTAGCAAGAAGTAAAATTCTGTAGCGCTATCAACGACTGAGGCTGAGTATATCGTCGCAGGACACTGTTGTGCTCAAATTTTGGGGATAAAACAAACTCTAGAAGACTACAATCTGCACTACACGAAGATTTCTATTTAATATGATAACACTAGCACTATTAACCTGACTAAGAACCCTATATGTCACTTACGCACAAAGCACATAAAGATTCGTCATCACTTTTTACGTGATCACCAACAACATGGAGATATTTGCTTAGAGTTTATTGACACAAATCATCAACTAGCAGATATTTTCACAAAACTACTGCCTGAAGGCCGCTTTAACTATCTGCGTTGAGAGCTCGACTTACTTGAATTTTTTGGATTCATGATGCAATATGATTAATAAAAACTCTTATAACTTAAAACTTTAAAATTTATTAATTGAAATTATTTTTGGTACAAGCCGAAAGGGCCCTTCTGTCATACAGGCGTAAATAACCTGAAGCGACATGGTGTACTAGTCTTTGGACTACCGCTAGCTGGGATCCGGCCCCTACAACTAACCCAAAGTAATGAATATTATTAAATAAAGAAGTTTAATAGTTATCAAGTGCATTTATCATTCATTATGCATTAATGAACAGGATTTCCAAGTGGCCAAACTTGCACCGAGTTCAGTTAACGTCGGTACGGATTTCCAAAACAGCAGTCGACCCTAGCCCTTTATAAACCCCCTCCATACTCCTTTTTCATTCCTCCACCGAAAACTATTCAAAAACCTAGTTTTTTATCTTCCAAGTTCTTCTCTTCCTTCAACCCTAGATCTAAGAAGCTCGGAAGGTGACTCCCTCCTCCTATTCTCCGCTATCTTTGAGGTATCTATCTTCTCTTCCTCTCTTATTTTCTGTGGCTCCTAAGCTCCACAAGAGAAAGAAAGTTGCTTCCCAAGCGGGTTCATTTTCAACTTTAGAGTATGAACCTGTTAGCATTTTCAATCCCGCTCGTCCTACTGACGACAAGGATTATGATTCTACATTCTTTCCTTTTGCAGAATACTCAATTGTTGGTTTGACTCTTTTTATGGTAGAGACATTTGTCAAGGATGCTCCGTAAATTTTACTATATTTTTGGAATATGCTCCTATCTTTGAAAGACTTTCTTTCCGTGACTTCTTTGAAACCTCTGACAACATATATGACAATGTCGTCCGTATATTCTATTGCAATATGCAAGTTAAGGACAACGGTAACATTTACTCTTGTGTCGGTGGTCATGAGATTGAATTCAACTCAACCGACATTAGTGAATTCTTTCACATGCCGGATGTCGGTGAGACTTTGGTTGATATTCACCATGTTCAATTCCCGGAAGGTGTTACCCTTGATTCTTTCAAGGGAGCTATGTGTTACCCTAGACATGCTCCTCGCAATGGTAGGGTGTACTCAAAGCATCTTAATCAAAAAAATTATGAATTACATCGCATTATTTTCTCCGCTTTGCTTCCAAAACGGGATCTTCTGATGAGATCACATTTTATGAGATGTCTGCAATGTATCATCTGCATTTCAGTATTCTATTTTCTGTTTCCAAGACCTTTCTAGCTTGGATGATCAGTTGCAGGTGTCCGGGATGTAACCTTTTATACCTCATGCATCTAGCAGCTATTTTTAGAAGATTCAGAATCAATCATGACTTGTGTCCCTATTCTTCCACATCTTCTGAGATGATTAGATCCAGGACTTATCCTAATCCACCTCCTTCACCTGGTGCAGATCCTGCTCCTGCTCCTGCTGATGATCCAGAAGCCCCTGCTCCAGGTTTTGACCCGCACTTCTATCAGCGTTTCGATGACTTTGTTGCTCTCTCTGAGCAACGTTATCAGCGCTTTGATGAGTTTGTCACCCTCTCGGGACAACGTCATCGAAGTTATGTTGATGTAAAGTTCCGACACACCTCACAGGCACAGGTGTTGCAGAACAATATAGTTGATCTTCAATGGAGCTTGGCGCATGACCCTGCACATCTAGTTCACATGATCCATTATCCCAGTTTTTCTGGACCGAGGTTTGATGATAAGACTACTTTCCAGCACTTTGATCCTACCACTGCCTACTTTGATCCTCATCCACCTACTTCTCCTGGATATGATGACACACAGATGTGATGTGGGCTTCAGTTTAGTCTTTTGGGGTTTCATTTTGCTAGAGATAATGATCTATGTAGTTGTTTTTTTGTACCAGTTTAAAATGTTGTAGTAAGACTTTATCTAGTTTTTTTCATAGTCATAAGCTTTCATAGTTATGACTTTCCATGCACTTTTGATGTACTTCAGTTCAGCTCAGTTCAGTTATGATATATCAGTCTTTTAGTTCACAGCAACTAGCTCTACTTATGCTGTGACTTGTATATTGTGCTTATTACTCTTTTTCTTTGTCTTTGTCTATGATGTTTTATAAATTATTGGCTTCACACATTACGGGAGAGCTACACATTTTGTACATGACAACGGGAGAGAAGAGCAATACCAAAATTTCAAAAAATCAAATGATAAATCAAAGAACAAGTCAGGTATATTATTTCAAATTCATATAATAGCTATATTTTGGTATAGACTCAAGTTTGTCAATTATCAAAATGAGGGAGATTGTTGGCCCATTGCCTAATGGTCACACCTGATTTTGATAATCAAAGGTAACTTAAGTTGAAACACAAAATATACGAACTGCTGCTAACATTTCAGGACAAGTGAAATCAATATCGAAGAGCGTACTACATCTATAACAAGCATTCAAGTCGTCATCCAAAAGCAAAATGAATCAGAATCAGATCGAGTCATTTTACATTTTATTCTTTATTTTACTCTTTATTGAGTCTAGGACATAGAATATAAAATTGATCGGATATTACTAGCTTAGCTTATCTACAGTCCACTTATCTAAAAAGTCTACCATTTATCTTAGCTCCACTTATCAAAAAAGCCACAAAAACTATGCAAATTTGGTCCCAATATCTATGCTCTGAATTGACAGAACTCAGGCCGATTTCGGTCTACTCAAATTCAAATATCAGTTGCCTCCAAATCTGCATAAAACTTTCGTCTGCGAGATCTTCGCATCTGAACTCTGCCCAAGTTCGGTCCCTAAAAACACCTATAGATAGAAGAGAATTTTTTATTTCAAATCACTCATTCACTTTTCTCTCTATCTATTTCTAAAGTGTTTTTCATTGATCTAAAGCTTTCGCATTTCACCGATACATCTCTTAGCCGAAGCCAGTAACATATGTTCAATTTAGAGTCTTTGGTTTACAGAGTTGTAAAGAGGTTTCTCAAGTTTAGAAAACAACTCAGTTTTCGGAGCCGGTCGTACGCTCGTCACCAAGCATGGTATTGTGAAGTCAATCGTGCACTTGTCACCAAGCACGATATTGTAAAGGGACAGCAAGCTCTCAATTAGCTTGTGAATAGTGGATTAACAGCGGGCAAAAGTACCTGCGACTGGACTACTCCTCTCAGAGGAAATCCAGTATATATTGCGGCATTCACTGAGTTTCATTTTCTATCTATTACTGTACTTACAATTCTGCCATAATTATTAACAGCATTAATTTTAATTGGTGATTATTTTTGCCGCACACGCACACACTCTATTCACCCTCCCTCTAGAGGTGCTCACCGGTCCTACAAAAGAGCTATGAAATTAATTACTAATTGTATCATTTTTTACTAATTGTACCATTTTCCATAAAATTATTTTTCAAAAATCTATCATTTTTCTTATTTTCTACCAAAATGGTGGAAAATAAAGCTGGCACAGCCTATAGGAAAATATCAATTACCATGGAAAATAACGACAATCAAACAACCAAATTAATTACGTGGATTTTTTTTCCATGAAAATTTTCTTCTAGTAAAATAATTTCATGGAATTAATTTATTTTCAGATATTTTTCACCTTGTAATCAAACGTACCCTTGGATATAAAAATGGATATGTTTGATTCTCTTCTAGAATACGAAAACTTCAACATATTACACTGGCCAACTAGATACCATATGGACCTCAACACAACATGATATGTATAAGATGTATATTTTAGTATGCCTAGCATGCAATAGTCAGGGGTCAAACAATCACAATAAGATCTTATTTTATATATGAAAAACAAAATATAATGAAGGATAAATAAGATAGTTTGTCGCATATATATATATATATATATATATATATATATATATATAAAGAAATATATATATATATATATATATATATATATATATATATTTCTTTATATATATATATATATATATATATATATATAGAGAGAGAGAGAGAGAGAGAGAGAGAGAATAAGACAGGTGAGATGCCACCCTATGGGTGGTGGCTATGTGTCACCTCCCATGCTATCATTATGCACCGAAAAGTGCATGATGATAGCATGGGAGTGACGTATAGCCACATCAACGTGAGGTGGCAACTCACCTCCCTTATTCTCTCTCTCTCTCTCTCTCTCTCTCTCTATATATATATATATATATATATATATATATATATTTTATATATATATATATATATATATATATATATATATATATATATATATATATATATATATATATATATATATATATATTCGGTGCATGATGATAGCATGAGGGTGTGACACATAGCCAACACCCATAGGGTGACACCTCACCTCCTTTATTCTCTCTCTCTCTCTCTATATATATATATAGAGAGAGAGAGAGAATAAAAGAGGTGAGGTGTCACCCTATGGGTGCTGATATATATATATATATATATATATATATATATATATATATATATATATATATATATATATATATATATAGCGACACAGGTAATATCCAGTTAGAACAGCCCCCCTCCGAGCAAGAGGTGAAAGATGTCGTCTGGGCCCTTGACGAACACAGTGCGCCCGGACCAGACGGGTTTTCGGGGGGTTTTTTTCACACATGCTGGGATATCATCAAGGTGGACATCCACAAATCGGTCTCTGCTTTCCTCCAGGGAGCTACTTACCCCAGAGCCATCTCGAGCACCAATCTGATCCTTATCCCGAAGAAAGATAACCCGGAGACATTCTGCGACTTTTGCCCCATCAGTCTTTGTACCTTTAATAACAAGATTATATCCAAGATCATCGTCTGCCGCATGTCTGACCTTCTACCCAAGATCATCTCGAAGGAGCAGAGTGGCTTTGTCCAGGGGAGAAATATCCAAGATAATATCATGTTGGTCCAAGAGTTAATTACCTGCATGAAGCTCCCAGCAAGAGGGGACAACATAGCCATCAAATTGGACATGGAGAAAGCTTACGACAGACTAGATTGGCAATTCATGATCTGGGTCTTCATAGCCTTCGAATTCTCCGAAACCTGGACCAACATTGTGTAGAGATCGATCAGCAACTCGTGGTTCTCCATGGTTATCAACGGTCAGGCGGATGGCTTCTTTAAATCGACTCATGGGGTTAGGCAAGGAGATCTTTTATCTTCTACCATCTTCATCATTACGGCGGACGCTTTGAGCAGAAACGTTAATAAGATGGCCAGCACCTCTAACTTTCAGCACTATCATACAGCCAGCGGATGCCCGATCATCACCCACCTGGCGTTCGCTGACGATATCCCCGTTTTCTCTTCCGAAGATGCCGGGTCGGTGGAAGTAGTACACAACACGCTTCAGAGATACGCCGGATGCTCGGGCCAGAAGGTAAACCTGTAATGCCTGTGGTTCGTATTACGTATTTCTGGAATACGTGTACGTATTTATTCTTGTATTGCATGATTCCTTGTTTAGTTTTCTTCTTGGCTTGGCTTGGTTTACTCTCGGTTTGGGTTGGCTTGGTTCGGCCGGCCCAATACTTGGTTCATCATGGGCCAAGGGTGGAACACCTTAGCCTATGTTTCTCCTTCATTTCCACCACAACCCCCCTCTTTATTATCCCCACCAACCTTCTCTCTCCTCCATAATTCTCATTTACTTCTCCTTCACCCACCATTACTCTTCTCCACCAACCAAGAACACCATAGGCAAGTGCAACTTGCTTCCACAAGAGAACCCCTTTTGATGGTTTCATTAGCTTCTCCTCATGATTCTAAACCACATTAGAACTTGTCATTTTCCATTTTGAGGCTTTAATTCTTGTAGATCTAGAGTCTTACTATTTTCGGATTTTTGGTGGTTTTGATCTATCAAACCTCCTTGTTTTCAAGTTTTGATGTTTCCATGTTGTAGAGAATTTTATTCTACCCAATTTTGACCTTTGGAAAGTTGGATTCGGACTTGTTTTGACCAAGATATGGACTGTTGAAGCTTAGATTCAACTTTAGAGTTCTTGCTGTTCTTGCCATTTGGAGAAGACAGTGAACAGTGAGCTAGCTTTTTAGCTTACGCCGCTGACTTGGATACGCTGCTCTTTAGCGAGCGTATGCTAGCCTTGGTACGCTGCTCTTTAGCGAGCGTATGCTAGCCTTGGTACGCTGCTCTTTAGCGAGCGTACGCTAGCCTTGGTACGCTGCTCTTTAGCGAGCGTACGCTGACCTTGGTACGCTGCTCTTTAGCGAGCGTACGCTGACTTGGGTACGCTGCTCTTTAGCGAGCGTATGCTAGCCTTGATACGCTGCCTGTTGGCAGCGTGTCTTTTGCGTACGCTAGCGTGAGCGTGCCCTGGACCCTTTCGTACGCTAGCTCAAGCGTACGCAGTCTTGAGCGTACGCTAGCTTGAGCGTACGCTGACCTGTAGCTTGAGCGTGCCCTGGTGTACGCTGACCCTTGCGTACGCTTCCCATTGGAAGTGTATGGACCCTTTGGTACGCTAGCTCGAGCGTACGCTGGCCTGAGCGTAGCTTGACCTGAGCGTATAGCCTTTGGCTGACTTGGTCTCATGTCAGCGTGTCAGATTTGGTTTTATTTTCCTTAAGCTTGGCTCTTTTATAGCCCTGTATATTGATATTTTATTAGATATTTTACGCCCATTTTATATCCTTACGCCTTTTGTCCTGAACTTGATAATTGCGAATTTACTTGATATGTTTGGAATTGATAATTGAGCATGACCTGATAGTGACCCGTAGTGGTGCACTCCTGACATGAGTAACCTGACATGACCTGATAGTGGCCCGTCGTGGCGCACTCCTGACTAGTACACTTGACCTGATAACCTGACATGTTATACCTTGATAAGCTGTTACGACGGCTACCTGACATGACATGACTTGACAAGAATGAACATCCTGGACACCGTGGGTGATTGTGCTTGTACAAATAAACCAGTCCTGTCTTGTATCATGTCTAGGACGGGGACTCCTGAGTACCACGGTCAGGAGTACCTACTAAAATGGACTAAGGCTAATAACTAGATTAATACATTAGTCATGAAGAGATTTCCCAGCTACAGGCAATCCCGTTACCTGGGCGCGCTTGGGATCTGTAGCCTGCCGTCGAGTAGGGCACATTTCCAGCACACTGTTATGTGTTGCACCCTTCAAGCTACTTAAGGGTACATGCGTTTCCTGGACGATGTACCCACCTGAATTCAACCCTAATCTTTCGACCTGGGTAGCCTGGATGGTCTGCAGGGCTTGTGGCTGTGGAATAATCTCACTGCATCTTGTTAGTAATTAGGCTTGTGACAACTCTAGTTAGTTAAAGTAACAAGCCGTAATTCTTGCTTGGCCGTGAAGTGATTGGATGGAGTCTAACCTGTCTAGTCTTGTCCTGATCCTGTTCCAGATTACTGCAAGACCAGAATGCTTGTATTTATTTTACCGATAAATGGTGGAAATTCCAAGTTCTGTTCAGACGAAGGGTTACAACCCCGGTCCTTGTTTGGTTTACGGGTTGTAACCTGGCTATCTGAATAGTTCCATGGTTATCTCGTCGTATATCATCCTGATGTATTTTCTTATTCCCAGTTCCTACTTTTATTCTAGTTCTTACTTTTATTTATATCTTTTGCTGATTGCTGGTTTTAGTTCTTAAGTGAAGCCCCTTTGTAGTACTTGCTCTTTCTGGGGTCTGACCCAGCTGGTTTTGTGTGGCCAGATTTTGGAGCGGCTCTAGAGGATCTACCGACATTCCTGCCAGATGGTGAACACTAGAAGGAATCCTGGCAACGAGTGGGTTATTTTTGGCTCTCCCACTCTTTTGTAAAATATTCTTTTGAGGCGTTTAGCCGACGAGTACCTGTTTAGCTCGATTGCACTTACTTACTGTCTGCCTACGGGCTGTAGCATGATTAACAGATCCTATGGTTGATCATGTATGACTAAACTCTTGCTAGTCCTAACATTTTGTAACGACTAGCTTCATGATCAGCTGAATATGTAATATTTGGGACGCCTTATTGTTGTATATTTAATGATCATACATCTTGTGACTTTTACTTACTTGCTTATGATTGAGACACTAGGCTTGTTCATGACCTTAAGAGACTGCTGGCTTGTAGATAAACCCTCATGTATCCTAGACAACCGTGACCGTATAGCGAGGTGGGTTGCACTTCAATATACGTAGCTGGCTATGTCTGCCCCTGCTCTCCAGTATTCTGGTTCTGGGGCGTGACAAAACCCGGACAAAAGTGTTATCTACATCCACCACAAAATCAGGAGAGAGCACGCGGCCAGCCTCTCCAACACCACCTCCTTCCCCATCAAGCATCCTCCCTTCTACTACCTTGGATGCCCCCTCGTGTACGGTAAATCCAACGCCGGCATTTTTGAGAACCTGATCAATCGCATCAGGGAAAAACTCGAGGGTTGGCATAACGCTACCCTATCCCCAGAAGGCAAGATGATCCTTATTAATCGTGTCCTTACATCCATTCCCATCTACACCCTGACTGCGTGTTCCCCACCCAAAAAAGTACTCTCCTCGATCGAAAGCATCTTTAGCAACTTCCTCTGGGGGCACAGCGACGGCAATGACAAGCACCATTGGGCTAGTTGGGATACCATGGCTCGGCCTACCGGGGAAGGGGGCCTGGGATTTACCAAACTCTCCCACATCGTTAATGCCTTTTCGATGAAACTGTGGTGGAAGCTCTGCACGAGTCAGAACTTATGGACCAGTTTCATGAAGGCCAGATACTTCAAGCACATCCACCCGACGACGGCCATCTCGAACAGCAGATCCTCAGCGGCTTTGTAGCACATTCTCATCGGACGGTCTCTTGTCGAACCCGTAATTCGCCTATAGGTGGGCAACGACGATTCCTTGCCATTTCTGGAACGTTGGGTCAGAGACACCTTGCTCCCCAACATTTCAACTGCCCCTAGGAACAGCACTATCAAGGACTTATGGGACCCCTCTGACAACAACTGGAATTGGAACAAGGTCTGGGTCTGGGCCGGGCCAGAGGCAGTAGATTGCATCCGACATAGCAAATTGACGATTGGGCTGGCCGCAAACAAGATCCAGTGGAAGCCCGCAGCCACCGAATCATTTTTGGTTAGATCGACCAGAAAGGTGATCCTAGGCAATGTCGTGCCTTCTCCAACCATCGCATCCTTCTGGCAGACATGTATCCCCAAGAATTGGTCCTTCCTCATTTGGAGAGCCATGCGCAATATCCTACCTTCTGATCGTCAGTCGAAAATAGTCGACCACATCCTTTGTCAAGGGAACCTACCTGTCAAGGTATGGAGAGTTCTTTCCTAGCGCTGCAGCATGACTCAAGGGGGCGACAACTTCCCCGACCTAGTTGCGGCATGGGCATCCGCGTCCCACGGCCACCAGATCGTAGCTGCCGCTGCAACGTGGGTTATCTAGAAAAATCGCAACAAGGCAAGATATGAAGGCCACCAGTACTCCGCAGACCAGCTGATTTGGGAGACCATTCGGCAGTGCCGCAAGCGGAGCTCCTTCTGTTCGCACGGCCAGACGGTCTTCTGGAACTCTCTCCTATCCTAGGCTTAGACGTTTTGATCTCCGTTTTCCCTTGTTTTTTATAGTATACGTGTATAGGCTTCGATATTTTGCGACTTCTGGTATACTTGTAAAGGTTTTGGCTTGTTAGGCCTTCTTGAATAAAATGGGTAGTTCTTTCAAAAAAAAAAATATATATATATATATACTGCCACAAGCGGAGCTCCCTCTGTTCGCACGGCCAGACGGTCTTCTGGAACTCTCTCCTATCCTAGGCTTAGACGTTTTGGTTTCCGTTTTCCCTTGTTTTTGATAGTATACGTGTATAGGCTTCGACATTTTGCGCCTTCTGGTATACTTGTAAAGGTTTCGGCTTGTTATGCCTTCTTGAATAAAATGGATAGTTCTTTCAAAATATATATATATATAAGTGGTGATATATTACAGCTTATAAGAGATACCATAGGCAGAGGCTCGCACTGGTTTCGAGAGGCATGCATTCGTCTTGCCTCGACGGTATGGCATATATAGAAGGAAATGAACAATCAGATCTTTGAGGGGCTAAATCCATAGCTATAGGCATCATCCACAATATTGATTATGATGATGGGGTTTGAGATGGGTTTTGGATAATGGCATTACACAATAATTTCACATACTAATACAATTACCTGGCTCCATATATATATATATATATATATATATATATATATATATATATATATATATGTATGTATGTATTAAAAGAAGGTAATTGTGGTGAACGCTCCCACCGGAAATTGAACTCCTGACCACTCGGGCCGCATGCATCCCTCTTAACCACTAGGCTATAGGTCATTTGCAAAATTATAAATATGTGTGTGTGTGTATTTGTTTGTATGTTAACATGTGCATGTGTGTGTGTGTGTGTGTGTGTGTGTGTGTGTGTGTGTGTGTGCAGGTTGGTATTTTTGCCTTTGGACTAGTGTAAAATAGTACCACATCGGCTACACCACCAAGTGGGTATCCCAATATAATAATTTGCATGTGCTGAGGTGTGTACGTAGGTTGTGGTGGGACACAAGTAAGGGTGTTTTCCTAGAAGTAAAAAGGATTAAATCCTTAAGGAAGCATATTACTTTTTGTCGCTCGGACTCAAACATGGGCTCAAGGGCACGAAGTGGCGCTTGGTGCATACACGGGCGCGAAGTGGGAGTAAGGGACTGGCGCACGACTCTGCTGATTGTGGGATAATCTAAAATAGTTAACTTACTTTTTGAGTATTGGTATTTTAGTCCCACATCAGATAGGAAAAGAGGTGAAGTCTTTTTCCTCTATGTAAGTAAAGCCCTCTGGTCTCCTTTTGGAGACACACAAAAATATTAAATAAAAGGGAACCCGTTGAGTACATGAAGCCCGTTAGAGTCACAAAATGTTGATTACGAGCGTTCTATAAGTTCTTTGAGAACTTGTTGATTCCTGGAAGCAGATCACGGTGGACGAATCTTACTTTGAGCAACGGTGGCCTTCATTATCCCAGCGAGAATAATATTTTTCTATCTTCTTCTCATTTCTTATTCTAATTGTAATACGTCCTGCCTGTCTCCAAATGTGATTGCAAGGAAGAACGTTAAGTCATTCTGTCAAGTTGTAATCAGAATTAAGTAGTAGTTCCTCAGAGGCTTCAGCATCTTTTGGAGAGCAAACTTATTTTTCGGAATCTCCAAAATCTTAAAACTCAGAACAGAGAGCAAACTTATTTGCAAGAAGTCTCTGCTTCTGATCGTTCTACTCAGAATAGAGAGCAAACTTGTTTGCGAGAAGTTTTTGCTTCTGATCATTCTAGCCAGAATAAAGAGCAAACTTGTTTCCAGGAGGTCGTTGTTTTCTGATCGTTCTTCCATCTAGATCTATTTTGGGAATAACAATCTCAAACCAAGATCCGGATCCGATGGAAAAGTACCATATGATCCTTCTCGATATAAGCTTTAACAAATTTGAGAAAATTGACGATCCTCACTTCTAACATTTTAATGAAGAGAAGTTTTTTGTCAAATGGTTGGATAAGTATTGGGTTGAACTAACCAATACGTTTAATGCACAATACAAGACAGTGCATGGAGATTACAATTTGGGCTTGAGAGGACGAGGAGGTTCTCAAGGAACATCTCAAGTCAGTTGAGAAGAAGCTTAAGGCCTTTTTGCACTTGGATTCTGTTCAGATTAAGCACATGCGTATGTGTCAGTTCAAATTATGCGCATAAGATCTGTTCAAATTCTTCGCTTGGGTTTATTCATATGATGAGCAGAAGTTTTATTCATAACATGTGTTTGCGCATGAATTCTGCTGCACATGGGTATGCTCGGATGAGGAGCATGAGTCTGCTCAGATGAGGCACATGAGACTACCCGGATGATGCACATGGATTAGCACATAGGCTTTTCTCCAATATACGCATGGTTTCGATTGTATAAGCGCGTAAATTCTCCAGGAATGTTATAACCCAACATGAAGACAACTTCATCTTGGTGGGGTTAGTTAAGACTGTGGCTTGGTTATTTGAAGGAGGTTGAGTAATCTAGCATGGTTGCTTACTTATGGACGAACACTAGTGCATCTAAGCATGTGAAGAGCTGTTCACCAAGGTCGCTTCAATGAATGTCTCGATGGCAAACAAGTCTCCAGCACAAGTTCTAGGGATCGGGATCATAGTGTTGGACTTTTGGAAAGTCGCAAACACTGGTGTACATGTAGCATGTACCAGTTATTTCTAAGGATCTGATTTCAGGTAGTCTGTTGTTCGATATGGACTTGAAGATGGACATTCATGCTAGAAAGATATTGGTTTCTTGGCCAGGAACATGCTTTCGAAAGATGTTCAGTATCAAGAGAATGTTCGGACTTCTGCTGTTGATGCAATTTCTTAATTGAATTATGACGAATGGACTAGGAAGTGTGTTATGTAATAGCAAATTCAAGATGTCTAGTCTAAACCTTATGTTTAGAATGTGGGGGTACGGGGGTAGGGTATTGTCACGCCCTAGTACCAGAATACGGGAACGGATATAGGCCAGCTACACCGTATAAGGTATGAAAACGTCATACTGCGATCGTATCTGTCAATCTTGTTGGGTATCTAGCATGTAATCAATCTATGGCCTAAATCTGATCTCATATCCACAGGCAATAACAATAAAATAACAGCAAGAAGGATAATCATATGAAAAGCAGAAAATACTCAAACGATAATCAAGAAGTCAACAATAAGAAATAATGTAGACAAGAATACCTTCCCACATAGTCCCATATAGTCTGGAACTGAAGCACGTCCTCCAAGTCAAGTCTGGAAGATCCATAGGGTCGGTCACTGGCAATCTGGGAACAATCCAGGGTTGGTCAGGCCAACCACAGCAAGTACCAGAAAGAAAGGCTCAAGGACGGACAAAAAAAACCAGCAGGATATAATATAAGACATGAATCACATATATGGATAGCAGTAATGAGAGTAAAGGATCGTACGGTACCAATGCACGATAACAATCCACTACTAATGCAGCTAAATAACCAATAATCATCATAGTCACCCTAACATCCACTAATACCTGCATCGCCAACTGGAACTGGTAATCTGTCATCGGAACAGTAATCCACCCCCTACATCAAACAAGAACAAGGGAATGAATTACCGCTCCGGGACGGCATTATGTACCAGCCAGCTTAGCAAGCAGCAAGCCATACAATTTAAGTGAATAAGCGGCCACTCAAATACCTTCGGCTTTCTATGTAGAGGTTGGGTTACCCCAACAATGCAATATATAGGAATCCTCAGATCGTGCCGTATCCAACAGGGCTAGTGGGGCCAAATAATGCATAGCACATAGGTAAACACCGGTCCCTCGAAAGGCCACCATATGAAATAAATCAATCATATAACACATAGTACATATAGTAGTTGGACACTGCCATCCGGAATATTGACGGTAACAATATCCATGGCGGCCAGCCCGACGCGTCAAAAAGGGGCCTGGGGCGGCCGGTAATGCACGATCTCGAGATTCCGTTCCCTCCCAATGCTTCTACCATTTAAGTTGTCTAATTTATCTTTACATTTACCTGGAATCATATACCGTGGTCACATAATCATCCTCCTAGATGATGTCTCCACACGAGAACACTAAGTACGAATCCACATCGGCTCACAAAGTCCATATGGTGATTCATTCTTAGTGCAATGCAACAAGCAAGCAATCAATCCTAACCACGCTAAGACTACAGGCCAACGACCATATCCGTGCTGGAAGATGAATGCACTGCAATATAATACGTAGAATCATGTAGCACCTTAGTACACGTATAGAATAGAATAGTACCTCAGTGCACACATAGAATGGTTCTAGTACGGGTACAAGCAGTCAAGTCAGGAACATGGTCAATCAGTCAATCGCATGGACTCCTCTGCCCACATTGTGGCAAGGATACCAGGTCAGGTACACAGTCAGGATCTCTACTATAGTAGCATCTAAGGTACACATGGAAGCCTACAGCTCTAATCGTCAATTCAGTCTACCCACCGAAATCAATCCAACAATGGTATTCCCTTCTACGATGGAATAAATATCATATCGGAAAATACGATCACTAGGTACTAAGCTAGTCATTATGAACAATAACCAGCTATCAGTAAACAAGTCTCTCAACTACCAGGATATAGCCGTCGTACCACCTAAACAGGGCTAGGCATCTATATCACAAAAGGGACATGACCTCTACAGGCTATGCTACCCAACTATACTAGATCACCAAGGTCTACAAATGAAGAGAAAAACCACGTTTGGGCGTTTGGAAGTCGAATAAAAATTATATATCGATATCCTCGATATCTTCCTCGTTCTGCGAAACAATCACACGATCATCAAAATCCAGGAATCCACATAAGTCTACCAGAATCACTATCTCAAGATCATACCTCCCCTCATAGTCAATTTTCGAATATATTTAAGATCATAATCCTGACACATAGGTCAACGGTTAGCGCTATCAGGCTAAACTGGAACACCGTCTAGAAAGAATGGTCAGGGGACAAGGGTCTAATAATTAATGCCGCCGAAAAAATGGCAAGGATTGCATGAACCACTCTGGAGCAAATCCATAACCCTTAAAACAAACAAGGACCAGGATTGCAGACCGTCTCTCGAGTGGAATCGCACTCCTCATGCTATCCGACGGACAATACAGGTCAAGGGCTAGGCGACTAATCTAGTCATGAGTCTACCCAGCATGAAATGGGATCAGATGTACTATACTACGATAAACGTGCACGAGGCTGGTTCAGCAAACCAAAGGAACGGTTCTACCCAAATCTTCAAACCAAATTTTTGACTAGAAATTCTAGAAATTTTGGCAAAATCTTCTTTGTATTTCTGAACGGGAGCTCCCTGCGAATTGGGACTAAATCCACTCAGCACAACCCGCCGCAGAATCACGAATCGAGAATACTAAGTCCCGGGCTCCAGCAGCACTACAATTCGTACTAGGCGCCAAGCCAACACATGTAATAAAAATTGCCACGCAGGGCACACATCACAAGTCCATAGTCATATCCCATCCACAAGCATAGTCATAGAAATTGTTAGCCAAAACTGTTAACCGACCGCGAGTCGGACACGGGGCATATAGGACAATCCATATAAGTGAGTCGTGCTCGTGTCCTCGGAGGTGTGGATGACCGGTCCGAGTTGTCCGATACGGTTTGACCCGATATCGAACTAAGCTATACTAAGTTATCACGACAGTTCTACTACTAAGCTACACTACTCACGATTATACATTTATAATTACAATTAATTAAATGCCACAAATCTAATGGGAGGACAAGAGCCGTCGATGAGCAAGGAACACTTGCCTAGAGGGCTCGGCTAGGTAAGCAAGTCTTCGACGTCCTAGATCCAAGGTAGCACGTCCATCGAGGTCCTCAGAACACACAAGAAATAATCATTAGAACTAAATAATAAAATAATTACAGAAATCACGGAGGATAGCAGGAGGCTATACCATATAGGTCCCACGAGTAGTACAGGAATCTGGTACAGAAACAGAGGCACACAGATCGACACGGATACGCAAACCAAGACGTGCACATATATCGAAACGAGCACAAGAATCGAGATGATACGAATATCGAGACGAACGAAAAATATAACATGTACGTAAATCGAGATATATATGTAGATCAAAGGATCACAAATATCGGGATGGAGCACGAATCGTCGCGAGACGCAAATCGAGGCACGCACACAAAGCAATACGGGCACGCTAACCGAGAGTGCACGTAGATCGATACGACACAAGATATGATATGGCACATAAATCAATACGTTAAACAAATTGGTGCGTGCACATAAATCAAGATGGTACGAGAGTCAAGGAAGCACGCAAATCAATACAGTACACAAATCGGTGCATGCACGTAAATCGGAGCGACATGAATCACAGAGTGGGCACAAAGGTTGAGACACTAAATCGAGGCGATGCACAAATTGAGATGGCACGGTGCTCGAGGCAGCACGGGGCTCGAGGCATCTCGCTGCCTAAGATAGCACGTGGATCGAGGTAGCACAAAAATTAAGAAGCACACAAATCGAGGTGCACGTGTCACAAGAAATACGAAGAACGAGTACGATGCTCGAGGCAGTACACAATTCGAGGGTACACGCACATCGGGGCACGCGACCCGAGGGAACGCACAGAGCATGAGGGATTACTGTTTGAGGAGCATGCAGGCCGAGGGCAGCCCGTTGCTCGAGCAGCACGGGGCACAAGGGCGTCCCGCCGCTCGAGGCGGTGCTGGCCCTGAGGCGCGGCAGCTGTGCAGGCGAGATCGTTGGAGGGGAAGAAGGAAGAGAGAGGGGGAAGGCTGTCGGGAAAGTCGGCCAGGTCAGGTCGAGCTCCCGGCAGAGGGAGACGGCAACGACGACAACGATGATGGTGGTGGCGGTCGCAGAGGAGGGGGCCGACAGCGAAGGTGGTGGTGGTCAACGGACTCGGCCGGGCCAGACACGAGGACGAGAGGGAGAGGGAGCTCGGGAAGAGGGAGAGAGCAGCGAGTGAGGAGAGAGGAAGGGAGTGGGGGAGTGAGCTGAGGGAGAGGGAGAGATCGAGAAGAAAGGGGGGTCTGGTCTTCCAGAAGAGGGGGAGAAAGGAAGAGACAGGTGAGCGGGGAGAGAGAGGGAAAAAATAGGGGGCGGCTGAGTGAGTGTAGGGGAGAGAGAGGGTTAGAGTTAGGTTAGGGTTTAGGTTAGGTTATATATAATAATAATAATAATAATAATAATAATAATAATAATAATAATAATAATAATAATAATAATAATAATAATAATAATAATAATAATATGAACAATTTAATAAAAAGCTAACCATGTTAACTCCAATAATAATAAACTAATATTAACAATTCAATAGAAATAATGATCAAATGTCAGGCCTAAACTACCAAGCCAACCCAAGTCCAGAAAAATAAAATTAAAACAAACACAAAATTTAAAATTACCAAATTATCAAATACGGTCATATACCTATTTCCAAAATAGGGATATAACAGTTATTATGAATTTTGTGCACGGGACAAAGGTTTTCAAGAGGATGCTCAGACAATTATACTAAGTATAGATCTTGAAGAGATGGTACACTCAAAAATTTGTGATTTTACTCAATTCTCCACAGAAGCCGGATTGAAGTGTATTAATACCTTCATAGACGATTTCTCAATGTACTCATATCGGAAGATGAAGCGTTTGAGAAGTTCAGGGACTTCAGGGGCGAAGCTGAACGTCTAGCCGGTTGACAACTCAAGTGACTCAGAAGTGGTTCAGACGGAGAGTGTTGTTTCTTGGATTCGCATCGTTCTTCTATGAACATAAAATTGTCTATGAAACGACTGCTCCGTAGTCTCTCTAATCCAATAGAGTTTTAGAGAGGGAGATCAGGATGCTGTCAGAGATTATAATATCTATTATAAGGATCTTCTAATGTGCTTCTTGGGATAGATTGCGCTTACGGCTATATTTATTTCCAAGTAAATTACTGTTCACCATATCTGTCATTGCTTCTCATAAACACAAGTTCAATATTAGACCTGACTTGATTACCATTAAGTGTATGGGTTTCTAGTATATGTGAAACTTCTGGATATCAAGATTCAGAAGCCAGGGACGAGGCCCAGGATGATAGTTTTTCTGGCATTTGCTATTTAAAGCTATGCTCGGAGTTCTCCTGATATTGTATAATATCATTGAGTCTCATGACAGAAAATTCTTTGGAGACAAGTTTGCTAGGGTCAAAGCATTTATTTTTGCGGATGTTCCGGAGAATCTTGTTAGCTCCGAAAAAGCTAGTACTTCCAAAGAAGAGGTAGTCCAGAAGGAGGTTGTCGTTGGTGAGACAACACTTGAACTAGTATTTGTTGGGCTGTTAGCAAAGAGAGTGAGAAGGCCGAAAGATTTTGGAGGTAACTTTATCATCCATCACGTGGAGACTGATGAGGTGATAAAGTCCAGAGATGTGATCTTCTTGAGGAGAGAGTCAATGATAAGATTGGCTCCATAACATCCAATTATAGTTGGATGTTGATGAATCTGCCTAAAGGAGTTAAACCCATCGAATCTTTTAGACGAAGAAGAAGACAAAGGCCCAAGAAACTATTGATAAAATTCGAGGCTAGGCTGGTAACTGAGGGGGTTGCTCAGAAGCAGGAGATTGATGAGTTTGACACATATGCTCTAGTAGCTAAGACGTCAACTATCAGGAGAATGATTATCGTAGATGTTATTCATAAGTTGTTCATTCATCAGATGGATGTCAAGAGAGTTTTTCTGAATAGGGAATTGACAGAAAAGATTCACATACAATAGTCAGATGGATTTTTTATTCGGGATCTTGAAGAGAAAGTCTGCAAGTCGATGAATGCTATATACGACTTGAAGTAAGCTCCTAATCTGTGGCTCGAGAAGTTTAACCTAGTTGACAGGTCAAATGACTACAGGATCAGTGGGACCGATAAGTGTTGAACACAAAGGTCGCTGGTGATGGAGGTGTCATCGATTGACAATTCAAGTGACTCAGAAGTGGTTCAAACAGAGAGTGTTATTTCTTGGATTCGCATTGTTCTTCCATGAACATGGAATTGTCTATAAAACGACTGCTCCGTAGTCTCTCCAATCAAATAGAGTTTCAGAGAGGAAGATCAGGACGTTGTCAGAGATTATAATATCTATTCTACGGATCTTTCAATGTGCTTCTGGGGTTAGTTTGCGCTTACGGCTAGTTTATTTCCAAGTAAAATACCGTTCGCCACATCTGTCATTACTTCTCATAAATACTGGTTCAAGATTAGACCTGACTCGAATATCATTCAAGTGTGGAAATGTCTAGTGTACGTGAAACTTCTGGATGTCAAGATTTAGAAGCTAGAGATGAGGACCAAAAAGACTGTAATTCTGGAATATGCTTGAAGATCCATTGATATCATGGAGCCTTACGACGCGGAATCATTTGAAGACAAGTTTGCAAAAGTATTATTCTCGTGGATGTTCCAAATAATGTCGTTAGCTTCAAAGAAGCTAGAACTTCCAAAGAAGAGATAGTCGAGAAGGTAGTTGTCGTTGATGAGATAACACTTGAACCAGTATTCGCTTAGCAGTTGTCAAAGCGAGTAAGAAGGCCGAAAGACTTCAGAGATAACATTATCACCTATCACATGTTGGCTGATGAGGCGATGAAGACCAAAGATGCGATTTTCTGGGGTGAGTGAGTCAATGTCACGACCCGCACCCTGTATAGGGGTACGAGAAGTGGTTACGTCCAGCCTACGCCGCAGTGTCGGCGGTAGTAAGCTGTTCTAGGTTGCTAACTAATCTCATGCAGTGAATATAAAAAGTACTTGTTGTCACGCCCCAGAACTAGAATACTGGAGAGCGGGGGCAGACATAGCCAGCTACGTATATTGAAATGGATTCCATCTCGCTATACGGTCACGGCTGTCTAGATACATGAGGGTTTACTACAAGCCAACAGTCTCCTATGGTCATGAACAAGCCTATTGTCTCAATCACAAGCAAGTAAATAGATGTTACAAGATGTATGATCATTAAATATACAATAATAAGGCATCCCAAATATTACATATTCAGCTGATCATGAAGCTAGTCATTATAAAATGTGAGGACTAGCAAGAGTTTAGTCATACATGATCAACCCTAGGATCTGTCAATCATGTTACAGCCCGTAGGCAGACAATAAGTAAATACAATCGAGCTAAACAGGTGCTCGTCGGCTAAACGCCTCAAAAGAATATTTTTACAATAAAGTGGGAGAGCAAAAATAAACCCACTCATTGCCCGGGTTACGTCTGGTGTTCACCATCGGGCTGGAAAAGCGGTGGATCCTCTGGAGCTGCTCCGAAATCTGGCCATACAAAACCAGCTGGGTCAGATCCCAGAAAGAGCAAGTGCCACAAAGGAAGCTTCACTTAGGAACTAAACCAGCAATCAGCACAAGATATAAATAAAAGTAAGAACTGGAAAATAAAGAAAACACATCAGGATGATATACGACGAGATAACCATGGAACTATTCAGATAACCAGTTTACAACCCGTAAACCAAACAAGGACCGGGGTTGTAACCCTTCGTCTGAACGGAGCTTGGTTTCTCACCATTTATCGGTAAAATAAATACAAGCATTCTGGTCATTTAATAATCTGGAACAGGATCAGGACAAGACTAGACTGGTTAGACTCCATCCAATCATTTCACGGCCAAGCAAGAGCTACGGCTTGATACTTTAACTAACTAGGGTTGTCACAAGCCTAATTACTAACAAGATGCAGTGAGATTACTCCACAGCCACAAGCCCTGCAGACCATCCAGGTTACCCAGGACGAAAGATTAGGGTTGAATTCAGGTGGGTACATCGTCCAGGAAACGCATGTACCCTTAAGTGGCTTGAAAGGTGCAACACATGACAGTGTGCTGGAAATGTGCCCTACTCGACGGCAGGCTACAGATCCCAGGCGCGCCTAGGTAACGGGATTGCCTGTAGCTGGGAAATCTCTTCATGACTAATGTGTTAATCTAGTTATTAACCTTAGTCCATTTCAATAGGTACTCCTGACCGTGGTACTCAGGAGCTCCCTCCCTAGACATGATGCAAGACAGGACTGGTTTATTTGTACAAGCACAATCGCCCACGGTGTCCATGTTATTATACAGGTCAAGTTATGTCAGGTAGCCGTCGCAACAACTTCTCAAGATATATCATGTCAGGTTATCATGTCAAGTGTACTTGTCAGGAGTGCGCCACGGCGGGCCACTATCATGTCATGTCAGGTTTTTTTGTCAAGAGTGCACCACTACGGGTCACTATCAGGTCATATCAGGTATCATTCCAAACATATTAAACAAATCCATGATTATCAAGTTCATGACAAAAGGCGTAAGGATATAAAATGGACGTAAAATATCTAAATAAATATCAATATTCAGGGCTATAGAAGAGTCATGCGGCTAAGTCATATGCGGTCAGGAAAGGGTAGAATCATGCGGCCCAATTAGGAGGGCGCATGCGGCCAGGGTCACTGAATCACATGCGGCCAAGACAAGGGGGCGCATACAGCTGGAAGTGCAAGGGCGCATGTGGCTCCAAGACGTTGGGCCTCATGCGGCCAGCCGAAGTATGGAGTTCATGCGACTGGGTATAGAAGGAGGCGCATGCGGTTAAGTCAACATGGCGGCTATGTTGCTGAGAGTGAAAGGTACATATGCGGCTGAAGGGGTAGGAACCTATGCGGCTGGGAGTAGGACTAGCTCCCATGCGGCAAGCAGGAAGGAAGGCTCCATGCGGCCAGGATGAATTGGACTCATGCGGCTCTCGGGGTAGGGGCACATGCGGCTAGCGGGGAACCGAGCCTATGCGGTCCGTAAGTACTAGAGTTCATGCGGCTCAAGGAGATAGGCGCATATGCGGCTGAAGGCAAGTAGGACTCCATGCGGCAAGAAGGAACGGAGGACTCATGCGGCTCTCGTTCAATTCATATTCATGCGGCCAAGGATGAAGGCAGATTTATGCGGCTGGGTAGCAAGGGCCTCATGCGATTTTAAGAATGAGACTCAGCCCATGCGTCTAAGAAAGTCTCATGCGGCTGAATCACTTGCCGCATGAATTATCATGCGGTCAAGTCAAGCACTGTTCTTCTTCTCCCAAATTTCAGAGAAGAAGAACACCATGAACCCAAGCTTCCAAGCTCCATAAAATCTTCATCCGAAGTCCAAATTCGAACTTCCATAGGTCAAAATGGGGTAGAACGAGATTCTCTACAACATGGAACCATCAAAACTCAAAAATAACAAGATTTAGTAGATCAAAACCCAAGAAATCCGAAAATAATGCAAACTTAGATCTACAAGAATCTAGCCATGGAAATTAGAAAAGCTAAGTACTAAAGTGTTTTAGAATGTAGTAAAGAAGAGAATGGAGCAAAAAAATTAGAGTTCCTCCATGAAGCAAGTTGCACTTGCCTAGACCTCCCTCTTCTCTCTCTGGTAGGTAAGAGTAATGAGGAAGAAGAAGATGAGATTAATGAAGAGAGAGAAAAGAATGGGCTAATAAATATAAATGGTGGTGGTAGGTAGGGGGTTCATCCAAGGGTTCATCATGAACCCAAGCAAAACCAAGCCAGACCGAACCAACCAACCCGAACCAGGAATAGACCAAGCCAAGAAGGAAATGCCAAGCCAGGAAATCATGCAATAAAATACGTACACGTATTCCAAGAATATGTGATACGAACCACAGGCATTACACTTGTCCAGATATCAGCTCCGAATGGAGGGCAAGTAAAGGGTATGATCTACTCAAACACAGTCTAAGCACGAAAAGATAACACAGAAGTTATACCTAAGGAATTAAAGACAACAACAACTAACTGCTAAAATAATATACCAATATCTCAAACCAACTTAATACAGACTCAATATCTTAACTTTAATACAACAAGCCAAAACATGAAAGCTAAAGTAGTCTACTAGCTAATCTCCTGAATCACTCCTGAGAATCGGAACCAAAGGTAGCTAATCCCTCGCCAGGTCCATGGTAAGCAGGGCATGTGTCCACAGGATTATCATCTGTAATATTTTCAACAGGTCCAATCAGGACGGGAACGAGCACAACTCATCAAGAAAAACCCAAGTAAATGACAAAGAACTATAAAGCAGTTATAGACAGTTTTATTGATGAGCATGGCAGTTCTATGCAGGTAATGATGGCACAGAGACACAGTAAGATACAAGAAAAGAAAGGTAACCAAAACAAGAGAAGAATCATGGCAATGAAGACTGTAATAAAAGCTAACTGAACTAGAATATCATGTGTGAGTCCAGACAGTACGATATAAGTCTAATATAATCCCAGTGTGAGTCCAGTCCATATAATCTGATACCAGATAATTTCCAGTACAGGATGAGTCCAACAGTGATCAATGAAACCAGGGTGAGTCCAACTATGATCTAACAGTGTGTTTTAAAATACCGAGGTCGACATGTAAACGGCTGTAGGTATCAGGCACATCTCTTACTGATCAGGCAAGAGATGGCTATACTTCCAGTAGATTCCAGTTTGGAGATTCCAGATTTGGGGTATGTCTACATGTCTTACTCAATATTTCCCCGCCCAGCAAGTGAATCCAGTATAAGACACAAAAATCGAGATGAGTCCGGCCAAATGATGATTCCAGAAATGATTCCGGAATGATTCTAGTGATTCCAGTAATAGAGATCAGTAAGTAAGTTATGTGTCGCATACATGAATCCAGAAATATCCATACGTGTTGATACAGAGAATCACATAGAACTAACTAGAACTGAAATACAGTAATCGACAAATAAATGAGAGAATTATCAGAGAATGTACTCGCCTGTTACTCTGGAAAGAGTAGTGTAATATCAGATGTCTGTACCAGGGTCACAATGTCCTAAAATAGAGCAATACAGTTATGACATGTCCAAAATGAAGGTAAATGAAATCTACGATGCAATCTATATGAATTCTAAGCCAATCTAGGTCAAAGTCAAACTTGGTCAACACTACAGTCAAACTAAGTCAAATTAAGTCATACTAGTTTACAAGAAGTTAAACTAAGTCATACAAGGTCAAACAAGGGTAAACAAGTCTAATCTAGGTTAAAGTCAACCCTTGGTCAAACATTCTAGCCAAACTAGTTAAGTTATCTAAGGTTTAGTCAATAATTGTCAGACTAGTCAATACTAGTCAACATGGTCAAAGTCTAGGTCAATCTTAGACTAACTAAGGTTTTGGTTAATCATAGACTAGTCAATAAGGTAATTGGGTCAAGGGTAAACTATCCAAGTCAACTCTATAAGGTTAACTCAACTAACCATAGGCTAACCTGTCTTAGAATACCTAAGATACTATAATACTAGGCTAAGGTATAACCAACTTCCTATACAAGGTATATCACTCACAAATACATATAGTACAAACCAAACTTAACCCTATAATCAAGCAAATCCATACTCTATCTCAAATCAAGACTTAATTCCTAAGTATTCTACTTAACCCCATACATATCTTCATCTACATGGGACTACCCATATAACTCAAGTTACAAAAATACCCTTATATAGGTCAAAACCCTAACCAACTAGTTTACAGTCTAGGGTTTACACTAGGGTTACACTAGAAAAATCACAAAGTCATAAGCCATGACTTAGAAAATAATTTTAAATTAACTAAAATCATCAAAAATCATATCATGACTGAAACACCATTAATAAGTAAGAAAAATAATAAATTTTCAAAAATACCCCATTTTTAGAAAACTGGGTCTTACAAGTCTACCCTCCTTAGAGAAATTTCGTCCTCGAAATTAAGATAGTCGTACCCCTTCTAGGTCAAACCCTCATCAATCAAAGTCAGAGTTACTACTTAGCAGCATACAAGGTCAATAAGTAAAATGTGGGTAGTAGACCTATACTGGGTCATGTCCAATAAATTGGACTGGCAGGTTTAGGTCAAGAGTGTCCTCAATTTAAATTGGAATCAAAAGTAACTCTATGGGATAATTTAGGATGAAGTCTTGTGTCAGGAAAGTCGTACTAAGCAATTGAAGTATAAAATGGTGTGCCTTAGTTGGATACTAAGGTCATGGGTGTAGGTTGTCAAGTCTAGGTCATGCCTGTGAAATTGGTTTTGAGAAAACAACTAGTCTTGTGCTCCTAATTTAAAAGTTATGGTAATGTGCCTACGATGATCATAATTAGAGTGGGAATGGTCAATGGCCTAAATTTAAACCAGAAGTTGTGATGCAATAGTAGTACAAGGATAGGTTAAATGGGATAGTCTATGACTATGGGTATTAGACTAGGTAGGTAAGAAAACAATGAATCAATAGGGTTAAGAGGTTTACCATTCTATGGTTAGAGCTACTCTTCTAAGTCAAAGGTATAGCACATACATCAATTCATTCCTAAAGGATTATATTAACAATTAGAGCTACTCCTACTCCTACTCCTACTCCCACTCCTAAGTAAGAGATAAAATCAAAAGAACTATCAGGTCAAATTCATCAAAAATAAGAAATAGGTAGGAGCATATGGAATTGGATTTCAAGACAGATATAATGAAACAAGATGGGAATGGATTTGAAAGAACAGAACCTGCAAGTGGCTCCATCCATGTAGAATAATATATAAAAGCGAACCAAAGTGTAATAGGTTGATCAGACCATCATGTACCGGCCCTGATTAGACAATATGTTAGTGGGTACTAGCCCCCAATAAAATATGTCGTGATCAAGCTCGATAAAATATAAGCTTGCAAAACTAAGGCTAAATTAGCAGTAAATAAGGTCAAAATATAAGGGAGGTAATGATGAATAAGGTTAAATAGTCCAAGATCCCTTAAACATCAAGGAGTGAGGGTGAATTAAAACAAGAGGAAAAGGGTTTTCAATATCGAAGTTCAAAATAAGATTCTCAAGGGTCGTCCCGGAATCTCTCATGAAATCCTAACAGTGATTGGGTATACTCTCATCCTAATACCTTAATTCCTATATTCTATCGCAGGCTCGTAGCAGTACAACTAAGTCGTCGTGCTACTACGAAATCGCACAAATGCGACTCTCGACCTGCATGGGCCACCACTAAAAACGTGTCACGACCCGCACCCTGTATAGGGGCACGAGAAGTGGTTACGTCCAGCCTACGCCGCAGTATCGGCGGTAGTAAGCTGTTCTAGGTTGCTAACTAATCTCATGCAGTGAATATAAAAAGTAACACCATGAACCCAAGCTTCCAAGCTCCATAAATCTTCATCCGAAGTCCAAATTCGAACTTCCATAGGTCAAAATGGGGTAAACAGATTCTCTACAACATGGAACCATCAAACTCGAAAATAATAAGATTTAGTAGATCAAAACCCAAGAAATCCGAAAATAATGCAAACTTAGATCTACAAGAATAGCCATGGAATTAGAAAAGCCAGTACTAAAGTGTTTTAGAATGTAGTAAAAAAGAGAATAGAGCAATAAAATCAGAGTTCCTCCATGAAGCAAGTTGCACTTGCCTAGACCTCCCTCTTCTCTCTCTGGTAGGTAAGAAGTAATGAGGAAGAAGAAGATGAGATTAATGAAGAGAGAGAAAAGAATGGGCTAATAAATATAAATGGTGGTGGTAGGTAGGGGGTTCATCCAAGGGTTCATCATGAACCCAAGCAAAACCAAGCCAGGCCGAACCAACCAACCCGAACCAGGAATAGACCAAGCCAAGAAGGAAATGCCAAGCCAGGAAATCATGCAATAAAATACGTACACGTATTCCAAGAATACGTGATACGAACCACAGGCATTACAACTCTACCTACCTTAAAAGAATTCTGTCCTCGGAATTTAATCAGGAGGCTAGAGGAGCAATGACAAGCTATACTAATAACAAGCAAGCTATACTAGACAATCAATCAATCATGCAAGCAAGGAATCGAAGGCATGAGGCATAAGAAAGACATTATACCTCACGAGTCAAACAAGTCTGGATATCGTGATCGGATATCATCCTCACGCTCCTATGTTGACTCACCCAAAGAGTGATGACCCCAAGCAACTCGGACTAACTTGATAGTCTTGTTCTTGAGGATCTTCTCTCTCCGGTCCAATATAGACACGGGCCTCTCCTCATACGAAAGGTTGGTACCAACAACCAATTCCGAATGATCCAGGATGTGGCTCGGGTCCGGGATATACCGTCGTAATTGGGATACATGGAACACGTCATGCACCTCGCTTAGCGACGGCGGAAGAGCGAGACGATAGGATACATCTCCTACTCGCTCCAGAATGTCAAATGGCCCTATATACCTAGGACTAAGCTTTCCCCGTACGCTGAAACGAATGACGCCACGGTTAGGCAAAATCCTCATGAATACATGATCGCCGACCGAAAACTCGAGAGGGCGCCGATGAGAATCGGCCCAATGGCGCTGGCGATCTTGGACAACTCTAAGATGATCTCGGACTCTCCTGACCACCTCAACTGTCTGAGCGATCATTTCTGGACCGAGCATTTGTTTCTCTCCAACATCATCCCAGGCTAGCGGGGATCTGCACTTTCTACCATACAGTGACTCGAACGGTGCCATCTGGATACTGGCCTGGAAACTGTTGTTGTACGAGAATTCCACCAGGTGCAAGTGATCTTCCCATGAACCACCGAAGTCAAGTGTGCAAGACCGCAACATGTCTTCAAGAGTCTAGATCGTACGCTCCGACTGACCATCTGTCTGCGGGTGATAAGCTGAACTGAACTGGAGGCGAGTCCCCAAACTCTCTTGCAAGCTACGCCAAAAGTGCGACATAAATCTAGAATCTCAGTCCGAGGTGATACTGACTGGCACTCCGTGTAACCTGACAATCTGCCTGAGGTACATCTCCGCTAGCTGAGCCGTCGACTGACCAACTCTAAACGGGAGGAAGTGAGCTACCTTCATGAGCCGATCAACTATAACCCAAATAGCATCTCGAACAGCTGGGGATCTAGGTAATCCGGTCACAAAATCCATGGTCACATGCTCCCACTTCCACTCTGGGATCGGCAAGGGCTGAAGAAGTCCAGCCGGTCTCTGATGTTCGGCTTTAACTTGTTGGCAAACCAAACACCGAGAGACAAACCGAGCTATCTTCCGCTTCATGCCATTCCACCAGAAGTGCTGACGGATATCTCGGTACATCTTCGTACTGCCAGGATGGATGGAATACTGAGAACTGTGCGCCTCTGACATGATCTCCTGCCGGATATCTCCGCTGGGTACACAAAGACGCTTCCCATGTCGAAGTGTACCGTCCTCATGAATGCATAACTCTGGTCTTCGTCCTGCCTCACACTCTGCCCTGAGTCGCTGAAGCTTGGAATCTGCTGACTGCGCCATCCGAATCCTGTCGACTATAGTGGACTGAACTTGCATACTGGCCATCAATGCCATACTGGAAGGGAGAACAACTTCTATACCCATCTTCTGAAGATCTGCTAACAGCTCTGGTTGCGCTGTTAGGAAATAAACTCCGGCTCTCCTGCTCAAAGCATCTGCAACAACGTTGGCCTTCCCAGGATGATACTGCAAGTTGACATCATAATCCACAAGAAGCTCCAGCCACCTTTTCTGACGCATGTTAAGATCCTTCTGGGTAAAAACATACTTCAGACTCTTGTGGTCGGTGTAAATCTCCACCCTG
>JANAVB010018198.1:10154908-10414236 GCA_029216955.1 Iris pallida | reverse complement strand
TCTCTATACAAATAGTGCCTCCATAACTTAAGTGCAAACACCGCTGCTGCCAGCTCCAAGTCATGGGTTGGGTAATTCCTCTCATGATCACGAAGTTGTCGTGACGCATAAGCTATTACATTCCCATGCTGCATCAGAACACATCCTAAACCTCTACCCGAAGCATCACAATACACTGAGAATCCTCCGGTCCCATCTGGAAGTATGAGAATAGGAGCTGTTATCAGGCCTCGCTTCAACTTCTCAAAAGAATTCTGACACTCTGCTGTCCAAGCAAACTGCGCATCCTTGCGAGTCAACTGGGTCAACGGCGCTGATATTCGAGCAAAATCTGATACAAACTGCCGGTAATAGCCGGCCAATCCAAGGAAACTGCGAACCTCTACAACTGTGCTGGGCACTGGCCATGACTCAATAGCCACAATCTTCTGGGGATCGACTTCTACTCCTCCTCTGGTGATGATATGACCCAAGTACGAAATGCGATCAAGCCAGAACTCGCATTTACTGAACTTGGCATATAACTGGTGCTTCCTGAGAATCTGAAGAACCATACGGAGATGCTGCTCATGCTCCGTCTCACTATTGCTTTAGACCAGGATGTCATCCAAGAACACAATCACAAACTGATCCAAGTATGGCATGAAGATACGATTCATGAGGTCCATGAATACTGCCGGCGCATTGGTTGCTCCAAAGGGCAGAACAAGGAACTCCCAATGCCCATACCTCGATCTAAAAGCTGTCTTCGGGATGTCCTGCTCTCTGACTCTGATCTGATGATAACCTGAGCGCAAATCAATCTTCGAGAATACTGAAGCCCCCTTGAGTTGATCAAACAAGTCATCTATCCTCGGAAGAGGGTATCTGTTCTTGATTGTCACTGAGTTCAAGGTACGATAATCAACACATAACCTGGACGTACTATCCTTCTTTTTCACAAGAAGCATCGGGGCTCCCCAAGGCGATCCACTAGCACGAATGAATCCCTTGGTTCTGAGTTCCTCAATCATTTTGTACAAGATCTCCAACTCTGAAGGTGCCATCCTGTAGACTCTCTCTGATACTGGGGCTGTACCGGGAATCAAGTCTATGGTGAACTCGATCTCCCGCACCGGAGGCATACCTGGTAGCTCTTCTGGGAAAATATCTGGGAACTCATCCACTATTCTGGACAACTGCACTGCTGCTACTGCCATCCGCAATACTGGAGGAGAAGGCTCATCTGCGCCTCGGGAAAAGGAAAACTCCGGCTCTCCTGGAATGCTAAAAACAACCCTACCAATATGGCAGTCTATTCTAGCATACTGGTTCCTCAACCAATCCATCCCTAAGACCACATCATAATCGGCCATCGGGAACTCTATCAATCTAGCGGGAAACTCCCTACCGCTAACTACGATCCGACACGAGGAAAACACTCTATCTACTCCCACAAGTCCGTTACCAGTAAGTATATTGAGCCTTACTGATAATGACTCGGGCTCCAACCCTACCCGTGTCGCGAATCGTACAGACATAAAAGAATGCGATGCACCAGAATCAAATAAAGCTGAAGCTGGAAAGGAGTTGACGAGAATAGTACCTACCACTACCTCACCTGGTGCCAATCCTTCCTCTGCGGTCATCACCATAGCCTGACCATGCCCTCGGGGTGCTGGTCCCCTCTGCTGAAATCCTCGCTGCCTATTCTGACTCGAGGCTTGGGCTGGAACATGCTGCTGGGGGTTCTGCTGCTGGAACATCTGGGACTGAGACGGCAAGGGCCTCGGCAATGGATACTGCTGCTGCTGCTGGACTGGAACTGGGGCTGGTCCCCTCACCGAAGAGCTGGAAAGGTTGGACGATGATGAACCACCCCTGTTCGGGCAGGATCCAACCCTATGGTCTGGTGCTCCACAAGCCAGACACAATCCTTGCGCCCTGCGACATTCTGCCACTACATGGCCTGGCTTCCCACAATGAGAACAACCCACTGCGGAAGATTGCTTCTGCTTCTGCTGCTGGGGGTACGTCAGGGTGGAATGCTGAACCGACGTTACTGAGGCCGTTCGCCTCGGAGCTCCAATAGTCAAAGCCCTGGCTGCCGGGGCTGGGGCTGAAGATTGATTCATCTGGCCGTGAGATCTCTTCCGACCTCCGACCCTATCCACAATCCTCTGGGAGGTATACTCATGCCTCCGGGCTGCTCTCAAGACTGCATCAAAAGTCTGATGCTCAAACTGCTCTACTGCTAACAAGATCTCCAGGTGAAGTTCCTGCTGGAATCGCTGGGCTCTATCATACTCGGTTGTCACCAAAGTGGGAGCAAACCGACTAAGTCTGGAAAACTCGGCCGCATATCCGTCGACCGTCCTGCCTCCTTGCTTCAGATTAGTGAATCGGGTCTGCAGATCATACCGAGCCACGGCATCGAAATACTTGGTCTGGAATCTCTCCCTGAACACCGCCCAAGCAATAGGTGCTGCTAATCCAACGGCCTGAGCTGTCCACCAGCTGCGGGCAAGATCTAACAACTGCAGGCGCACAACTGCCACCTTCTCGTTCTCTGGAGTCCTGGCTGCTTCCAGAATCACCTCGGTATCCTGAAGCCATGCATCCGCGGCAATCGCATCCTCGGTGCCGTCGAAGAAAGGAGGGTTCAAGCGCTTGAAGCTGTTGGCCGCGCTGTTACCCTGATGACCTCCTCTGGTCAAAGCATCCGCCACTGCTTGTTGCAAGGCATCTCCACGACGATCTTGGGAAGCTATCAAGGTCCTGACGAGTCCTACTAATGTGCCATCATCATGCTCGGCAGGCTGGACTGGCTGAACTGGGGGCTCTTCTCCAATAGGCTCGACTCTGGAGGCTACTTCGGAATGCTGGGCTTGATCCCCAGGTTGCTGCTGGTCCGCAGGAGGTGCTCCGCCTTGCTGATCGGTAGGACCACGAACAATGCCGCTGAAGACGACGACATAGGGAACAATAAGGAAGGACCAGGACAGATCAACGATACAAGCATATGATCAGGACAAGAATCCAGGGATTTGGAAGATACGAGCAGAGATCAAGGACGAATACTGATTGAGACATCTATTCGGTAAACCCTCACATATCTTGATTTACAAGACCTGCATGGGCCACCACTTAAACCATGTCACGCCCCAGAACCAGAATACTGGAGAGCGGGGGCAGACATAGCCAGCTACGTATATTGAAATGGATTCCATCTCGCTATACGGTCACGACTGTCTAGATACATGAGGGTTTACTACAAGCCAACAGTCTCCTATGGTCATGAACAAGCCTATTGTCTCAATCACAAGCAAGTAAATAGATGTTACAAGATGTATGATCATTAAATATACAATAATAAGGCGTCCCAAATATTACATATTCAGCTGATCATGAAGCTAGTCGTTACAAAATGTGAGGACTAGCAAGAGTTTAGTCATACATGATCAACCCTAGGATCTGTCAATCATGTTACAGCCCGTAGGCAGACAATAAGTAAATACAATCGAGCTAAACAGGTGCTCGTCGGCTAAACGCCTCAAAAGAATATTTTTACAATAAAGTGGGAGAGCAAAAATAAACCCACTCGTTGCCCGGGTTACGTCTGGTGTTCACCATCGGGCTGAAAAAGCGGTGGATCCTCTGGAGCTGCTCCGAAATCTGGCCATACAAAACCAGCTGGGTCAGATCCCAGAAAGAGCAAGTGCCACAAAGGAAGCTTCACTTAGGAACTAAAACCAGCAATCAGCACAAGATATAAATAAAAGTAAGAAGTGGAAAATAAAGAAAACACATCAGGATGATATACGACGAGATAACCATGGAACTATTCAGATAACCAGGTTACAACCCGTAAACCAAACAAGGACCGGGGTTGTAACCCTTCGTCTGAACGGAGCTTGGTTTCTCACCATTTATCGGTAAAATAAATACAAGCATTCTGGTCATTTAATAATCTGGAAGAGGATCAGGACAAGACTAGACTGGTTAGACTCCATCCAATCATTTCACGGCCAAGCAAGAGCTACGGCTTGATACTTTAACTAACTAGGGTTGTCACAAGCCTAATTACTAACAAGATGCAGTGAGATTACTCCACAGCCACAAGCCCTGCAGACCATCCAGGTTACCCAGGACGAAAGATTAGGGTTGAATTCAGGTGGGTACATCGTCCAGGAAACGCATGTACCCTTAAGTGGCTTGAAAGGTGCAACACATGACCGTGTGCTGGAAATGTGCCCTACTCGACGGCAGGCTACAGATCCCAGGCGCGCCCAGGTAACGGGATTGCCTGTAGCTGGGAAATCTCTTCATGACTAATGTGTTAATCTAGTTATTAACCTTAGTCCAGGTACTCCTGACCGTGGTACTCAGGAGCTCCCTCCCTAGACATGATGCAAGATAGGACTGGTTTATTTGTACAAGCACAATCGCCCACGTTGTCCATGTTATTATACAGGTCAAGTTATGTTAGGTAGCCGTCGCAACAGCTTCTCAAGATATATCATGTCAGGTTATCATGTCAAGTGTACTTGTCAGGAGTGCGCCACGGCGGGCCACTATCATGTCATGTCAGGTTTTCTTGTCAAGAGTGCACCAATACAGGTCACTATCAGGTCATATCAGGTATCATTCCAAACATATTAAACAAATCCATGATTATCAAGTTCATGACAAAAGGCATAAGGATATAAAATGGACGTAAAATATCTAAATAAATATCAATATTCAGGGCTATAGAAGAGTCATGCAGCTAAGTCATATGCGGTCAGGAAAGGGTAGAATCATGCGGCCCAATTAGGAGGGCACATGCGGCCAGGGTCACTGAATCACATGCGGCCAAGACAAGGGGCGCATGCAGCTGGAAGTGCAAGGGCGCATGCGGCTCCAAGACGTTGGGCCTCATACGGCCAGCGGAAGTGTGGAGTTCATGCGACTGGGTATAGAAGGAGGCACATGCGGTTAAGTCAACATGGCGGCTATGCTGCTGAGAGTAAAAGGTACATATGCGGCTGAAGGGACAGGAACCTATGCGGCTGGGAGTAGGACTAGCTCCCATGCGGCAAGCAGGAAGGAAGGCTCCATGCGGCCAGGATGAATTGGACTCATGCGGCTCTCGGGGTAGGGGCACATGCGGCTAGCGGGGAACCGAGCCTATGCGGTCCGTAAGTACTAGAGTTCATGCGGCTCAAGGAGATAGGCGCATATGCGGCTGAAGGCAAGTGGGACTCCAAGCGGCAAGAAGGAACGGAGGACTCATGCGGCTCTCGTTCAATTCATATTCATGCGGCCAAGGATGAAGGCAGATTTATGCGGCTGGGTAGCAAGGGCCTCATGCGGTTTTAAGAATGAGACTCAGCCCATGCGTCTAAGAAAGTCTCATGCGGCTGAATCACTTGCCGCATGAATTATCATGCGGTCAAGTCAAGCACTGTTCTTCTTCCCCCAAATTTCAGAGAAGAAGAACACCATGAACCCAAGCTTCCAAGCTCCATAAAATCTTCATCCGAAGTCCAAATTCGAACTTCCATAGGTCAAAATGGGGTAGAACGAGATTCTCTACAACATGGAACCATCAAAACTCGAAAATAACAAGATTTAGTAGATCAAAACCCAAGAAATCCGAAAATAATGCAAACTTAGATCTACAAGAATCTAGCCATGGAAATTAGAAAAGCCAAGTACTAAAGTGTTTTAGAATGTAGTAAAGAAAAGAATGGAGCAATAAAATCAGAGTTCCTCCATGAAGCAAGTTGCACTTGCCTAGACCTCCCTCTTCTCTCTCTGGTAGGTAAGAAGTAATGAGGAAGAAGAAGATGAGATTAATGAAGAGAGAGAAAAGAATGGGCTAATAAATATAAATGGTGGTGGTAGGTAGGGGGTTCATCCAAGGGTTCATCATGAACCCAAGCAAAACCAAGCCAGGCCGAACCAACCAACCCGAACCAGGAATAGACCAAGCCAAGAAGGAAATGCCAAGCCAGGAAATCATGCAATAAAATACGTACACGTATTCCAAGAATACGTGATACGAACCACAGGCATTACACTTGTCCAGATATCAGCTCCGAATGGAGGGCAAGTAAAGGGTATGATCTACTCAAACACAGTCTAAGCACGAAAAGATAACACAGAAGTTATACCTAAGAAATTAAAGACAACAACAACTAACTGCTAAAATAATATACCAATATCTAAAACCAACTTAATACAGACTCAATATCTTAACTTTAATACAACAAGCCAAAACATGAAAGCTAAAGTAGTCTACTAGCTAATCTCCTGAATCACTCCTGAGAATCGGAACCAAAGGTAGCTAATCCCTCGCCAGGTCCATGGTAAGCAGGGCATGTGTCCACAGGATTATCATCTGTAATATTTTCAACAGGTCCAATCAGGACGGGAACGAGCACAACTCATCAAGAAAAACCCAAGTAAATGACAAAGAACTATAAAGCAGTTATAGACAGTTTTATTGATGAGCATGGCAGTTCTATGCAGGTAATGATGGCACAGAGACACAGTAAGATACAAGAAAAGAAAGGTAACCAAAACAAGAGAAGAATCATGGCAATGAAGACTGTAATAAAAGCTAACTGAACTAGAATATCATGTGTGAGTCCAGACAGTACGATATAAGTCTAATATAATCCCAGTGTGAGTCCAGTCCATATAATCTGATACCAGATAATTTCCAGTACAGGATGAGTCCAACAGTGATCAATGAAACCAGGGTGAGTCCAACTATGATCTAACAGTGTGTTTTAAAATACCGAGGTCGACATATAAACGGCTGTAGGTATCAGGCACATCTTTTACTGATCAGCCAAGAGATGGCTATACTTCCAGTAGATTCCAGTTTGGAGATTCCAGATTTGGGGTATGTCTACATGTCTTACTCAATATTTCCCCGTCCAGCAAGTGAATCCAGTACAAGACACAAAAATCGAGATAAGTCCGGCCAAATGATGATTCCAGAAATGATTTCGGAATGATTCCAGTGATTCCAGTAATAGAGATCAGTAAGTAAGGTATGTGTCGCATACATGAATCCAGAAATATTCATACGTGTTGATACAGAGAATCACATAGAACTAACTAGAACTGAAATACAGTAATCGACAAATAAATAAGAGAATTATCAGAGAATGTACTCGCCTGTTACTCTAAAAGAGTAGTGTAATATCAGATGTCTGTACCAGGGTCACAATGTCCTAAAATAGAGCAATACAGTTATGACATGTCCAAAATGAAGGTAAATGAAATCTACGATGCAATCTATATGAATTCTAAGCCAATCTAGGTCAAAGTCAAACTTGGTCAACACTACAGTCAAACTAAGTCAAATTAAGTCATACTAGTTTACAAGAAGTTAAACTAAGTCATACAAGGTCAAACAAGGGTAAACAAGTCTAATCTAGGTTAAAGTCAACCCTTGGTCAAATATTCTAGCCAAACTAGTTAAGTTATCTAAGGTTTAGTCAATAATTGTCAGACTAGTCAATACTAGTCAACATGGTCAAAGTCTAGGTCAATCTTAGACTAACTAAGGTTTTGGTTAATCATAGACTAGTCAATAAGGTAATTGGGTCAAGGGTAAACTATCCAAGTCAACTCTATAAGGTTAACTCAACTAACCATAGGCTAACCTGTCTTAGAATACCTAAGATACTATAATACTAGGCTAAGGTATAACCAACTTCCTATACAAGGTATATCACTCACAAATACATATAGTACAAACCAAACTTAACCCTATAATCAAGAAAATCCATACTCTATCTCAAATCAAGACTTAATTCCTAAGTATTCTACTTAACACCATACATATCTTCATCTATATGGGACTACCCATATAACTCAAGTTACAATAATACCCTTATATAGGTCAAAACCCTAACCAACTAGTTTACAGTCTAGGGTTTACACTAGGGTTACACTAGAAAAATCACAAAGTCATAAGCCATGACTTAGAAAATAATTTTAAATTAACTAAAATCATCAAAAATCATATCATGACTGAAACACCATTAATAAGTAATAAAAATAATAAATTTTCAAAAATACCCCATTTTCAGAAAACTGGGTCTTACAAGTCTACCCTCCTTAGAGAAATTTCGTCCTCGAAATTAAGATAGTCGTACCCCTTCTAGGTCAAACCCTCATCAATCAAAGTCAGAGTTACTACTTAGCAGCATACAAGGTCAATAAGTAAAATATGGGTAGTAGACCTATACTGGGTCATGTCCAATAAATTGGACTGGCAGGTTTAGGTCAAGGGTGTCCTCAATTTAAATTGGAATCAAAAGTAACTCTATGGGATTATTTAGGATGAAGTCTTGTGTCAGGAAAGTCGTACTAAGCAATTGAAGTATAAAATGGTATGCCTTAGTTGGATACTAAGGTCATGGGTGTAGGTTGTCAAGTCTAGGTCATGCCTGTGAAATTGGTTTTGAGAAAACAACTAGTCTTGTGCTCCTAATTTAAAAGTCATGGTAATGTGCCTACGATGATCATAATTAGAGTGGGAATGGTCAATGGCCTAAATTTAAACCAGAAGTTGTGATGCAATAGTAGTACAAGGATAGGTTAAATGGGATAGTCTATGACTATGGGTATTAGACTAGGTAGGTAAGAAAACAATGAATCAATAGGGTTAAGAGGTTTACCATTCTATGGTTAGAGCTACTCTTCTAAGTCAAAGGTATAGCACATACATCAATTCATTCCTAAAGGATTATATTAACAATTAGAGCTACTCCTACTCCTACTCCTACTCCCACTCCTAAGTAAGAGATAAAATCAAAAGAACTATCAGGTTAAATTCATCAAAAATAAGAAATAGGTAGGAGCATATGGAATTCGATTTCAAGACAGATATAATGAAACAAAATGGGAATGGATTTGAAAGAACAGAACCTGCAAGTGGCTCCATCCATGTAGAATAATATATGAAAGTGAACCAAAGTACAATAGGTTGATCAGACCATCATGCACCGGCCCTGATTAGACAATATGTTAGTGGGTACTAGCCCCCAATAAAATATGTCGTGATCAAGCTCGATAAAATATAAGCTTGCAAAACTAAGGCTAAATTAGCAGTAAAGAAGGTCAAAATATAAGGGAGGTAATGATGAATAAGGTTAAATAGTCCAAGATCCCATAAACATCAAGGAGTGAGGGTGAATTAAAACAAGAGGAAAAGGGTTTTCAATATCGAAGTTCAAAATAAGATTCTCAAGGGTCGTCCCAGAATCTCTCATGAAATCCTAACAGTGATTGGGTATACTCTCATCCTAATACCTTAATTCCTATATTCTATCGCAGGCTCGTAGCAGTACAACTAAGTCGTCGTGCTACTACGAAATCGCACAAATGTGACTCTCGACCTGCATGGGCCACCACTAAAAACGTGTCACGACCCGCACCCTGTATAGGGGCACGAGAAGTGGTTACGTCCAGCCTACGCCGCAGTAGTCGGCGGCAGTAAGCTGTTCTAGGTTGCTAACTAATCTCATGCAGTGAATATAAAAAGTACTTGTCCAGATATCAGCTCCGAATGGAGGGCAAGTAAAGGGTATGATCTACTCAAACACAGTCTAAGCACGAAAAGATAACACAGAAGTTATACCTAAGGAATTAAAGACAACAACAACTAACTGCTAAAATAATATACCAATATCTCAAACCAACTTAATACAGACTCAATATCTTAACTTTAATACAACAAGCCAAAACATGAAAGCTAAAGTAGTCTACTAGCTAATCTCCTGAATCACTCCTGAGAATCGGAACCAAAGGTAGCTAATCCCTCGCCAGGTCCATGGTAAGCAGGGCATGTGTCCACAGGATTATCATCTATAATATTTTCAACAGGTCCAATCAGGACGAGAACGAGCACAACTCATCAAAAAAACCCAAGTAAATGACAAAGAACTATAAAGCAGTTATAGACAGTTTTATTGATGAGCATGGCAGTTCTATGCAGGTAATGATGGCACAGAGACACAGTAAGATACAAGAAAAGAAAGGTAACCAAAACAAGAGAAGAATCATGGCAATGAAGACTGTAATAAAAGCTAACTGAACTAGAATATCATGTGTGAGTCCAGACAGTACGATATAAGTCTAATATAATCCCAGTGTGAGTCCAGTCCATATAATCTGATACCAGATAACTTCCAGTACAGGATGAGTCCAACAGTGATCAATGAAACCAGGGTGAGTCCAACTATGATCTAACAGTGTGTTTTAAAATACCGAGGTCGACATGTAAACGGCTGTAGGTATCAGGCACATCTCTCACTGATCAGGCAAGAGATGGCTATGCTTCCAGTAGATTCCAGTTTGGAGATTCCAGATTTGGGGTATGTCTACATGTCTTACTCAATATTTCCCCGCCCAACAAGTGAATCCAGTACAAGACACAAAAATCGAGATGAGTCCGGCCAAGTGATGATTCCAGAAATGATTTCGGAATGATTCCAGTGATTCCAGTAATAGAGATCAGTAAGTAAGGTATGTGTCGCATACATGAATCCAGAAATATCCATACGTGTTGATACAGAGAATCACATAGAACTAACTAGAACTGAAATATAGTAATCGACAAATAAATGAGAGAATTATCAGAGAATGTACTCGCCTGTTACTCTGGAAAGAGTAGCATAATATCAGATGTCTGTACTAGGGTCACAATGTCCTAAAATAGAGCAATACAGTTATGACATGTCCAAAATGAAGGTAAATAAAATCTACGATACAATCTATATGAATTCTAAGCCAATCTAGGTCAAAGTCAAACTTGGCCAACACTACAGTCAAACTAAGTCAAATTAAGTCATACTAGTTTACAAGAAGTTAAACTAAGTCATACAAGGTCAAACAAGGGTAAACAAGTCTAATCTAGGTTAAAGTCAACCCTTGGTCAAACATTCTAGCCAAACTAGTTAAGTTATCTAAGGTTTAGTCAATAATTGTCAGACTAGTCAATACTAGTCAACATGGTCAAAGTCTAGGTCAATCTTAGACTAACTAAGGTTTTAGTTAATCATAGACTAGTCAATAAGGTAATTGGGTCAAGGGTAAACTATCCAAGTCAACTCTATAAGGTTAACTCAACTAACCATAGGCTAACCTGTCTTAGAATACCTAAGATACTATAATACTAGGCTAAGGTATAACCAACTTCCTATACAAGGTATATCACTCACAAATACATATAGTACAAACCAAACTTAACCCTATAATCAAGCAAATCCATACTCTATCTCAAATCAAGACTTAATTCCTAAGTATTCTACTTAACCCCATACATATCTTCATCTACATGGGACTACCCATATAACTCAAGTTACAATAATACCCTTATATAGGTCAAAACCCTAACCAACTAGTTTACAGTCTAGGGTTTACACTAGGGTTACACTAGAAAAATCACAAAGTCATAAGCCATGACTTAGAAAATAATTTTAAATTAACTAAAATCATCAAAAATCATATCATGACTGAAACACCATTAATTAGTAATAAAAATAATAAATTTTCAAAAATACCCCATTTTCAGAAAATTGGGTCTTAAAGTCAATGGTACGATTGACTCCATTGTATCTAATTTCAAGTTGGTGTTTCTTAATATGCACGAAGAAGCTAAACCTATCTAATCTTCGAGAAGAAGAAGATGAAGGCCCAAGGAACTATTGATAAAGTTTGAGGCTAGACTGGTTGCCGATGGGGTTGTTCAAAACTAGGAGATTGATGAGTTTGACACATATGCTCTAGTGGCTAAGATGTTAACTATCAGAATGACGATTATCATAGATGCTATTCATAAGTTGTTCATTCACCATATGGATGTCAAGATAGTATTACTGAATAGGGAATTGACAGAAGAGATTCACATACAACAATCAGATGGATTTGCTATTCAGGATCTTGAAGACAAAGTCTACAAGTTGGTGAATGCTATGTACGGCTTGAAGTAAGCTCCCAATCTGTTGCTCGAGAATTTTGACCTAGTTGACAGGTTAAATGAGTACAGGATCAGCTGTACCGCTTGAACACAAAGGTCGTTGGTGATTGAGGAGTCATCAATTGTCTCTATGTGGTCGACATACAAATGTGTCACTAGAACAAAGATGTTCCTCTGTCACGCCCCAGAACCAGAATACTGGAGAGCGGGGGCAGACATAGCCAGCTACGTATATTGAAATAGAATACATCTCAACTATACGGTCACGGCTGTCTAGATATGAGGGTTTATTACAAGCCAACAGTCTCTTATGGTCATGAACAAGCCTAGTGTCTCAATCACAGCAAGTAAGTAAGTCGCAAGATATATGATCACTAAATATACAATGATAAGGCGTCCCAAATATTACATATTCAGCTGATCATGAAGCTAGTCGTTGCAAAATGTTAGGACTAGCAAGAGTTTAGTCATACATGATCAACCCTAGGATTTGTTAATCATGTTTACAGCCCGTAGGCAGCAGTAAGTAAAGTGCATCGAGCTAACAGGTGCTCGTCGGCTAAACGCCTCAAAAGAATAACTTTACAATAGAGTGAGAAAAACAAAATAGAAAACCCACTCGTAGCCCAGGTTCTTTCTAGTCGCCACCATCGGGCTGGAAGCTTGGTAGATCCTCGGGAGCTGCTCCAAAATCTGGCCACACAAAACCAGCTGGGTCAACCCCAGAAAGAGCAAGTGCCACAAGGGGGCCCCGAAATAAGAACAAAAGCCAGCAATCAGCACAAGAAAAATCTAATATTAAAACTATAATTACGAAAACATGTCAGGGTAATATACGACGAGATAACCATGGAACTATTCCGATAGCCCGGTTACAACCCGTAAACCAAACAAGGACCGGGGTTGTAACCTTTCATCTGAACAGAGCTTGGTTTCCCACCATTTATCGGCAAGATAAGTAATGTAAGTAATCAAGACAGGAAGCAATCTGTACTGGATCAAGCCATGACTAGACTGGTTATACCTCATTCAATCAATCACGGCCAAGCAGATACTACGGCTTACTACTTTAACTAACTAGGGTTATCACAGGCCTAATTACTAACAAGATGCAGTGAGATTGTTCCACGGCCACAAGCCCTGCAGACCATCCAGGCTACCCAGGACGAAAGATTAGGGTTGAATTCAAGTGGGTACATCGCTCGGGAGACAAATGTACCCTTAGGTGACTTAGAGGGTGCAACACTCGACGGTGCGCTGGAAATATGCCCTACTCGACGGCAGGCTACAGATCCCAAGAGCGCCCAGGTAACGGGATTGCCTGTAGCTGTGTCATCTCTTCATGACTACTGAGTTATTCTAGTTATTAACCTTAATTCATTTTAGCAGGAGCTCCTGACCGTGGTACTCAGGAGTCCCATCCTAGACATGATGCAAGACAGGACAAATGGATTAACAAGCAAGCAAGAAAGAACCACCCACGGTGTCAAGGCAGGTCAAGTTAAGTTATCAGGATAAATCATGCCAAGGTACTTGTCGGGAGTGCGCCACAACGGGCCACTATCATGTCAGGTTGGTCATGTCAGGAGGGCACCACTACGGGTCACTGTCGTGTTATGCTAGTTCCTTGTCATACCATGCCATGTACAACAGTCATTCCAAACATATTAAGTAAAAGCAAGTTCATAACAAAAGGCGTAAGGATATAAAATGGGCATAAAATATTAATATACAGGACTATAGAAAAGCCAAGCTTAAAGAAATAAGACCAAAACTTCAATAGCCAATGGGTTAAGCAAGGGGTCAGGGGACCAGCGTACGAAAAGTCACGCACGCTGAGAGAGCAGCATAGGTGAAAAGTCACGCACGCTCAAGGGAGGCAGTGTACGTAAAAGTCACGCACGCTACAGGGAGCAGCTGCGTGAAAAGTCACGCACGCTCAAGGGAGCAGCTGCGTGAAAAGTCACGCACGCTCAAGGGAGGCAGTGTACGTGAAAGTTACGCACGCTACAGGGAGCAGTTGCGTGAAAAGTCACGCACGCTCAAGGGAGCAGCTGCATGAACAGTCACGCACGCTCAAGGGAGCAGCTGCGTGAAAAGTCACGCACGCTCAAGGAGACACGCTTCCAACAGGAAGCGTACTCAAGCCTGTGTACGCAGCGCTAAAGAGTGCGCGTAGCTCAGTGTGCGTGAGCTAAGAAGCTCTGCACACTGCTCACTGTTTTCTCCAAACAGCAAGAACACCATGGCAGAACCCAAACTTCAAAACAACATAACTTGGTCATCCGAACTCCAAATCCGAATTTCCAAAGTTCCAATTTGGGTGAAATTAAACTCTCTTCCACATAGAAACATCAGAACCCACAAAACTCCAACCAAAATAGATCAAAACATGCAAAAATCCAAAAATATGAATAACTAGATCTAGAATAATTGAGGCTCCAAATCACAAAATGCCAAGAACTAATGTTGATCACCATGTCCTAGTCTAGCAAATGGACTAAGAAAATATGGTTCTCATGTAGTGGCAAGATGCACTTGCCTAAGGGTTGGGGAGTTGTGTGGAGGAAGAAGAAGAAGAAGAAGAAGAAGAAATTATTGGTGGTTATGAAGAGAGAGAAGAGGTTGGTGGAGTTATAAAGAGGGTGTTGTGGTGTGTTTGAGGGTGGAGCTTAGGACTAAGGTGTTCCAACACATAAACCAAACCGAACCAAACCAATAAAACCGAGCCAAGCCAAAAACCCAAATACGAGAAATACCAAAATTCTACAAGCTGAAAAAAATAAAAATACATGCCAAAATCTAGATACGAGTATAAATACGAAATACTGGAAATACGAGAAATGAGGGTGACAACTGTACCGACCTTAAAAGAATTTCGTCCTCGGAATTTAATCAAGGAGCTAGAGATTGTCACAACAAGCTATATTAAGCACAGGCAAGTTACACTAAGCAGTTCAATCATGCAATCATACAATGCAAGCAAGGAAGGGAAAACGTAAGGCATAAGAAAGACATTATACCTCATGAGTCAAACAGGTAGGGATATCGCGATCGGATGTCGTCCTCACGCTCCCACGTTGACTCACCTAGAGAGTGATGACCCCAAGCAACACGGACTAATTTAATAGTCTTATTCTTGAGTATCTTCTCCCTCCGGTCCAATATAGACACGGGCCTCTCCTCATACGAAAGGTTGGTACCAACAACCAATTCCGAATGGTCTAGGATGTGGCTCGGGTTCGGAATATACCGTCGTAATTGGGACACATGGAATACATCATGTACCTCACTTAGCGACGGCGGGAGAGCGAGACGATAGGATACATCTCCTACTCGTTCTAGAATATCGAACGGCCCTATATACCTAGGACTAAGCTTTCCCCGTACGCCAAAGCGAATGACGTCGCGGTTAGGCAAGATCCTAAGGAATACATGGTCGCCGACAGCAAATTCTAAGGGACGCCGATGAGCATCGGCCCAATGGCGCTGGCGGTCTTGGGCAACTCGGAGGTGATCTCTGACCTTCCTGACCACTTCAACCGTCTGGGAAATTAATTCGGGTCCGAGCATCTGCCTCTCCCCGACATCGTTCCATGCTAGCGGGGATCTGCACTTCCTGCCATAAAGAACCTCGAAGGGTGCCATCTGGATACTGGCCTGATAACTGTTGTTATACGAGAATTCCACCAGGTGCAGATGATTCTCCCATGAACCACCGAAGTCAAGGGTACAAGATCTCAACATATCTTCAAGGGTCTGGATTGTGCGCTCTGACTGACCATCCGTCTGTGGGTGATAAGCTGAGCTGAATTGAAGGCGAGTCCCCAAACTCTTCTGTAAGCTGCGCCAAAAGTGTGAGATGAATCTTGAATCCCTGTCCGAGGTGATGCTGACTGGCACACCGTGAAGCCTGACGATCTGCCTGAGATACATCTCTGCTAGCTGCGCCGTCGACTGTCCAACTCTGAATGGGAGAAAGTGTGCCACCTTGGTAAGCCTGTCCACAATTACCCAAATAGCATGTCTGCCGGCCAGAGATCTGGGCAATCCGGTCACGAAATCCATGGTTATATGTTCCCATTTCCATTCTGGGATCGGTAAGGGTTGAAGAAGTCCAGCGGGCCTCTGATGTTCAGCTTTAACCTGTTGGCAAACCAAACACCGAGAGACAAACCGGGCTATCTCCCTCTTCATGCCATTCCACCAAAAATGCTGACAAATATCACGGTACATCTTCGTACCACCCGGATGAATAGAATATTGCAAACTGTGGGCTTCTGCCATGACTTCCTGTCTGATATCTCCACTGGGTACACAAAGATGAGTGTCGTGCCGAAGTGTACCGTCTTCATGAATACATAACTCTGGCCTTCTTCCTGCTTCACACTCTGCTCTGAGTCGCTGGATCTTGGAATCTGTTGACTGCGCCACCCGGATTCTCTCAACTATACTGGACTGAACCTGTAGACTGGCCATCAATGCCATGCTGGTTGGAAGAACCACTTCAATGCCCATCTTCTGAAGATCTGCCAATAATTCTGGTTGCGCCGTCAGGAGATAAACTCCGGCTCTCCTGCTCAATGCATCTGCTACAACGTTGGCCTTCCCGGGATGATACTGCAAATCCACATCATAATCCACCAATAACTCGAGCCATCTTCTCTGCCGCATATTAAGGTCCTTCTGGGTGAAAACATACTTCAGGCTCTTATGATCAGTAAAGATCTCCACTCTATCCCCGTACAAGTAGTGTCTCCACAACTTCAAAGCAAACACTACCGCTGCCAATTCCAAGTCGTAGGTTGGGTAATTCATCTCATGATCACGTAGTTGACGTGACGCATAAGATATTACCTTCCCATGCTGCATCAAGACACACCCTAATCCTCTGCCTGAAGCGTCGTAATAAATTGTGAATCCTCCGGTCCCATCTGGAAGGGTAAGAATGGGAGCCGTTATCAAACCTCGCTTCAACTTCTCAAATGATTCCTGACACTCTGCTATCCAAACAAACGGTACATCCTTGCGGGTCAACTGGGTCATCGGCGCTGAAATCCTTGCAAAATCTGAAACGAACCGCCGGTAGTAGCCGGCCAATCCAAGGAAGCTGCGAACCTCTGCCACTGAGCTGGGTACCGGCCATGACTCGATAGCCACAATCTTCTGGGGATCTACTTCCACTCCTCCTCGGGTAATGATGTGACCCAAGTACGAAATACGATCGAGCCAGAACTCGCATTTACTGAACTTGGCGTACAACTGATGCTCCCTAAGCGTCTGAAGGACGACTCTGAGATGCTGCTCATGCTCTGCTTCACTCTTGCTGTAGACCAGGATGTCATCTAGGAACACGATCACAAATTGGTCCAAGTAAGGCATGAAAATGCGATTCATGAGGTCCATGAATACGGCCGACGTATTGGCCGCTCCAAAGGGCATAACTAGAAACTCCCAATGCCCGTACCTCGATCTGAACGCCGTCTTCGGGATGTCCTACTCTCTGACTCTGATCTGGTGGTATCCTGATCGCAAGTCGATCTTCGAGAACACTGAAGCCCCTCTGAGCTGATCAAACAAGTCATCTATCCTCGGAAGAGGGTATCTATTCTTGATTGTCACCGAATTCAAGGTACGATAATCAACACATAGCCTGGACGTACCATTCTTCTTTTTCACAAGAAGCATCGGGGCTCCCCAAGGCGATCCACTAGCCCGGATGAATCCCTTGGTCCTCAGTTCTTCAATCATCTTGTACAAAACTTCCAACTCTGAAGGCGCCATCCTGTAGACTCGCTCTGATACTGGTGCTGTCCCGGGAATCAAGTATATAGTGAACTCAATCTCCCGCTCTGGCGGCATCCCTGGAAGCTCCTCTGGAAAGACATCTGGAAACTCTTCAACTATCCGGGGTAACTGCACTGCTGCTACTGCCATCCGCAATGCTGGGGAAGATGGCTCTACTGTGCCTCTGGAAAATGAAAACTCTGGCTCGCCGGGGATACTAAAGACAACCCTGCCAATATGGCAGTCTATCCTAGCATACTGGTTCCTCAACCAATCCATGCCTAGGACTACATCATAGTCTGCCATAGAAAACTCTATGAATCTAGCGGGGAACTCCCTACCGCTAACTACGATCCGACACGAGGAAAACACTCGATCTACTCCCACAAGACCATTACCAGTAAGTATATTGAGCCTCACTGATAATGACTCGGGCTCCAATCCTATCCGTGTCGCGAATCGTGCAGACATGAATGAATGCGATGCACCAGAATCAAACAATACCGAAGTTGGAAAGGAGTTGACGAGAATAGTACCTGCCACAACCTCACCTGGTGCAACTTCTTCTTCCATAGCCATCATCATGGCCTGACCTTGTCCTCTGGCTGCTGGTCCCCTCTACTGGAAACCTCTCTGCCTATTCTGGATCTGAGCTTGGGCTTGTGCATACTGCTGGGGGTGCTGTTGCAGGAATGCCTGAGACTGAGGCGGCAAGGGCGTCGAAGACTGATACTGCTGCTGCTGAACTGGTGCTGGGGCCGGTCCTCTCTCCGAAGAGCTAGAAGGGTTAGATGCAGATGAACCACCCCTATTCGGGCAAGCCCCAACCCTATGATCTGCTGCTCCATAAGCCAGGCACAATCCCTGCGCCCTGCGACAGTCTGCCACCACATGCCCTGGCTTTTCGCAATAAGAACATCCCATCGCGGAAGTCTGCTTCTGCTTCTGCTGCTGCGGGTACGTCGGGGTCGAATGCTGAACCGACGTTACTGAGGCCGCCCGCCTCGGAGTTCCAATGGTCAATCCCCTAGCTGTCGGAGCTGGAGCTGATGATTGGTGTATCTGACTGTGGGACCGCTTCCTACCTCCGGTCCTATCCACAATCCTCTAGGAGGTATACTCATGCCTCCTAGCTGCTCTCAAGACTGCATCGAACGTCTGGTGCTCGAACTGCTCAACCGCCAACAAGATCTCCAAATGCAGTCCCTGCTGGAACCGCTGGGCCCTATCAAACTCGGTCGCCACCAAGGTGGGGGCAAACCTACTGAGCCTAGAAAACTCGGTCGCATAACCATCGACCGTACTGCCTTCCTGCTTCAAGTTGGTAAATCTGGTCTGCAGGTCGTACCGAGCCACAGCATCAAAGTACTTCGTCTGGAATCTCTCCCTAAACACTGTCCAAGCAATGGGTGCCACTAATCCCATGGCCTACGTCGCCCACCAACTGCGAGCCAAGTCCAACAACTGCAGGCGTACCGCCGCCACCTTCTCATTCTCGGGTGTCCTAGCTGCTTCCAGAATCACCTCGGTATCCTGAAGCCATGCATCCGCGACAATCGCATCCTCGCTGCCGTCGAAGAAAGGAGGGTTCAAGCGCTTGAACCTGTTCGCCGCCTGGTTCCCTGGATGTCCGCCTCGGGTCAAAGCATCTTGAACTGTCTGGTGCAGGGCGTCGCTTCGACGATCCTGGGAAGCTATCAAGGTTTTGATGAGGCCTACTAAGGTACCATCATCTGGCTCTGCGGGCTGGACGGGCCGAACTGGTGACTCTCCTCCAGTAGGCACAACTCTGGAGGCCACCCCGGAATGCTGGGCTTGATCTCCGGGTTGTTGCTGGTCCACGGGAGGTGCTCCTCCTTGCTGATCGGCAGGGTCAGGTACAGTACCGCTGAAGAAGACAACACAGGGAAACAATAAGGAAGGACCAGGACAGATCAACGATACAAGCATGTAATCAGGGCAAGAATTTCAGGGATTTGAAAATACGGGCGGAGATCAAGGGCGAATACTGATTGAGACATCTATTCGGTAAACCCTCACATTTCTTGATTTACAAGACCTGCATGGGCCACCACTTAAACCATGTCACGCCCCAGAACCAGAATACTGGAGAGCGGGGGCAGACATAGCCAGCTACGTATATTAAAATAGAATACATCTCAACTATACGGTCACGGCTGTCTAGATATGAGGGTTTATTACAAGCCAACAGTCTCTTATGGTCATGAACAAGCCTAGTGTCTCAATCACAGCAAGTAAGTAAGTCGCAAGATATATGATCACTAAATATACAATGATAAGGCGTCCCAAATATTACATATTCAGCTGATCATGAAGCTAGTCGTTGCAAAATGTTAGGACTAGCAAGAGTTTAGTCATACATGATCAACCCTAGGATTTGTTAATCATGTTTACAGCCCGTAGGCAGACAGTAAGTAAAGTGCATCGAGCTAACAGGTGCTCGTCGGCTAAATGCCTCAAAATAATAACTTTACAATAGAGTGAGCGAAACAAAATAGAAAATCCACTCGTAGCCCGGGTTCCTTCTAGTCGCCACCATCGGGCTGGAAGCTTGGCAGATCCTCGGGAGCTGCTCCGAAATCTGGCCACACAAAACCAGCTGGGTCAACCCCAGAAAGAGCAAGTGCCACAAGGGGGCCACGAAATAAGAACAAAAGCCAGCAATCAGCACAAGAAAAATCTAATATTAAAACTATAATTACGAAAACTTGTCAGGGTGATATACGACAAGATAACCATGGAACTATTCCGATAGCCTGGTTACAACCCGTAAACCAAACAAGAACCGGGGTTGTAACCCTTCATCTGAACAGAGCTTGGTTTCCCACCATTTATCGGCAAGATAAGTAATATAAGTAATCAAGACAGGAAGCAATCTGTACTGGATCAAGCCATGACTAGACTGGTTATACCTCATTCAATCAATCACGGCCAAGCAGATACTACGGTTTACTACTTTAACTAACTAGGGTTATCACAGGCCAAATTACTAACAAGATGCAGTGAGATTGTTCCACAGCCACAAGCCCTGCAGACCATCCAGGCTACCCAGGACGAAAGATTAGGGTTGAATTCAAGTGGGTACATCGCCCGGAAGACAAATGTACCCTTAGGTGACTTAGAGGGTGCAACACTCGACGGTGCGCTGGAAATGTGCCCTACTCGACGGCAGGCTACAGATCCCAAGAGCGCCCAGGTAACGGGATTGCCTGTAGCTGTGTCATCTCTTCATGACTACTGAGTTATTCTAGTTATTAACCTTAATTCATTTTAGCAGGAGCTCATGACCGTGGTACTCAGGAGTCCCATCCTAGACATGATGCAAGACAGGACAAGTGGATTAACAAGCAAGCAAGAAAGAACCACCCACGGTGTCAAGGCAGGTCAAGTTAAGTTATCAAGATAAATCATGCCAAGGTACTTGTCGGGAGTGCGCCACAACGGGCCACTATCATGTCAGGTTGGTCATGTCAGGAGTGCACCACTACGGGTCATTGTCGTGTTATGCTAGTTCCTTGTCATACCATGCTATGTACAACAGTCATTCCAAACATATTAAGTAAAAGCAAGTTCATGACAAAAGGCGTAAGGATATAAAATAGGCATAAAATGTCTAATAAAATATCAATATACAGGACTATAGAAAAGCCAAGCTTAAAGAAATAAGACCAAAACTTCAATAGCCAATGGGTTAAGCAAGGGGTCAGGGGAGCAGCGTACGAAAAGTCACACACGCTGAGAGAGCAGCGTAGGTGAAAAGTCACGCACGCTCAAGGGAGGCAGTGTACGTGAAAGTCACGCACGCTACAGGGAGCAGCTGCATGAAAAGTCATGCACGCTCAAGGGAGCAGCTGCGTGAAAAGTCACGCACGCTCAAGGGAGGCAGTGTACGTGAAAGTCACGCATGCTACAGGGAGCAGCTGCATGAAAAGTCACGCATGCTCAAGGGATCAGCTGCATGAAAAGTCACGCACGCTCAAGGGAGCAGCTGCGTGAAAAGTCACGCACGCTCAAGGGAGCAGCTGCGTGAAAAGTCACGCACGCTCAAGGAGACACGCTTCCAACAGGAAGCGTACTCAAGCCTGCGTACGCAGCACTAAAGAGCGCGCGTAGCTCAGTGTGCGTGAGCTAAGAATCTCTGCACACTGCTCACTGTCTTCTCCAAACAGCAAGAACACCATGGCAGAACCCAAACTTCAAAACAACATAACTTGGTCATCCGAACCCCAAATCCAGATTTCCAAAGTTCTAATTTGGGTGAAATTAAACTCTCTTCCACATAGAAACATCAGAACCCACAAAACTCCAACCGAAATAGATCAAAACATGCAAAAATCCAAAAATAGGAATAACTAGATCTAGAACAATGGAGGCTCCAAATCACAAAATGCCAAGAACTAATGTTGATCACCATGTCCTAGTCTAGCAAATGGACTAAGAAAATATGGTTCTCATGTAGTGGCAAGATGCACTTGTCTAAGGGTTGGGGAGTTGTGTGGAGGAAGAAGAAGAAGAAGAAGAAGAAATTAATGGTGGTTATGAAGAGAGAGAAGAGGTTGGTGGAGTTATAAAGAGGGTGTTGTAGTATGTTTGAGGGTGGAGCTTAGGGCTAAGGTGTTCCAACACATAAACCAAACCGAACCAAACCGAACCAAACCAATAAAACCGAGCCAAGCCAAAAACCCAAATACGAGAAATACCAAAATTCCACAAGCTGAGAAAAATAAAAATACATGCCAAAATCCAGATACGAGTATAAATACGAAATACTGGAAATACGAGAAATGAGGGTGACATCCTCTGACATGGATTCAGTATGAAGGACAATGAGATACGGACATCATTCTGGGGATTAATGTAATCTGGTCGTTAGCTGGGCTTGCTATGTTACTAGCTCACAATGAGAAAAGATTCTCACACGCTACGGATATCAAGATCTTCCAAGGATCGATATTCCTCAGAGGTGTGATCCGAGATTGAAGCATGATTCAAGAGATATTACCATACAGTTTGTGTACTCGAGCATCATTTGGAGTTTCATATAGACTACAAGTACCATCAGGTCTGACATAGCTTTTGTGGTAGGCATGCCGAGTCGGTTCACGAGCAATCCAGGTGTTAATCTTTGGAAAGCTGTGAAGGGAGTGATATGATATCTCTCAGGGACTCAGAATGATATACTATAACGGTTATCCTGCAGGCGTAGAAGGCTTCAATGATGACAGTTGGTGCTCATAAAGAGAGAAAGAAGATGTTACATCTTCTACATGAGTAGTTCTGCTACATTGAGGAAGTCGAAGGCGTAGATCCATGGGTGGTGCTACTGTATTGAGGAAGTCGAAGAAGTAGACATTTCTCTCATTATGGAATCTGAGTTCTATGTACTATCAAGCTGCAGCAGCTAAAGCATAATAGCTTCGAGAATGAAGCAGAATGGCTTCGATTGACTAGGCATGACCTTTCCGTAGTTGGTGCACAAATTCGGTGATGTCGATGTATTGCGACAATCGGACATAAACTTTATGTGGTTGGTTCATAAATCTGAGTGATACCGATGTATTACGACAACTATGTGCCTGGAGCAGTAGCATCGAATGATATCTTTAACGATAAGAAGAGAATTGTGCGTCTAGGGCACAAGGCCCTGAATGAGCACATCAAGCGTGTATCATTATAGTGGGTGATATTCAGAGTTAGAAGAATCTGACGGATCCGTTCATCAAGGCCTCAAGCGTCAGCTAGTCAAGGACTCAGCAAGAAAATAGACTTGACGGACCTCTGAAATTGTCTCTGCAATCCTACCATAAAGTTTTATGCTATTGGTTCAAAGAGAAATCTACCAGGCATTCTGCTTTTGGTTCAAGGGAGGACTATTGACTGGAAAAATATCAAGAATATGGCTAGTTCTTTGAGACGTTAAGGGGTTACGGACCTAGAACCACTGTTGTCTACTATTTGTTCTTTATATAGAACAAGTCCTATGGAAGGATGGCTTAGACGTCTTAATGAGTTCTAGGACATTTTTGAATGTCCGGCGTGCTTTACTAGAAGCACAAGTAGTATAGCACTACAAATGAGCGAAGTACTTATAACACCCCAATCCCAAAATACGTAAGATTAGGAACGTAACATGTCAGCCGTATAATAAATATACGTAAGCTATAAATGCAGTATTAGGATAGCCATGGTTCACTAAATCTCATCCACAAAAATAAGAAAATAAAGATATTATAGAATCAAATATAAAATGTCATTATACAAGTTGCTGGATGGAGACAAATCCACAACCAAGCATCCAACTAGAAGGAAATAACAAAATAAAGAGTACAAGAAGCAAGCGTGATCTAAGAGCATGTCATATTCGATAGGAAGGAGAAGATCACAATCTTGGCTGGAACTCCTGCAGAAAGTTAAGAAATACACACACCTGGATAGATCACTATGTCCTCAGAGGGACGTAACAAGATACATAAAAATATGCCAAATATAACAGTATAAAATATACAAAAAAAAAGAAATAGTTGTGAAAGAATCAACTAAGACACAAGAAGATTAAGACACAAGGGAACTAAGACATAAGGAACCTACGACACTGGCATTCCATACGAGAAGTGGCTAACAATAAGTCAGGTAAAACCTATAGACTGTAGTCAAAGAAAGTACTCCCAATCTATAGTATCTCAATCATAGTCAAGGCAAGCACTCCCAATCGAGATGGTCAAGTAGCCAATTCTAGTATCAAGGTCAAGTCAATCATATAGACCGTAGTCAAGGTAAGCACTTACAATCTATATAATATCACAAGTCAAGTCATACTCAATTCATGTCAAATCAAAAGAATAAAGGTGTAGGACTGGACAACTCTAGCATGAGACACATGTGAACATAAAGACCAATATAACAGATAATGAAAATGGAACATAAATCAGGCACGTGCATGTAAGCTAAAAATAAGATAAAGTAAAACTAGAAACAAGATAAGTAAAACTAGACACAGGATAAATCAATCATGAATATAACAATATGAGAAAAAAGGAACAACAAAGAAGTAAAGAACATGCATATGAATATAAAATATACTGTACAGGTTCGCAATGTATATTTTCCTGGAGTGGCGCCTGGTGGTACGATGATCATGATGGCAGATAATTGACTTTGGTGTTAAAACTTCACAAGATGGCCTCCGATGATGGGACAGACTGTTCCATCGAGTTCAGAACAGTCCAATTATTTAGGGTCGAGAATTGATAATCAACTGGATTGGTGTAAATAATTCATATACTATTTTAGAAAAATATTTATAATACTTGAAAATATATTTTATTAGTCGAAATATGATTTTTAGTTAAATACTTTAAAAATCTAGGAATATCATTTTTAGAGGAACAAAACTATAATTTAATTAGGTAGAAAATATTACAATAATATTTTTAGGTAAAAAGCTTATTTTAAATAACAAGAAATAATATAAATATACATTAGCACAAAATAAAATTTAATAACAAGAAATAATATAAATATACATTAGCGCAAAATAAAATTTAAACTATAAAATTATTTTCTAAAAAGTTTTTTTCACATGTTATAGATCATTATGTCAGCTTTTCGAGACATCAAACGAGTCACAAAACCGAGTTCGGGATTTCATGAAATCTCAAAAATAGTGCAACATGTCAATTTTAGGGCAAATGGCACTATAACAATTTTACAGAAAAATATATTATGAATTTGCTAAAATAAATTATAGATTATCAAAGCTAACCTCAATACGGTTCAAAAAAAAAACTTGAGGTCAAATAGAGTCCAGTTTTAGAAGTTATGGCCCTTCAAAGTTGTTACAACATTTGATAAACGAGGCTGAATTTATGATAAATTTTGGACTATTTTGGACGAAAAAGAGAGAAATTTGAGAAAAGAAAAGATGAGAGATGTTTATAAGTTCGGGTACATACAATGAGTAGCTATTACTTAATTAAATTAGGATTAGATTGGAAGGGTAAAAAGCTTTCTTAAATAGATAGAGATTTTCTAAATAGATATGGACTAAGAAACCAATAATCAAATCTTTCCATATATTTAAATTAAACAAATATTTAAAACATAATTAGTCAAATCTAATACAATATTTAGTTACCATACATAATTTAAAATTATATTATTATAATACAAAATCTTATATAAAATAATTTAGCAAATAGATTTTTATTGGTCAAAGATAATAATAATCAATAATTTCAAAAAAGATCAATCAAATCTAATATATTATTTGGTTACAATAATAATTCAAATAAATATTCAAAACAAAGTTAATCTAATCCCAAATCAATAATTAATTCAAAATATATTAAATGATCATATACCAATAATTTAAAATAATATTTTCATATCTAATGTAGATTAATCAGATCTTAATCATAATCAATAATAGTTCAAAAATTCTAACTAATGATCATGTCAATAATAATATTAATATTATCAAAGTAGTGCAAATAATATCCAATAATTCAAAAGGAAGTAAAATTTAAATCAATGTAAATATTGAATAATAGTTCAAATTAACCGTTAATATTATCAAAATAATTTAAGCCATATTGATAGTTATTAGGAAATTTAAATCAATGAATTTGACACTAGATAAATCTATTCAATAATTGATCACACCAATAATTTTAAAATAATATTTAATATCTTCAAATAATTTAAATAATAGTCGATGCTATCCAATTAAATTAAAGTAAATTTACATAAATTAAAAATCTTTATTTGAAAATAATTGGAAAACCTTTTTAATATTTATTATTCAAAATACTTGTGACTTTCCTTCTATAGAATTTAAAGGAAAATATTTATTTTCGAAGCACAATATTTAAAATAAATAATAAAAAATTTAAATTCAAAAACACCTAAATGTTAAATATATTGTTTTGGGTTTGCATTCTACCCACCTTAAAAAAAATTGTTCTCGAAATTTAGAAATTATTAAGTGTCACCCTCATTTCCCGTATTTCCCGTATTCCGTTTTTATACTCGTATCTGGATTTTGGCATGTATTTTTATTTTTCTCAACTTGTGGAATTTCGGTATTTCTCGTATTTTGGGTTTTGACATGGCTCGGTTTTAATTGGTTTGGGTTGGTTTGGTTTGGTTTAATGTGTATTGGAACACCTTAGCCTATGCTCCACCCTCACACACCACATCCCACCCTCTTTAAAACTCCACCAACTTTTTCTCTCTCCTCATAAACCTCCATTAATTTCTTCTTCTCCTTCCTCTACACAACACTCTTCTCCTTCCTCTACACAACACCAACCCATAGGCAAGTGCACCTTGCCACCACATGAGAACCCTATTTTATTTGTCCATTTGCTAGTGTAGGACATGGTGATCAACATTAGAACTTGACATTTTGTGATTTGGAGTCTCCATTGTTCTAGATCTAAGTTTTCCCTATTTTTGGTTTTGCATGGTTTTGGTCTATTTAGGTTGGATTTTTGTGAGTTTTGATGTTTCCTTGTGGAAGAGAATTCCATTCCACCCTGGTTGGAACTTTGGAAATCCGAATTTGGAGTTCGGATGGCCAAGTTGTGATGCCTTGAAGTTTTGGAGTCATGGGAGCTTCTTCTCAGCCATGGAGAAGAAGATCCTTTCCCCTGTGTGTGTGTTTTTACGCGTACACAGCTCTTCTGTGTGCGTGTTTTTACGCGTATGCAGCTCTCCTGCGTGCCTGACTTTTGTGCGTACGCAGCTCTCCTGCGTGCGTGCTTTTATGCGTACGCAACTCTCCTGCGTGCGTGCCTTTTGTGCGTACGCAGCTCTCCTGCGTGCGTGCTTTTGTGCGTACGCAGCTCTCCTGCGTGCGTGCTTTTGTGCGTACACAGCTCTCCTGCATGCGTGCTTTTGTGCGTACGCAGCTCTCCTGCATGCGTGCTTTTGTGCGTACGCAGCTCCCCTGCGTGCGTGCCCTTGTGCGTACGCTGCTCCCCTGTGTGCGTGCTCTTGCGCGTACGCTGCTCCCCTGACCCCTTGCTTAACCCATTGCTCTTGGAGTTTTGGTCTTATTTCTTTAAGCTTGGCTCTTCTATAGCCCTGTATATTGATATTTTATTAGATATTTCACCCCCATTTTATATCCTTACGCCTTTTGTCATGAACTTGATTTTACTTAATATATTTGGAATGACTATTGTACATGGCATGGTATGACAAGGAACTAGCATAACACGACAGTGACCCGTAGTGGTGCACTCCTGACATGACCAACCTGACATGATAGTGGCCCGTCGTGGCGCACTCCTGACAAGTACCCTGACATGAATTATCTTGATACTGTTGCGAAGGCTAACTCGACTCGTATAATCAACTTAACACCGTGGGTGTTCCTGCTTGCTTGCTTGTACAATCCACTTGTCTTATCTTGCATCATGTCTAGGACGTGACTCCTTGGTTTCCCACGGTCAGGGATTCGTACTAAACATGGATTAGGCTAATGACTAGATCTAACTATAGTTCACGGAGAATTTCTAGTCACAGGCAATCTCGTTATCTGGGCGCTCTTAATTGGACTTGTAGCTTGCCGACGAGTAGAGCACATTTCCAGTGCACTGTCATGTGTTGCACCCTCTAAGTCACCTAAGGGTATATCGTCTCCGGGGCGATGTACCCAACCATACTCTCAACCCGCGAAAGGATAACTGGATGGTCTGCAGGGCTTGGGACTGGGAAATTCTCATTTGCATCTTGTTAGTAATTAAGGCTTGTGATAACCCTAGTTAGTTAAGTAGTAAGCCGTAGTAATTGCTTGGCCGCTTGTGAATGGATGGAGTCCAGCCTTGTCTAAGTCTTGTCTAGTACCAGTACCTGACTACTCTTGAACTTGACTGTTTTACTTATTATTAAACAATAAATGAGTGGAGACAGAGTGCTATTCAGGCGAAGGGTTACAACCCCGGTCCTTGTCTGGTTTAAGGGTTGTAACCTGGCTCCCGGAATGGTCCCACGTCACTAGTCGTTTATTGTCCTGTTGCACTCTTTATTCACTTGTACCTTCTTCCTTTTCTTTTCTTATGTTCTGATATGCTGGCTTTTGTTCTTATTTTGTGGCCTCCTTTGTGGCACTTGCTCTTCTGGGGTTTGACCCAGCTGGTTTTGTGTGGCCAGACTTCGGAACAGCTCCCGAGGATCTTCCGAACCTCCAGCCCGATGGTGGCGACTAGAAGGAACCCGGGCTACGAGTGGGTTTTCTATTTTGTTTCGCTCACTCTATTTTAAAGTTATTCTTTTGAGGCGTTTAGCCGACGAGCACCTGTTAGCTCGATGCACTTTACTTACTGTCTGCCTACGGGCTGTAAACATGATTAACAAATCCTAGGGTTGATCATGTATGACTTAACTCTTGCTAGTCCCCGCATTTTGTACGAATAGCTTCATGATCAGCTGAATATGTAATATTTGGGATGCCTTATTATTGTATATTTAATGATCATACATCTTGCGACCTTACTTACTTGCTTGTGATTGAGACATTAGGCTTGTTCATGACCATAAGAGACTGTTGGCTTGTAGTAAACCCTCATATATCTAGACAGCCGTGACCGTATATCGAGGTGATTTCCATTTCAATATACGTAGCTGGCTATGTCTGCCTCCGCTCTCCAGTATTCTGGTTCTGGGGCGTGACATTAAGGTAGGTAGGGTTGAAGGTAGAAGAGTTTCTTGGTACGAAAACACGATCAAACTATTGGGTAACGAGAAGAAACGACATTCAACAAAAATAGGTAATTAGATAACTAAAAAAAACCAATGGAGATAGTCGAGAAGATAATTGCATACATGACAACCCATAAGCATATAAATTTGATCAACCATAACATCAATCCTATAAATGCGTAACCTCATAAACAGGTAATAACTTCCTAAATCTCAAATTTGATTAATAACTCAATATTCAAAATTTTAAATTTCCATTTGATATCGTCAAAATCCTCGAATTTGTGCTTTAAACATATCAGCAATGTTTTTTTCTATACTCAACTCTTCATCTAATTTATTATTTCACCTCAAAATTTATATTCCATAAAATTTTAAAATTATTTAAAATATTAAAACTCTTCAAAAATTAAAATTCAATAAATCTCCAACAATTAGTCGAAAGCAAAAAATTAAACTCATTTTTAACATGAAATTCATATCTCTAGTCATCATAGAAATTTAATCCTTAAATCATCAAGAATGTAAAAAATTTCCATCTTCGATAATTGATTAACTTCGAAAACTAATATCATCACAATTATCACATGAAAGTTTTCCCTTAACTTCGTCGATTAATGTTTATCCCAAAATTTGCATATAACCCAATCTTCTATATATCTCATAATCGCAAGGTCATCATATCCTATTATACCACTAATATCTTCTATGTGGCTTTCTAATCTAGTCCCGGTCTAACTGAAGGGTGTCATGATTCGATTTTCCTCTTCGCACAAGGGATTCGTATAAGAACATTGGTTTGCATGAATTACGGAGAAATTAAATGAAAAATCCTCAAGGAGGAAAGCAAGTCAATTGGGAGAAAAAATGATTAGGTTCAAAGGTTGTGGTATGGTTTGGACAATGAATGAGAGTTGCTAGTTAACGCACGAAAATAAAAAGGTTAAGGCTTAAGTAAATCAAGATGAGAATAAGTAGGGGCTCATGGGATATGGTTTCTTGAGTGAAAATAGTCTCCTAGGTGGGGGTATTGTCAAGGGACCGGTTCTAATCATTTTCAAGTTTCAAATGATTAGAAGGTCATGATACTAGATCTAGAGTCGAGGGAAGGACGAGTAACTCAAGACAAGGATGTAGTCACATGGTTTGGTTCGATGGCTAACTACACTTGTGTATATACAACTATCATAGCCATAGGTGGTATGGCAAACTAAGGGGATACTGTGTTTATTTTTCCTTAAACACGAACGTTTGTCTTTCCAAAATAGATGAAGACGAAAAACAATAAAGAGTTCAAGGAAGATATGATCGAATACAAATACGGGGTTCAAAGGCAATTGAATAGTTCAAAAGAGAGTTATCAAGGTAGTTGCGGATGAGATCCTAGTTTGGTAGATTCCCATTCGCAGGCTCATATCAGTACAATTATGTAACCAATATGATATGCTCAGACCTGTCTAGAGGACAAGTATTTGTCTAATAAGCTAAGTCAACTATATCTCAATCCACGTAGAATAGTCATCTGAAAAGCGAAATAAGTGCACTAAGGTTGATCAAACCATAATACGCCGATTCTAATTAGACAATATGTTAGTGGGCGTCTCCAACAAAACATATGTCATGAACAAGCTCGATAAAAGAAAAAGCTTGCAAAACTAGGCTATGATAGAGGCATCAGTCAAGATAGTTTAAAAATATAAGTACGTAAGATTATGATGACAAAAAGTATAAATAGTTCAAGTTTAACAAAAATTAAGACTCGTCCGGAGTGTGCCTCTAAAGTTGTCATATAGTCTTCTTGTCTAAGGCTTTGGTCGACCAAATGGGATATGGAACTCTAAAACTCTATAGTCTCGGTAACCTATCTTCCGACACTAGCTTATATTCAGTGTCATTCAACTATATTTCATTAATGGGTCATAAGGACAATGTGATGCTAGGTTGTGAGGCATGCTACCAACTTACAAGAATCCAACTACTAGTGTAATTGAATAAGGGTGTATATATACCTAGTATGAGTCATCTTCCTAACCTCTAACGCACGAGAAATACGGCTCACCGTAGAAAAAAAAAATCAAGCAAGATGCAAATCAAGGCAATCAAACGAGAGTTCAAAAATAGAATCAATTAAGAAGATGAAGCATGTGGATGAGATCCTAGACTCTAATCCTGTACGCAGGCTTGTTTGGCACAGTCATGTAACCAAACAATTTTATTCGTTGACCTACATGGGCCACCATAAAAACATGTAACGCACCAGTCCCAAAATATATAGAATTAGGAACATAACATTCCAGTCGTAAAATAAATATACGTAAGCTGTAAATACAGTATAAAGATAGCCACAGTTCACTAAATCTCATCCATAAAAATAAGCAAATAAAGATATTATAGAATCAAATATGAAACATCATTGTACTAGTTGCTGGATGGAGACAAATCTAGTACCAAGCATTTAACTAGAAGGAAGGAAATAACAAAATAAAGAGTACACGAAGCGCATGATCCAAGAGCATGTCATCTTTGATAGGAAGGAGAAGATCACGATCTTGGATGGAACTCCCACAAAAAATTAAGAAAATACACACACCTGGAGAGATCACCAGTCCTTAGAGGAACGTAACAAGATACATAAAAATATGTCGAATATAACAATATAAAATATACAGAAAAAATAAAAAATAGTCGTGAAAGAATCAAATAAGACACAAGGAGACTAAGACACAAAGGAACTAAGACATAAGGAACCTATGACAGTGGCATGTCATACTAAAAGTGGCTAACAATAAGCCAGGTAAAACTTATAGACTATAGTCAAGAAAAGCATTCCCAATCTATAGTATCTCAATCGTAGTCAAGACAAGAACTCTCAATCGAGATGGTCAAGTAGCCAATTCTATTATCAAGGTCAAGTCAATCATATAGACCGTGGTCAAGGTAAGCACTCACAATCTATATAATATCACAAGTCAAGTCATACTCAAGTCATGTCTAGTCAAGAGAATAGTGGTGTAGGACTGGATAACTCTACCATGAGACAATGTGAACACGAAGACCAATATAACAGATAATAAAAATAGAACAGAAATCAGGTACGTGCTTGTAAGCTAAAACTAAGATAATATAAAACTAGAAACAAGATAAGTAAAATTAGACACAGGATAAATCAATCATTAATATAACAATATAAGAAAAAAAAAGGAACAACAGAGAAGTAAAGAACATGCATATACATATAAAATATATTGTACATGTTGGCAATGTATACTTGTCTTGAGTGGCGTCTGGTGTGGTATGATGATGATGATAGCACATAAATGACTTTGTTGTTAAAATTTCACAAGATATCCTCCGATGATGGGACATGTTGTTCTATCGAGTCCAGAATAGCCCAATTAGCTAGGGTCGACATAAGGAAGCCCAGTTTCATAATAGATAGAAAATACGATTAGCTAAGGTCGAGAATTGATAATCGATGAGATTGGTGTAAATAATACATATACTAATTTAGAAAAATATTTATAATACTTGTAAATATTTTTTATTAGTCGAAATATGATTTTGGTTAAATACTTTAAAAATCTAAGAATATCAATTTTAGAGGGGAAAAACTATAATTTAATTAGGTAAAACATATTACAATAATATTTTTAAGTCAAAAGCTTATTTTAAATACCACGAAATAATATAAATATACATTAGCCCAAAATAAAATTAAAACATTAAAATTAATTTCTAAAAAAATTGCATGCAATAAATTATTATGTCAGCTTTATGAAACATCAAACGAATAGCAAAACCGAGTTCGAAATCTCCGAAAATCTCAAAAATAGTACGACACGTCAATTTTCGGACAACTGGCACTAAAATAATTTTACAAAAAAATTAATTACAAAATTGCTAAAATAAATTATTGATTATCGAAGCTAACCTCAATACGGTTCAAATAGAAAAAATTGGAGATCAAATGGAGTCCGGAGTTAGCCCTTTGAAGTTGTTAGAGCCTTCGAAAAACGAGACTAAATTTATGACAAATTTTGGACTATTTTGGACAGAAAAAAAAATTAAGAAAAGAAAAGATGAGAGATGTTTATAAGTTCAATAGTTATATAAGTATATATAATAAGTAGCTATTACTTAATTAAATTATGATTAGATTGTAAGGAAAAAAAACTTTCCTTAAATAGATAGAGATTTCCTAAATAGATATGGGTTAAGAAACCAATGATCAAATCTTTCCATAGATTTAAATTAAACAAATATTTAAAATTTAATTAATCAAATCTAATCCAATATTTAGTTACCATATATAATTTAAAATCATATTTTTATAATCCAAAATCTTATATAAAATACTACAGTAAATAGATTTTTATTAGTCAAAGATAATAATCAATAATTTAAAAAAATCAATCAAATCTAATTTATTATTTGGTTACAATAATAATTCAAAAAAATATTCAAAACTAAATTAATCTAATCACAAATCAATAATTAATTCAAAACATATTAAACGATCATATACCAATAATTTAAAACAATATTTTAATCTCTAAAGTAGATTAAACAGATCTTAATCATAATCAATAATAGTTCAAAATACTAACTAATGATTCTATCAATAATAATATCAATAATATCAAAGTAGTGTAAATAGTATCCAATAATTCAAAAGCAAGTAAAATTTAAAAAATGTAATCTTAAACAAATATTGAATAATAGTTCAAATTAATAGTTAATATCATTAAAATAATTTAAGCCATATTTGATAGTTATCAGAAAATTTAAATCAATGAATTTAAAACTAGATAAATCTAATCAATAATCGATCACACTAATAACTTTAAAATAATATTTAATATCTTCAAAATAATTTAAATAATATTCGATGCTATCTAATTAAATTAAAGTAAATTTACATAAATTAAAAATCTTTATTTAAAAATAATTGACAAACCTTTTAAATATTTACTATTCAAAATACTTGTGACTTCCCTTCTATAGAATTTAAAGAAGAAAAAAAATATTTTTGAAGCACAATATTTAAAATAAATAATAAAAAATAAAATTCGAAAAAACACCCAAAATATTAATTATAATTTTTGGGGGTTTGTAGTTCTCCAAGCAACAGTGCGGTAACACCACGAAGAGGTACCTCGAGAGGGTAAAGCTTCGGCTTCGGGCCATGTCATAGCGGTGTAGCACCGCACATAGGCAGGTAGCATAATGTTGTCAAATGAAGAGTGGTAGGCATCACTATCAAGATGCAGGTGACCTCATGTTACAGTGGTGTGACACCACCAAAAGGTATTTCGAAAGAGTAAAGCCTCAGCTACGCGAGCTATGTCATAGCAGTGTATCACTGTAAGGAAGTACAAGGCTTCATACTAGGTGGTATGACACTACAAAGAGGCTGGGACCTTATGTTATAGTGGCATGACACCACCAAGAGGGACCTAGAAAGGATAAAGTCTCGACTTTGGGCCGTGTCATAGGGGCTTAGCAGCACAAGGAAGCACAAGGCTTCATGCTAGGACTCTTTAAGAGAAGTCACCTAGAGTGTATGGAAAGAGATATAGGTCGTCTCTTGAGCGTAATCTTGTAGACACCCAATATACATACACCGAAACCAGGTGGGCACAGGACCTTTAATGTGCAATCGGATACACAATTGATGTCATTATGTGAGTGGAAAGAATTGTAGCTATGGTGCAGAATTCAAGGCTTAGTCCATTTTTACATCATATTATTGTTTGACCCATACGGAAAGATTTAAGTCGAAGCGACATCTATCCTAATGCATGATGGACAATCACGGTTGGGAACGTCAACCTATATATTGAGATATTTTGAGGATTGTTGGTGTTTTTGCCTTTGGACTAGTTTAAAATAATCTCACATCGGTTACACCACCAAGTGGGTATCTCAATATAATACTTTGCATGTGTTGAGGTGTGCATGTATGGTATAGCAGGGCATGTGTGGGTGCCATGTGGGAGTGTTTTCCAAGAATGAAAAAAAATTAACTCCTCAAGGAAGTATGTTGCTTTTTGTCGCTCGAACTTAGACTCGGACACGGGCTCAATTAATGATGCAAAGTGGCACGTCGTGTATTCACGGGCGCGTGCGTGGGAGTAGGCGTGGACTGGAGATGACTTTATTGATTATGGGATAACATAAAATAGCAAACTCACTTTTTGAGTATTGGTATTTTAATCCCACATCGGATAGGAGAAGAGGTGAAAGCTCTTTCCTCTCTATAAATACAGTCCCTGGTCTCCTTTTGGAGACACAAAAAAATATCAAAGAAAAGGGAGCCCGTTGGGTCCAGGGAGCCCGTTAAAGTAACAAAAAGTTGACTACGAGTACCAGAAGTTATTGAGAACTTGCTGGTTCCTGGGAGCATATCACGGTGGGCGAATCTTGCTTTGAGCAACAGTGGTCTTCACCATCCAGCGAGAATAATATTTTTCTATCTTCTTCTCCTTTCTTCTTCTAATTATAATGTCTTGTCTGTCTACAACTGCGATTGCAAGGAAGAATGTGGAGTTATTCTGTCAAGTTGTAATCAGAATTTAGTAGTGGTTTCTCATAGGCATCAAGATCTTTTGGAGAGCAAACTTATTTGTTGGAATCGTTCTAATCAGAACAGAGAGCAAACTTGTTTACGAGAAGTCTCTACTTCTAATCGTTCTAATCAAAACAGAGAGTAAACTTGTTTGTAGGATGTCTCTCTTTTCTGATCGTTCTTCCATCTAGTATGTGTGTGTGTGTGTGTGTGTGTGTGTGTGTGTGTGTGTGTGTGTGTGTGTGTGTATAATGAGCTTGAAATAAAGTGCATAAAACTATCAAATACAAAAATGTACCAATTCTAAGTAGTATGAGAACAAAAATAAATATATTGGATAAGTCTTTAATGAAAACATAAATGAAGATATTAGATAAGGAGCATCACTAATCAGAATATAGGGAACTCGAGAGTCTCCTTGGCAACTTACTATGATAGTTGTTGGTCCTCCGGTACTATTGCTCCCTTTTCGTTACCTAACATACAAGCTAGTCTGGTTAGTCAAAACAACTAAGTAGAAAATATCCCAAAGAAAGCATTAGCCAATGCGGCAAAGCAAATACAATACCATATATAGATCTAACTTATAATTTATACTACATAGGTACTATATCATAGGAAGACAAAAATGTAAAGGCAATGAAGTAAATCTACACTTTAAGCACAAGAGTAACCAACTACTTAAATATATGAGTATATACATATATAAGACAACGGTAGGGCAAACCACTAATCACGCTAAGTAATGAATCGGTCGGGATAAGAATATTGCCACGTGGTCCCTCGTCCGCTCTCTTCGGCTCTAAGATACATAAATATGCACATATAGGCATGTCTCTATAACTACACATGTAGGATGGAGGCTCACGGGTGTAGGATGCTTATAAAGTGGGGAACTATCATAATCATAATCATGTATATCGTACCTATATGACAACTTATATAGTGTCCCCAAGCACGACCTTTTCATGTAGTACAATTAAAAGTCGTAGTAGTATCAACAACGGTAGTTGTATTCGTCTCTCACATGTCAACTATAAGCACTAGGACTCGTGTTGTATAATCGAGTCGATAATAATGACATATACTCTAGGGTGCCTCTCCGGACCCGTCGTCTCTGACTTCACTACAGTTTTTTTTATAAGGGTACTATAAATCATAATCTTGTATCATGTCATGTTGTGTATAGGTAGGCCAGGGTAGTATGTCGAGTACCATAAAGAATTCCATTCAGTCGATTCGGTCCAAACTCGGCCATTTTGAGACAGACCTCTTTTGTATAATTCTGACAGAGTTCGGTACGAACTCAGTCCAATTTAGACAGAACTATTTTACCAAGGACAACCCAAATTTGATCTAGAATTCGAACTGTCAAGATGAATTTGTGTTTTTTAAAAAGGGTATCTTTTTGTTTTTGTGGTTTTTAATAAGTTTTGGTTGTGTATGTCATGAGCAAGATTCAACTAAGCTTGAAAATTTCTTAATATGATTGAAAATTAATCTTTCAACTTAGACTTAATTAGTCTAGTTATTTTCTTTGAGAATGGTGGTGACTAAATTTGGTAGGCAAAAGCAGGTAAGGTTTTGAGCCTTAAACTGACACATCCATATCAGTCCCACTATTTTATTTCATGAGAGAGATTCTTCTATGGATTTTTTCTCTAGAACTTACATTGATTCTCTTTGAGGTCATATTGGCACATGTATGAATGAACATCGTTAATGTCCTCTTTGTTATAAACTACATAAGCCAAATGCCTACATTGTAATTAATTTTTCCTTTTGTTGAACCGAGTTTTTTTTGTGAATCCATGTTACAAGATTTAAAACAAAAAAATGTCTTTACCCAAGCTGCGAAACTAGTGAAGCATTACGATATGTATGGGTGTGCAATAAATAAGTGTGGAGGTAGATTTGTAGTATGGCTACGACTAGCGAAGTGGAAATATTCTCATTCTCAAATTCTTGAGTTCCAGTCTTGGTTTAAAAAAAAAAGAAAAAAAAGAAGAAATAAGTAGTCGATAAAGGCAGTGATAGAGGAAATTGTTTTTGATAATTTCTCCTAAAATCCAAGGTGGAAGCTATTGTGAAGGATAGTTCCATATCTTTTGAATGAACTCTTTTCAATACAAGAGTTTTACATAGTTTAAATATTTTAAAGCCTAATTGAAGAAGTTGTTGAATGGAGCGATTGGTTTTATATGTCTTATATATTCGAGCTTGAGTTGGTTCATTTTTGTTCTACTAGTTTTGATGGCTTTTGAGCTAACACTTCAAAAAAAAATCACCTTGATCATAAGCACCGTTATAACCCACAAAAAGTCCTTACGATTCGTGTTATGCATGCGGTCCTAGTGGTGGAGAATGAGAAGATATACAGACTTATGGTAGATTGTTTCCTTTGGAATGAATTGAGTAGAATACATACCCTTCAAACACATGAGAGTCGAGTATTTATTTTCGTGTGGGTCTACCTATTTAGTTTACTTCATCTTCGAGTAGAAATGCTTAATAAGTAATTGAAAATTGTTTTAGAATATATGTTCATGATATTATATAAGTTTTGATGAGCTTGATTGTTCTTTATTTGATGGCATTACAACCTTTATTATTTTTTTTTGGGGGGGGGGGGGGAATTTAAGTATGGAGGAATTTGATGAGAATGTAAAATATCATATTTTTATCCCTCAATGCATTTCAATTTCAACAAGACATGAGGGCTAGTATTCAATGTGTGGACAATCGAATGAGCCAGATGGCAATAACAATTAATAATCTAGAGGCACAAAGTTCAAAAAAATTACCATCTCAAATGATAGTAAATCCAAAAAAATACAAGTACAATCATTTTGAGAAGGGGTAAAGAGATTGAGATTCCAGTAAAGGAAACACTTAGCATCATCAAAACAAGAAAATGAGAAAAACATGACTATAGACACGAATATTCCTAATGACGATGGCGTACCTAATTGTAAGTTTTCATCTCTTTCTGATTATAAACTAGTATTTCATTTTCCTCATACTTCGGCAGAATCTAGAAAAGATGAACAAAATAACAATTTATATGAGACTTTTCATAGATGCAAGGTAAATATTCCACTTTTAGATGCTATTAAATAAGTACCTCGTCATGCTAAATTTCTAAAAGAATCTTGTACAAGTAAAAGGAAACAAAAACTTAAAGAATATGAGAAGATGAGAGTATAGAAGAATGTTTCTGGAGTTATTCAAAGAAAACTCCCTACAAAATTCAAAGATCCAAGAATGTTTATTATCCCTTGCAATATAGATAACAATAAATATAAGAATAAGTGTATTAAGGTATTGTACTTTAGTCCCATATCGGCTAGAATAATATAGAGAGGTAACTCCTCTATATATATGTAAAGTCTCTTATCAATGAATACCATTCATTCTCTCCTACATGGTATCAGAGCCAAAATCCTAACCCCAGTCGCCATGCCTCCTCTCTATCTATCTCTCTCTCTCTCTCCCTCTTTCTCTCTCTCCTCCCACCTCCTCTACCCGTCTACAGTCCCCCTCCTATAGCCCCCCCTCATGTTAGTGCCCCCTGCCTGCTAGTGTACTACACCTTGGTTCTGTATAAACGAACGAACTCGCATGGGCGTGATGTCATGCGAGCCGAAGTTGCACTCACATAAGGCAAGTACCAAAACTACCGATTAAACAACTAAGTTACAGAGTCAACACAACAGAAATACTAAGCAGAAAAGTTTAATATACACAATAGATATGTAAAAGGATGATTCTCTTTATTGCTATTGAAATAGTAGTTACAGCGGCTCAAATATAAGGTTGCCTTCGCTTACGCACTCTCTCTTTGTATGTGTGTGTGTGCATATATATATATATATATATATATATATATATATATATATATATATATATAAATATATATATATATATATATATATATATATATATATATATATATATAAAAATATATATATATATATATATTTATATATATATATATATAATATATATATATATATATATATATATATATATATATATATATATATATATACAGTGAATCATGCCCTAAAGTTTGTAACTTGAGAACGAGTACAACAAATGATATCCACACATTATGTTCCTTGTATGAAATGAAGACTTTCAGCCGCAACGCCTCATGACGCCAACCAAGCTTCCAACGTCTTAGCACTAAAAGTAAACTCCATCCTGCACAAATTAGGTGGGGTATCAGTACGATACGTATTGGTAAGCGATATCTCACTGATGCCACAAAACCAACGCATTGAAAATAGTGATTGCATGCAATATTAGGTTATCTTTCTAATCTTTCCTTAGGATCAGTTACATGGCATAATAAACTTATGTCCTAAATCATAAACGTGTCATGGAAACTGAGTTTAACTTACCTATACTTACCATCCTTCCATCCCTGTTTTAGATACAATAATATAAAGCATCTGACATGGCAACACTTATACGATAGCAACATAAACTATACAAACAGAGTGTCATATCGTGTGTCCCTATAGAAGACAACCGTTAGCCCCATAAAAATGTGTCGAGTGCTCAATCTGTGTCAAGTACATAGCCTCCAAGCAGACATTGTCAGCAATCAGTCTACTTTTATATGAAGGTCACTGGCACCACAAGCTACCTTGGACTCTAGTAAAATGGGATACCTTCCAGCCAGGGTAGCTAGCCTCCACTAGATGTACATAATAACTCCACGCTAGTACGTCGGTGCCGCTCCTCCTAGGCTGAATCGATCCCAGTACTCGACGGTCATTTGAGGAACAATACCTCATGCACAAGTTTTCCATGACCATGCAACAATAAGAACATGTAGACTCTACGTAAATGCATGACACAAAACTGAAATCATAATAAGCATCTCCACCGAGCATATACCATAGCATATCACTATCTATTATCAATCTACCACGGGTCGTCACTCGCATCAATCTTTCCTATCCAAGGACATCATACTAACGCAGTTCCAGTCCAGGGACCGTCTTGGCGACCGAACGGTCCCGAACACTACTATATCCATACTCTGAAATACAATGTGATAGTCATCCTGCATAAGAACACTATGCTATATCTTATATGATAATCTCTACAATGGTGATATAAATCAGGTGATAAGGTACTGCAATATACAAACATCTACTATAAGTGATAAGATCAAAGCATCTCTTTTCTAAATATTTCTATCAATTCAGCATCAAGTGCATAACTAAAGCAGTAATATGAAACTCTACTCTAATATCAATGTTAATATTCTAAGTTCTATATACATGATACATAACAAGATTACTCTCTTATCTATATGGGTTCGTCTCTTCTATTATTAGCATGCAATGGTTCAAAACATAAGGAAACTATAAAAATATCGATCCATTTTATTAGTGTGCTAGTAAATAAGCAAAGGTTCATCGAAGACACCCACCTGAAGTAAGGCCTATATACCCCCAACCTAGCAGACCGTCGAACAAATCCTCTACAACACTGCACCAACTCACTAAGTCGCCCATCTAGAATCCAAATATTTGCACAACTTAGAAGCCAACATAATGACCCGATCTAAAACAAAAAATCAAACTCCAACTCAAGCCAATAATCCATCTCAATCACTGATGCCAATAATCCATAGAAAATTTGACAGTTTTGTGCAAACTATCGCAAAAATGTGCTCATAGCATGTTGGTATCACACAAACAATTTTTAATCTTAAGGGCATCACAGTGTAGTAATATACCCCAACGGTGTTTAAAACGATGTACGCTTATCGTCGTCAGGCAAAAAATGTTTTTGATTTGATTATACCCAGAAAAGACGTCTATGAAAGATATGTGTTTGAACTATAGGTATTATCAACCATGACACTAGATATAGGAAGTGGGAATTCGTCCTTCGGGCAAGCGACGTTGAGATCACAAATTTTGATGCAGATTTGGATCTTCCTATCCTTTGGAGATTTGAATCTTCATATTCTTCTTCATGACTGGAACAACATTGACTACCCATTCAGGATGTTGTTCCTCTCGAATGAAGCCACAAGACTTCAGCTTCAATTGCTCCATGACATCGGGACAAAATCATCTTTGTTGTTGTTTAATAAGATTAGCATCTAGTTGAATGTTCAGTCGATGTTCAGCTATTTGAGGGTCCAAACTGGACATATCCCGATAGCTACAAGCATGAACATTAATGTATTCATAGATGAGTTCAACCAGAGTTTGCTTTTCATCATCTAACAGACTTCTACTTATGAAGATGGGTTTGGGATGCGACTCATTCCCTAGATCGACCTGGATCACCTCGTCTTTAATTGGGATTCGCGTTGCTCAAATCATAATTCCTAATTTGACTCCATCTTTTGAACCCAATAGTTGAGCTCAAACGGCTCGATGTTTTGTTCAGCATTTTCATTTGGTCGAGTAATGAAATATTGGAGCTTTTCCTTAAACATGTAGAGAGAGCTTGCTCTCAACACATGCCTAGTATTATTTAGTCCCATATTGTAAAAGCACCTTGAGTTGTATCTCAATATATGCTTGGTATGTTGTTGAGATATGCACGTGGGGTGGTGACCCTAAGGAGGGAACCATGTGGGTGATTTTACTAGGAGGTAAGGATAAGACTCCATGGTAAAGCATTTATGCTTTTTGCTCTTGGGAATTAATTTCCATTGGAGCTAAGCCTCGTAGGGGCTTAGCGACTCGGACTCGGACTCATGGGTCATGAGGCGTAATGTGGAATTTTGTTGGCACAATTTGCACTTAGTACGTCAGCATCGTCGCTAGGCGCATAGTGCACTTAAGTTGCGCTCGTTGTGCGAGCCTCTGTGCAACCGATCGCACATCCGTTCGCATGGCCCGATCGTACGGGTAAATGGTGCGACCAATTGGCACGGCCCAGTGGCGCTCAAGTTGGCGCTGCCAGTTGGCACGACCTGATGGCGCTACCAGTTGGCGCGTAGTGCGCGTGTGCACAGTTGGCACAGCAGTGCAAGATTGCGCACGTTGTGCGCTGTTAGCGCGTGTTATGCGCTAATTGGCGTGCGCTGTGCACCAGTTGGCTCAATCGTGTCTGTGCATGATTTGAGCGGTTACGGAATGTTCGGAGCAGTTTTTTCACGTCCTGAACATGCTGTATACCGAGCAGTTACTAGGCACACCTATATAAAGTCCATCTCATCTCTCTCAGGCAACAGTAGTAAGTATCAAAAATTTCCTTACAAAATTCTCTAAGTTCAGAGCAGAGAAGAGAGGCACTTTGTGAGCAGAGTTCCGCACCATCCGAGGAGTCAGAAGAGCAGAGTGTTCCGAAGTTCTCCGTCGAACTTGCTGGTTTCTGGAAGCTGTTCGTGTGGGGCGAATCAAGCTTTGAGCACCGATGATCATTCACCCCAGTAGGCCATTTCACCATTTTTGTTCATTCACTTTTATCTTATTTTAAACGAGAACGTTTCTGATCTAATCAGAAAACGTTAGTAGACTTCGCTGCTGCTGCTACGAATTCTACTGTGCCTTCTTTGAAGTGACACATTAGTGTTCGTTTTCTCAAAATCCTCTGGGATCTCTCTTGTGCACCTTCTGTGAAGTGTTGCATAATTTCAGTTTTTTATCGAAAAAATACGCCCCGGGACTTACAATCTCAAAGCTTGATTTCACAAGATGGAAAACTTTCGTGCTTCACTCATCGATCCTATCTTCTATAAGTTAGAGCAATTTGATGGAGAGTACTATCAAGTTTGGAAGAGGAAGCTTAGCCTAAATCTTAAACTTTCAGAAGTTGGCCACGTGCTAACCGAGGCAGAACCGACTGTTCCAGAAACTGGGTCTGCAGCCGTAATTACTGCTGCTACTAAAAGTCAGACCAAATAGAGAAGGGAGAGTAGCCTCTATAGGCATCTCATTCTAAATGTTATGGAGGACTCCTTAGTAGAATCATATTCTAAGAAGACAATTGCCAGAGAGATATGGGAGTCTCTGAAAAAACTATACGAATATAACAAAAACAGGAGCAAGATATTTGTGGTTTAAAAATATCACAAGTGGCTCTTTGAAGACGAGAAGACTACGCTGTCGTAGGTGAAGGAGTTCCTGAAGCTGCGACAAAAGTTGGAAGATGAGACGATGCCCCTCACCGATAAGTTTATGTTGGAGGGATCGTCTCCAAGCTCCCTGTTGGTTGGAGCAAGTTCTATGCAAACTTGCATAGGAAGAAACTGGAGATCAATCTCGAAGATCTCCTGCAAGAAATCTATATTGAGGACCATATGAGGGCTCAACTGAAGGTGGACGCTTTGTCCAAACAGATGGCTAATGCCAATTTGGTTCACACCAAGGAATCCAAGGAAAAGCAAGCGGCTTCCCGCAGTAAGAAGGAGGACCCCAACAATCTGAAAGTGAAGGGGACTTCCTTCAAACAACAGAAGCCAAAGTCCCATTTGGCTTGCTTTAAGTGTGGCAAGAAGGGCCACTTCAAGAGTGAATACAAATCTAGGCCCAAGCAATCAGAGCAAGGTGAGCCTAATAAGGTTTCTATGATCACTGAAGTTATTACGATGATTGCACAGGTCACTGCGGTGGGGGCTGACTCTGACTGGTGGGTAGACACTGGTGCCACCTGCCATGTCTGCTCAAGTAAGGAATGGTTCACCACCTACACACCAACTTCTGAAGTTGTTATGGTGGCAAATCAGGCACAAGCTGAAGCGTAAGGGATTAGGACGGTAGTGTTGAAGCTGACTTCAAGGAAGTCTCTAACGCTTCAAGGTGTGAAGCATGTACCTGCTATCACAAAGAACCTGATCTCTGGAGGCCTGCTCTGTAATACAGGCCTAAGAATGGACATCAATGCTGGCCAGATGGTAATATCCATAAAGAGAACATACTTTGGAAAAGGGTTTTATATCGAAGGAATGTTTAAAGTTTAGATTGTAAATTAGTCTAATGTTGTTAATACAAACGCTCATTCTGCTTATACTCTTGGGTTGTGGCATAATAGACTAGAACTTGTTCATTGTAAAAGAATAAACAGAATGTCTAGTCTAGGACCTATCTCCAAATATGGGGGTAAGGTAGAGAAATGTGACGTATGTGCTCAGACGAAGATCACAAGGAAACATTTTCCTCGGGTTAATCGAAGCACAGATCTTTTGGAGCTGGTACACTCTGATATCTGTGACTTCAAACAGTTCTCTACAAAGGCCGGGATAAAGTATTTTATAACCTTCATCGATGACTTCTCAAAGTACGTGCCCGTTCACTTGCTGAAGGCTAAAGACGAAGCATTCGAGAAGTTTAAAGAATTTAGGGCCGAGGCTGAACGGCAAACTGGACAACAACTCAAGAGAATAAGAAGTGATCGAGGAGGAGAGTATCGGTCTCATGAATTCGCATCGTTCTGCAAATAACATGGAATTGTCAATGAGACTACTACTCCGTATTCTTCTCAATCTAACGGAGTAGCAGAAAGGAAGAACAGAACGTCGGCAGAAATGATAAACTCAATGTTGTTGACTGCAGGTCTTCCAAAATGCTGCTGGGGAGAAGCTGCATTGATGGCCACTTTTATTCTAAATAGAGTACCTCATGCAACTTCAGACGTTACTCCTCGTGAACTTTGGTTCAAAGTCAGACCTAATTTGAATGTCATTCGAGTGTGGGAGTGTCTGGCATATGTGAAGTTTCCAGATCTGAAGATTCAGAAGCTCGGGACAAGGACTACGAAGACAATCTTCTTGGGTTATGCAGAGAAGAGTGGTGCTCGGAGATTTCTTGACAAGTTCAAGGCTACGCTAGTAGCCAAGGAATTTTTTCAGAAGTAGGGGATCGACTACTTTGACACGTATGCTCCAGTAGCCCGGATGACCACCATCAGAATATTGTTTGCTCTCACAGTAATACATAAATTGATACATCATGGATGTAAAAATGACTTTCCTGAATGGCGAGCTGACCGAAGAGATTTACATACAACAGCCAGAGGGATTTGTCGTCAAGGGTCTTGAAGACAAAGTCTTCAAGTTGGTAAAATCCGTGTAAGATCTTAAACAGGCTCCCAAGATGTGGCATGAGAAGTTTGACAAGATTATAAGGTCAAATGGCTACATGGTCAGCGAGACGGACAAGTGTGTTTATACAAAGTTCGCTGATGGAAGAGGTGTAATCGTTTGTCTGTACATGGACAATATGCTTATCCTAGGTACAGATATGGGCTATGTCACAGAGACAAAGAAGTTCATCTCGACTAAGTTCAGTATGAAGGACTTGGGGGAAGCTAATGTGATCTTAGGGATCAATATCATTCGGACAGACACTGGACTGGCGCTGTCACAGTCTTATTATATTGAGAAGATGATCACACGTTATGGGTATCAGGATCTTCCAGTGATCGATACGCCTTCCAGGTGTGATCTGAAGCTGAAGCCTAATTCGAGGAAAAGCGTCAGGCAGCTGGAGTATGCAAGCATCATCGAAAGTTTGATGTATGCTACTACTGCCACAAGGCCTGATATAGCTTTCGTCGTGGGAATGCTAAGTCGTTTCACGAGCAACCTAGGCATTGAGCACTGGAAAGCTATGAAATGGGTAATGAGATATCTCAAGAAGACTCAGACATATGCATTGTACTACAGCGAAGATCTGGCAGTAGTAGAAGGCTTCAGTGATGCCAGCTGGTGCACATAGTTGGAGAGTGATAGGTCCACAGGTGGATTCATTTTCACAATGGGTGGAGTTGCTATATCGTGGAAGTCGAAGAAGCAGACTTTGCTCTCTCGTTTCTCCATGGAATCTGAGTTCTTTGCACTTGATACCACAACGGAGGAAGCAGAATGGCTTCAGGAGCTCATTTATGATCTTCTAGTGGTTGGGGTGCAAATACCGGCAATATCGATATACTGCGACAACCAGGCGACTGCGGCGGTGGCATCAAATGACCTCTTCCACGGGATGAAGAGGACAGTGCAGTTAAAGCACAGGACAGTACAAGATATCATCAAGAGAGGTATTATTGCAGTGATTGATGTTAGGAGTCAAGAGAACCTGGCAGATCCGTTCACCAAGGACCTCAAGCGCTAGTTGGTCGATGACACAGCTTGTAAAATAGGCTTGAAGGCATTCTGATATTATGTTATCACAATCCTACCATAAAGTTTTATGCTATTAGTTCAAAGAGAAATCTACTATGCATCTAGCTTTTGGTTCAATGGAGGACCACTAACTGGGAAAATATCAGGAACAGTAGGTACATGTCCTTTGTGGCATAGAAAGGTTGCGGACCTACAACCATTGTTGTCTACTATATGTTTTCTGCGGAAAACGGATCCTGTGTTGAGGATGGCTTAAACGCCTTAACGAGTTCTCAGGCAAAGTGAATGCCTGGTGTGCTTTACAGGAAGCATGGTAGAGCAGCACTATAAGGAGTAAAACTCCATGTTACAGTGGGGTGATTCCACCGTGAGGTTCCCAGGTAGGGGTAATGTCTCGACTTTGCAAGCCAAGTCACAGCGGCATTGTACCGCAAATAGACAGGTAACCTAATATTGTATGATGAAATTAAAGAGTTGAAGATAGAACTACAAAGGGGAGGATGTCCTCATGTTACAGTGGCAGGACACCATGATGAGGTACCCAGATAGGGGTAAAGCCTCGGCCTTGCAAGCCATGTCATTGCGGCGTAACACCGCAAGGAAGCCTAAGACTTCATGTTAGGTAGTTTGGCACTACAAAGAGGCTTGTGACCTCATGCTACAGTAGTAGGACACTACAATGAGGTTCCCGGGTAGGGGTAATGTCTCGGCTTTAGGCCATGTCATAGCGGCGTAGCACCGTAAGGGAAGCGCAAGGCTTCATGCCATGTCTCTTTAATAAAGAACTCACCTATAGTGTATGGACAGAGATTGTAGGCCATCTTTTGAGGGTAAATTTATAGACGGCCAAAATTATACACTGAAATCAGGCTGGCACAGGGTCTTTAATGTGTAGTCAGAAGTACATGTAACTACATTATGTGAGTGGAAAAAATTACAGCTATGGTACATAATTCAACGCTTAGTTCATTGTTTTATTATAGTCTGTTGGTTGACCCATGCGGGAAGATTCAAGTCGTCAGCGACATCTCTCCTAATGCATGATGGACAGTTACTGTGGGGAACACTCAAACCCATATATCGAGATATGTGGAGGATTGTTGGAGCTTTTTTTTGAACATGTAGAGAGAGCTTGCTCTCAACACATGCCTAGTATTATTTAGTCCCACATTGGAAAAGCACCACGAGTTGTATCTCAATATATACTTGGTATGTTGTTGAGATGTGCACATGGGGTTGTAACCCTAAGGCAGAAATTATGTTGGTGATTTTACTAGGAGGTAAGGTTAAGACTCCATGGTAAAGCATTTATGCTTTTTGCTCTTGGAAATTAATTTTTATTAGAGCTAAGCCCCGCAGGGGCTTAGCAACTCGGACTCGGACTCGGGCTCATGGGCTCATGAGACATAATGTGACATTTTGTTGGCGCACTTTGTACTTAGCACGTCAGCATTATCGTTAGACGCATAGTATGCTTAAGTTGTGCGAGCCTCTGCGCAGTCGATCGCGCACCCGTTTGCGGGGCCCGATCGTGCGGCCAGATAGCACGACCAATTGGCGCTGTCCAGTGGCATGGCCAGTGGCACGACCCAGTGGCGTGCAAGTTGGTGCTGCGAGTTGGCACGGCCTGATGGCGCTACCAGTTGGCGCATAGTACACGTGTGCGCAGTTGGTGCAGCAGTGCACGATTGCTCACACTGTGCACTGTTAGTGTACGCTATGCGCTAATTGGCGCACGCAGTGCACCAGTTGGCTCGATCGTGTTTGTTCACAGTTTGAGCGGTTACGGAACGTTCGGAGCAGTTTTTCACACGTTATGAATGTTCTGTATACCGAGCAGTTACTGGACGCACCTATATAAAGTTCCTCTCTTCTCTCTCACGGCATGATGGCACTACCAGTTGGCACGTAGTTGGCACGTAGTATACATGTGCGCAGTTGGCGCAGCAGTGCACGATTGCTCGTGTTGTGCGTTGTTAGCGTGCGCTATACGCTAATTGGTACGCGCTGTGCACCAGTTAGCTCAATCGTATCTGTGCATGATTTAAGCGATTACAGAACGTTCGGAGCAGTTTTTTCCACGTTCTGTATACCGAGCAGTTACTAGGTGCACCTACATAAAGTTCCTCTCTTCTCTCTCAGGCAACCGTACTAAGTATCAAAAATTTCCTTACGAAATTCTTTAAATTCAGAGCAGAGAAGAGAGGTACTTTGTGAGCAGAGTTCCGCGCCATCCGAGGAGTCAGAAGAGCGGAGTGTTTCAAAGTTCTTTGTCAAACTTGCTAGTTCCTGGAAGCTGTTCGTATGAGGCAAATCAAGCTTTGAGCGTCGGTGATCATTCACCCCAGCAGGCCATTTCACCATTTCTGTTTATTCATTTTTATCTCGTTCTAAACGAGAATGTTTCTGATCTAATCAGAAAACGTTAGTGGACCGCTGCTGCTGCTACGAATTCTACTGTGTCTTCTTCGAAGTGACACATTAGTGTTCGATTTCTCAAAATCCTCCGAGATCTCTCTTGTGCACCTTCTTTGAAGTGTTGCATAATTTTAGTTTTTCATCGAAAAATTACGCCCCGAGACTTACACGAAACTCATATCCAGTGACATGACCCTTTTAAAGATTGTTCCTATGCTAGCATCGGAGTCCCATGTAGAAGATTTTAAAGAATGTGAAGATAGAAATTCCTACGTTAATTCTTCCGATGAGGAAGGAGGTGTAACAGAACACAATCCTTGGTTTGTTTTGTTGTAATATTTATCTGGCTTGTCCTTAGGGACGAATGGTCATAGTGGAAAACAATATCCATTTCCAAAATTCAACCATTGGCCTTTTCGAAGATCATATCTCATTTTCTTTATCAGGTTATGGCAACTTGGATCATAGATATACTATGACCTGCGTCCCTTTTCTTCGTCAGAAGAATCAACTGACGTGTGTGGATGAAGCTTTCCATTGCCAAAAGTAATTGTGTTTTATCCTTTGTTTGTTGGAGACACTAGAAAGAAGGAACCTTTCTCACGAATAGGACATTTTTTTTATTTGTTAGGGACTTATTTTTGTACAAAGGCCAATTATCTGGAATCACAAAAAAATCAAACTTGCTAGTTTCATTGATAACATTTTCTCCTGATATGGACATTCTCAGGATTAACATTACTATTTACAGTATTTACACAATCAGGAAGGTCAATAACAAACGACTCATCCTCGTCCGATTCAATAACAAAAGGTCAAGCTTTGCCCAAATCTAGAACGAAGGTTCGTTTGTACTCGAACCTTAACCAAGATCGATATATCCAAGGTCAATGATGAAAGGCACATTGTCAATGTTGACATAGGCACCCCCACTGTAATCTTTGAGATCGATGATGAACATCCAATCTGCAGCCGAATCAGCTTTCGATTCATTATCAGTGTCATTACCATTATCTTCGTCAGCAAATAATGGTTTGTAAATTATAACATCAGACAAGTAAGCCTCAAGTCCTTTGAAAGGATCAACATCGACAAACTCGGTACGGACTACTCCCTGTTTGTCTACATGTTTGAAGCATTGATGGACAATAGTGGGGACGATGAGGTTTTTATGTATCCATGGACACTCGAGTATGACATTTTAGGATATATCGGCATCAATCACATAACAAGTAATCTATGTCTATAGATCACCGATACGATATTTCAGGCAAGTCACTCCCAAATGAGTACTTCGCCCATCATTGACGTCGAGAATGGTTTTATTTGTAGCTGACAGCATGTTCATAGGAGTACCCAACATTTGGAGGAGACTTATGGGTATTATACTCAATAAAGAACCTGGGTCGATGTACATTCTATCGACCTTGATGATGCCAATATACCCTGTGTAGTACATGACCCCATCATGTAGATTGTTTTCCATCAGCATGTCCTCCTAATAGAATATAATATTTGCCACTTGTTGAACCACACTATGACAATATGGACAATCAGAAACTTTCTCAAGAGGGCTCGATCTTTGTGATGTACGAGTTTGTCTCCAGTAAAGCTTCTCAAAAAGCATCACGAGTGTCTTTAGAAAGACGGAGTAGCTCATATACTGACAACTGAGCCGGGATATTGGTAACTTATGCATATACATCAAGGTGTAGGGTTCAATAAGGACTAAAGATGTAAATTTCATCAAAGACTTATTGAACCTCATATGCTTGTTCTTATCCATTGCTTGTTGTGTAGGTAGATTAACAATCGGTTACACAAGTGCCGACAATTATGGACTTTCTAACGGCGTCTGGTCAATACGACCATAGGTAAGATTTAACCAATCATGTGCTTCCAGATGGAGCTCTGCCGTTGTATATTGCTTGAACCATTATCTTATCTTTCATATCCGCCATTGCATTGACTAGAAGATTGTCTTTACTGGCCATGACAATGACGTTACAGGATTTATTCTTTTTGCATTTCGAGTTTGGTTTGGTATAATATGCTTAACTCTACATATCTTTAAGGATGTCGAGATGAACCCACATAATCTCCCATATTGTAGTAGTTAAAGGTGCCTAACCACTTTATTGTGGATTTGCAGGAGGAAGATTGACGATCTTCATTTTGGCCACTAGTATAGGTATTGTGATGTCATGGACTTGCACTTGCAAGAAGTCGTCGAACTGTAAAGACACCATGTTGGCAGAACCTTCTTCTGATTGATACAAAGTGTAATAGCATTCGAATCGATCAGATTTTGGATCTTATCCTTCAGAACATAACATTGAGTTGTCGGATGCACGTACCAATGGTACAAATAGCACTTGGAGCATTGACAAGTCCAGCTTCATCAGAACATATGATGTCAGGAAGTTGTAGCTTATTTCCTTTCATCGGCAAATGGAAGATTGACACAGTATAATCTTCGTTGAAGGTACAATTACTCTCACGTCCTAGAACCAAAATATTGGAGAGCAAGGGTGAACCAAAACCAGCTACGTATATTTGAGTACACTAGTACCCCGAGATATGGTCACGGCTATCTAGAAGATAAGTGGAAGAAGTCTAGCATGCCACTAACGACTCTTGTGGTCGAACAAATCCTATCTTAATCCAACAACAGTAAATATCAAGAGTGTATCATATATTTTTTATCAAGAGTATATCATACATGGAAGTAAAGAGACTGTCCCAAAATACTATATCATAAATGATCATCAAGGTAGTGAATAGAAAATGCTATATTAGCAAAGTCCCAATATACATGATCACTATATTATCATAGGTCTAATATAATACATCATGTTGACCGAAGTCAGAGAAAATCTCGTAATAAAATGACTAACACACTAGCTAACACCACCAAATGAAATAAACCACAAGTGGTAAGAAAATAAAATCCATTCGCAGGACGGAACCGCAGATCTAAGCCAGCATACCAGCCAAAGAAAGGTAGGTTGAATTATCAGGCTCCAATATTAAATCTGGCCAAACAAAACCAGTAGGGTCAGAACCCCAAACAGCAAGTACCACAAGGAAGCTCAAGGTGAACAAGACAACACCACAAACAAAACAACAAGAACACAGAGACAAAAATAAACAAACGCGAGTCATGGCTGGTGCAGTACCAAAGCATGCATCTAGAGAGTAGAAAGACTAAATAAAAGACTAATCATAACAAGCTATAAAGAAAAAAGTAACGACAAACAACAAGATTGCTTAGGAACTACTTTGGAACCGGATCACAACCTGTAAACCAAATAAGGACCAGGGTTGTAGTTCGTCGAGCTAAACTGTAACACCCACTTTTCTAAAATGAGGGTAATTTTGAACTTTTGTAAAAGTTTATTATTTAATAATAGAATTTATGATTTATGGGAATTTTTAATTAATTTAATACTATTTAAAATTGGTGAATTATAATTTTGATGTGTTAGCTAGTGAACCCTAGAACTTTTGAGCCTAGAGACTAACCATGACCATGGCGACCTAACCATGTGATTAGAATGACTATTTACAACTTTTTAGGCTAAGGGTATTTTGGTCATTTTGTGACTTTTGAATTATTTAGAATTTTAATTAATTGGTGAATTTTAGATTATTTTAATAATATTTAAATTGATTTATTATGATTTTGGTCATTTTTTATATTTTAATATTTTGGAAAAATTTTATATTTTTAATATTATTTTTATTGGATTTGTTTAGTCGGGTTTGAGTTTCGTCTCGTTCCGACTTGTATTGTGACCCCGGTAGCTTAAACTCTAGATGGAACCCAATATTAAGTTAAGCATGGCCCACAAAACCCAACATTTAAGTTAGTTAGTTAAACTAAATTTTATTATGTTAGAATGGTTAAGTTAGAGACTCAAACTAGATCATTTTGACCCCAAACTTAAACCTAGTATAGACTTAACCATATGAGACTAGAGAGGGGCAATTAGGACATTTTCCATTAGATCTAATGGACTCTTTATGGCAGCCACCTTTAGGAGAGAATGATTCATTTCATTCATTACAATCTTGTATCTTTTATTTTCCTTTTGTTCTTCCCTAATTTTAGAGAGCCTTCCCTTTGATTTGATCTCCAAATCAAATCATTCATTCACCAAATCTTCCCTCAATCATTCCCATTCTCCAAGGGAAGGGTGCTACCAAGGATTGGAAGAGAAGTGCAAGGAAGAGTGTCCACTTTGAGGGATCTTCGTATCGGAGCCGTGTCCTAAAGGATTTCATTGGAATTCCACTCCCAATAGGTAAAATCCATCCTCTAAATCGATTTTCTTTGCATATAAATTAGTTTTGAATCCGTAGGATCCATCCTCATGCATGTGTCCCCTTTAGATTCAAATTTGAGACCATTTGGAGCTCTCTTGAGGATTTTAGATATGTGTCTTGTGTCCTACTTGATAGATCCCAAATTAGGACATCCCATGTGTATGTTTGTATGTTAATAGTTTAAATAAATATTTAAATTCAATTTTAGAATGGTTAGAGAGTGTATTGATCTTAGTTAGGATGGTTAGAATGAGTTTTATTTGGATACCTATGTTGGTATCCAAGTATCTTGGCCTATATGTGTTTCTTTTGTCCAAAACGACTCAAATTCGTCATAATATTCATCCACGTTTTTATTGACCAAAGCAACTTAGAAATGTCATAACTTTTAGTTTAGAACTCCTTTTAATCTCCCGTTTTTTTAAAAGAAGCGTATCGAAGTTAGCTTTCCAAATATATATTTTAATAAGCAAAAGTCATTCTGGAACTTTTGTAAAATTATTTGAGTGTCAGTTGTACGAAAGACGAACATGTTTCGGTATTTTCGCGATTCCGGGAGCTTCCGGACACGAAAATACGATCCGTTTGAAATTTCGGAAAGCTAACACGAAGGACTACGACATACTTTAATCCTAGAATTTAGTGAAGGCCCAATTGGTACAGTATTGATTTTAAGTAGAAGAGTGACTATACGACATAGACATTTTGTGTAACCTATGAGCCTATGTAGTATGGATATTAAATAAATGTAGAGTATGTAATGCATGATATGTTAGATGAATGAAATAATATATATATGATATGTATCCTCTTTACATTAATGTATATATATGGTTGAATGCAAGCATGTAGGAATGCAATCAATGTAATGTATGTAAGCAATGCATAAATGCATGAATGAAAGAATGATATACAATGTATGCATGAAAGTATATAATGAATGCTAGATATGAATCCAAGATATACATGTAATGATAGATATGAATGTATAATGTATACATAATGTAATACAATATATAATGATAGCATGTATGGTAATGTAAAATACATGATGCAAGCATGTATATGTCCACTGTTATTTCTTTTCTTACATTTTTTTTCCTTCCCTTTCCATTTCAGTTTTTCCCTTTTTTTTCCTTCTTCTATTTTTACATGTTGTATACAATATATATAATATATAGATGCATGTAAGTATGTAATGTGCATAAATGAATGCAAGTATGCATATATGATACGTATGTAGGCATGTATGTAATGTATGTATGTATACATGATATATATGTATGCATGTATGCAATATAAGCATGTATGAATGTATACATGTATGTTGTGTATCCATGTATGTATGTGTGGATACACGAATCAAATATGTATATAGTGATAACATGAATGAATGAATGTATAAATGCATGAATGAATGTCATATATGAATGAATGAATGAATGAATCAAAGGTATAAGTAAAATATAATGCATTGTAATGAACGCTAACATATATAATGTATAAAAGTATGTACGTAAATGTACATGAATGTATATATCTATGTGACTATGTAAATATGCATGATGTAACATATGCCTATATATATAAATATGTATGTAATGTGGATATGCATATATGTATGAAGGTATGTATTTATACATAGTATCTATTTTATATTATGCATTGTTGTGGTTCACATTGCCTTGTGATTGTGTGAGTGCTAGCCTAGGCTTGGTTAGGCCTAGTGAGACTTGTTAGACTTGTTTGGACTAGGACTTGACCTAGTTGACCTACTTTGACTAGTGTAGTTGACTAAAGTTGACCAAGGGTTGACTTTAGCCTAGATTGACCAAAATATCATGTAGAATGCATTGTAGCAGTCTATTTTACTATTTTAGACATGTAGTGACTTGTACTGTTCTATAGGAGCCAGACACCACTCCTCGAACAGTATATTCTCTTCAGATATTCAGGATACCAGGCGAGTACATTCTCTAATCATTTCATATCTTGTTTAGAATTATATTTCCTGCTTTAGATTACTTTACATGATGCTAACACGTTGGTAACACGGATTAGTACTATATGGATCTTGTCGTGCGATGTTATCCCTTTAGCGGATACATCGGGTATTCGTGTTCGTGTACTTTATCGTGAGCATCGTGTACTCCTTGTATTCGTGACATTCGTGTACAAAACGTATAAAATCGTGTATAATCATGTATTCACATGACCTACGTGTACAATAACATAACTTGGCTAGATCCTTGTGTATTGATTGGAGCAGGAGAGTAGAAGTGGTTATGTAATCAATCCAATAGATTACTCGTGTACAAACCTCTGTAGATTACTCGTGTACAACATCGTGCCATTTACATAACCATCTTGTGCTCTGAATCACTAGTCACTGTTACTTCTCTATATACGGTAGCTAGTTATTTACAATCTTCCTTTTTTTTATCATATTATTCTTCAGTTTTCTGTATCTTACTCTCTAACATGATTATATTTCCTAGCATGTTATGATTTGTTGAGATGTACTGTACTCACTCCTGTCCTGACTGGACCTGTTGATAAATTTTACAGATAGCTTGGAGGTTGCCTGCTAGCCTAGAGGAGACACAGTAGAGGTTGTATAGATAGCTAGGATCTTTCTTATAGCTTATTTTTAGTTGTCTTGAGTTGTATTTATTCTATGGATTACTGTATTGAGCTTTGAGATGTTTTCTGGGTTTGTGTATCTTAGACACTTAGACTTCTATCTGCGGTATCTCTTTGTGGATTTCATGTTTTATCTATCTTTTATCATGCTCTACCTTAGATGTGATGGAGACTGTATTTGCTATGTCACCTCCATTCGGAGTGTATATACTATACAGGTACCTTTATATTGTTAGATGTTTGACCTAGGATAGCGTTCTACGGTCGACACTGCGACGTAGGCTGGACGTACCCACGTCTCGTGCCCTTACTCTAGGGTGCGGGTCGTGACACGTTTTTAGTGGTAGCCCATGCAGGTCGAGTTTGTGTAGTGGTATTCGAACTAAAGTACCACTACAGCCTGCAGTAGGATTTGAATATATTTTTGAAGGTACTCAATCACATTTAGGATTTCTTGAGAGATTCCTGGGACGACCCTTGAGAATCTTATTTTAACTTCGATTTGAAAACTCTTCTTCCCTTAATTTGATTTATCTTTACTTTCTGTTCTTGAATTTGATTTTGATAGATTATTGTTGAATTTGAGTTTGTATTTATTGATTTTGATGGATGATTGTTGAATTTTGAATCTTGATGTTAGTTGTTGCATCCGAGTTTGTATTTATATGATTTGATGGATTATTGTTCAGTTTTGAACCTTGATGTTCGTTGATAAATTTGATTTTCGGGTATCCATTATTGATTTAATTTAATTTTTGTCAAGATGAAATTATATGGGCTAGGTCATCTAAGTTATGGAATCTAGTCTTCTACAGTCACATTAGCCAGCATGGTGAGGACATATAGTCTAACTTTGGAAATATTTCTCGGGTGTGGGAATTTAAGGTTTTCGCAGCCAAGCTAGCGGCATCGCGAAAATTTTAAATACCATGATTCTAGAGGTATGTGCCTAAGTCGAGAACTTTGTGATTATCGTAGCCTTGCTTACTACTATGACGAGGATTTAGAGTACCATAATTTTGGATAGACGCATATGATTATCAGATTGTACCTTAAATGCTTTTGAACATGTTTTCTCTACTGTAACACCCAGTTTTCCAGATGAGGGTAATTTTGAAATTTTGTAATTATAATTATTAATTATTGATATTTGATTCATATTATGATTTTTAGTGATTTTTAATAATTTTTAAACTATTTAAAAACTGCCTTAAGTCATGACTTGTGATTTTGATGTGCTGCTAGTGAAACTCTAGAGACTGCATGACCTAGAGCCTAACCATGTCATTAGGATGATTAATTATCATTTTTAGTCTAGGGGTAATTTGGTCATTTTGACTTATTTGAATTATTTGGTGATTTATTGAATTGGTGAATTCTAGTTGACCATGACTTGTTGAGACCTAGTGAACTAGCCTAGAAGCTAACCCTAGCCATGGTGACCTTAGTCTAACTTGAGTTATCCTATTTTAGTCACTAGAGAATAGTTTTAGAATGAGGAGATTTGGTTTAGTGAATTTAAGTCATGGCTTGTGATTTCATGAAATGACTTATGACTTAATGATTTGATTGATCATGACTTAAGCCCATGGGCCATTTAGTGAACCCTAACCCTAATTTTTGAGCTTATGACCAGCCACCAGGGCTCTCCTCCCTATAAATAATCTCCTCCTTCAGTTCTTGCCTCTTTTATTTTCATTCCAACACTTGGAGAAAAGAAAGGTATTCTTCCCCCTTCCAAAAATTCCCATCTTATTCATTTGATCTCCTTTTTCATCCTATTCTTTTGCATTGGGTTCTAATTTAAGTTTATGGACTGTTGGTGGAGAGCTATTTCAGTTTGGGATCAATTTGGAGCATTTGGCCATCAAGAAGAACACCCCCATTTGAAGCATTTTCTTGCAAATTGCACCTATAGGTAAAATCCTTTAAATTGCATTATTATTTTGATTTCTTTACATATTAGGCTAGGTTTAGGTGTCCCCTAGTTGTACCTAAAATTTTGGTGGATTTCGTGTCCGTTTGGTGTCCGTATCGGACACATATCATAGTGTATGTTAGGTGTTCGACGAAATGTCTCAATGGATTGAATGTTAATGTTTTTCAAAACAAATTACATATTTGGAAAGCTTATTATATGTAGATTGTGTATGTATATGTCTGAGCACGAATCGGGTTGGTTTTCGTGCCCAAAATGGATACGCAACTCGTGCACGACACTGCGCACAGGCCCGTGCGGCTGTCATACTGTTCGGGTGCCTTTGCGAACACGACACGACACGAGACACCACGAAAATTTGTGGGGACGTGCGGGCACCCACTGACATCACCCACACAAAATTTCACGAACTTTCATTCACTGTGCGCGAAGTAATCGCGTTCGCACGGGTCACGCACTGCACTGAACGAACACGTTTTTCCTCACTGACACATGTGTCGTGTCGACTCTGGACACATTGTGGACACCTCGTGTTGACACGAGTGTGTAGCCCAACACGTGGGCTATACGTGGACATGACCACGAGGCCCCACGTGGCTCGTGTCGTGTCCACGAGACACTCGACTCACTGTACGACGCTGCGCGTAGCAGTGTGCATCAGTCGAGTTTTCTCGACTGATACACGTTTCGCACGTGGACACGGCGACACGTGGGCTCGTGTCAGGGTCCTAGGTGTGTAGCCTGACCCTAGACGAACCTGGACACGTGTGCACGAGACCTATGGACACTTGTGTCGTGTCCTACACTCGTGTGCACCTATGCACGATACTGTCACTGCATACACTTACCCGAATTGGGTTTTTGACACTTGGACACGTTGTGTCGTATCGTGGTAGACTCCTAGGGACCCCTACGACACGAGCACACTTGTGGCTAAGTTTACCAACTCCTATTTCAACATATTAATGTGTTTTGATATTCGATTTTGAAATTTCCATGTGAGGACTGATACCATGTGTTTATTTCGAAATCCTGAATTGATTACATTTTTAATCTGATTTAAATGTTGTTTTAAATCACTAAATTGATTCCTACATGTGTAATGGATACTGCTAAATCGGATTTTCATGTTAGATTAGGTTTTGCAATAGTGAAATAGATTTTGATCATGGGATTGGGAATGTTCTGAAACTGTCATTGAATTCCCTGTAAACTGAAATGATTGTTTGTTTCAATGTATATCACTGATTCCTAAACCTGAGAATCATTTCTTCCTAACACTGTCACAGGGTCACTCATGTATACAGGTTGGTATTCATGATTCCAGGATATGCACTTCACTGATATGGTACACAGGGTCAATGTTGCATTGTTTTTCCATTTTCTGATTTTGGGTTATTTAAACTACTTTTTCCTGATGTTTAATCACCTAGATTAATTCCTATACATGTGCATTAGGTTACTATTAATGTGATTGCATGTTTTGGTTCGAGGGTAGCAAGAAAATTGGGTTTTCGAGTTTGATTTGGGCTTGAAACCAAAGGTTAGGCTGTCATTGTTCTCAGAAATTTCCTGAGATTTGTTAACGTCCTTTCCCAGTTTTTTTTACTCAAACTGAGTTTAGGTTCTACTGAGATTTCCTGAGAATTGTATGGGGTTATGGTTTGTGTTGAAAACTTGGGTTCTAAATGGATTTTCTAATGTAGGGTGGACTGAAACAGTCAACTGATTTGTGATGTTTAAACTGCTGTCATCCCTATAGTTCCTGTCATATGTACACATTTTATCACACCTACACACAACCACACTATTGTTATTCTTATTTAACTAACTGTAATGTACACACACTAAATTGCCATTCACTCAAGTTCACTCATATCTACACAACTGTCATTGACACATTTGTATTATTCCAAATTCCCTAACCTGTCACACTGAAACTGTTAAGGACTTGAAAACATGTACACACACACCACTCTACTAAAAAAAACTGAATTCCCTTTTGACACTCACACTCATGTTGAGATTCACACACTGTCACAATTTTCTGAGTTTTGTTTCCTGTCATCTAATACCACACTATACACACACCCTATCACCTAACCACCATTGACACATTACACCACTGTCATGTCCACATACACAAGGACACACACACTTATACTCATTCACACTCTCACACACACACCCCCCATACACATATGCTCTACACACACACCCACATGACTACATGTACACCTAGGACACAAATACATGTGTCCATCTCCCTATCACCCAATGTATATATATATATATATATATATATATATATATATATATATATATATATATATGTATATACATATCTATATGTGATATTATCATGTAGCCTATATATGTATGAATGTATGTTAACTTATTATTTTAGATAAATAATTAATGTGTGAAATATGTGAGAGTAGGCTATAAGTGTGAAATGTATGATATAGCTATATGGCCTATAGCCTATATACAAGGCACATAGCCTATGGGGTGTATCCCTATGTGATACAGCCTATGTATATGGCATGGATGCCCAGTTAAGGTGTGTGGTTGGCTTGATAGCCTAGTTTGGCTTGTATTTGTGCTAGATTGCTAGTGTAGGTTGGGTTAGGCCTAGTGAGACTTGATTGGACTTAGTTTGACTAGTCCAGGTTGACTGAAGTTGACCAAAAGTCAACATTAGTCTGGATGTGACCAATTGACCTAGTTTGACTAGAGTATTGACTTGGGTTGACCCAGAGTTGACCAAGTTTGACTTGGACCTAGTTTGACCTAGATAGTTGACCAGGTTTGACTTAGAGTTGACTTTGACCTAAATTGGCCTAGAAATCATGTAGATTGCATCATAAACATCATTTACCTTGTTTTAAACACATTATAACCTGTACTGTTCTATTTAGGACATTGTGATTTCGGTGCAGACATCTGATATTACACTACTCTTTTCAGAGTATCAGGCGAGTACATTCTCTGATAGTTCTCTCATTTACTTGTCAATTACTGTACTTCAGTTCTAGTTAGTTGTATGCGATTCTCTGTTACAACACGTATGGATATTCTGGATTCATGTATACGACACACATTTATTTTCTGGCCTCTATTACTGGTATCATCATTTCTGGCTTCTATTACTGGAATCACCTACTGGAATCATTTACTGGAATCATTTACTGGTATCATTATATTCTGGTTGGACTCATCTTGAATCATTGTGTCGGATTTCTGGATTCACTTGCTGGGAGAGGAAATACTTGAGTAAGACATGTAGACATACCCCAATCTGGAATCTCCCAACTGGAATCTACTGGAATCTACTAGAATGATAGCCATCTCACACCCGACCAGGTGTGTGATGTGTCGTATTACCTACAGCCGTTTACATGTCGATCTCGGTATTTTAAAACACACTGTTAGAGTATAGGCTGGACTCACCCTGGAATCATTGATCACTATAACTGGAATCGTCCCTTACTGGATTCATCTTGTATTAGATTCATCTTGTACTGGACTTACATTGGAGTTACACTTGTCTACATTGCTGTCTGGACTTTATATCATATTACCCTGGTTCAGCTAGTTCTATTTTATAGTCTTCATTGCTATGATTCTTCTCTTGTTTAGTTATTTTCTTTTCTTGCACTTTATTTGTCTCTCTTACCATCACCTGAACATAAACTGCCATATTCATCAATACAACTTTCTATGACTGCTGTATAGTTCTCTGTCATTTACTTGGGTTTTCTAGATAAGATTGTGCTCGTTCCTGTCCTGACTGGACCTATTGAAAATTTTACAGATGATTGCCCTGAGGACACATGCCCTACATATTACGGACCAGGAGACGGGTTAGCTACCTTTGGCCCCGACACTCAGGAGTGATCGGGATTTAGTTTAGTAGACTGACATCTGTTTTTATTTAGAGCTTGTTGTATAGAATTGAGACTTGAGATGTATTTGAGATTGTTCGAGATGTTGTTATTATTTCAGTAGTTATTGTTGTCTTCAATTTCTTAGTTATATTTCTGTGTTATCTTATCGTGCTTAGACTGTGATTGAGTTACACCATATCTTATACTTGTCCTCCGTTCGGAGTTGATCATGATGAGTACATTATATACTGCATGAGTTGATGGTTAGTTAGAGACTTAGAACAGCATTCTACCGCCGATACTACGGCGTAGGCTGGGCGCTGTTACGTACTCGTACCCTCACAGTGGGTGCGGGTCGTGACATCTACTTTTGTTTCTGTAACACCCAGTTTTCTAAAATGAGGGTAATTTTTGAAATTTTGTATTTTAATTTATTTAATTATGATATTTAATTAATAATATAATTTTTGGTAAATTTTAATCATTTTTAAACTATTTAAATCATGACTTATGATTTTGGTGTTTGGCTAGTGTAACCTTGAAGACTGTTGACCTAGAGCCTAGCCGTGTGATTAGGATGTTTGATTAGTACATCTTAGCCTAGAGGATATTTTGGTCATTTTAGGATTTATTTGAATTTATTATGATTTATGGGAATTTTTAGAATTTATTTTGGAATTATTTGAATGATAGTTGACTAGGTTGACTTTGACTAGCATTGGCCTTAGTAGACTAACCTAGAAGCTAACCCTAGTTGTGTTTGGACTTGGTTAGGTCATGTAACCCTAGTTAGACTAGAGTTAACCCATGTTTTAGTCTTTAAAACTTAAGTTAGAATAGAGAGGCTTTTAGTCATAAGCCATGACTTATGGTTTTGAAACCATTAGTTAGCAACTTAGCCCATAGAGGCCCAAGCCCATCACTAAACCCTAACCCTAACCCACTATGTACAACCACATTGGGAATCCTACCTCTATTTATACTCTCTTCCATTTAGGGCTAGCCTCTTTTAGGAAAGATCACAAGTTGGAAAAAAAGAGGTAAATCCCATCTTTAGAAATTCCTAGTAAATCCATTTTAATTCCTTTTTAATCCAAACAAATTGCATTACATCCTAATTCTAGTGTTCTTGCTGTTCATGGAGAGAAATCTCAGGTTTGGATGAATTTGGAGAGTTTTGGCAAACAAGGAGAAACCCCCTTTTGGAGCATTTCATTGGAATTTCAACATATAGGTAAATCCCTATTCCCTCCACCAAATTTTGTTTTCTTTGCATAGATAGGAAACCCTAGGTGTCCCCTAGCTGTAGGACTTGGTTTCGTGTCAAGGTGGATTCATTTCGTGTCCGTATCGGACACGTATCCATTAGGATACCTAGGTGTTTGTAGAAATGCCACATAGGATTTAATTTTCGTATTTTTGAAAAGTGATTGCATGGATTTGTAGATCTAGGTGAGTGTATCAATTTTTGTGAAGGTGTCCTAGTGTTTTGTGTCCTAGTGTGTCGTGTATTTCGTGTGGACACGCAGCACGGGCCCGTAGGCCGTGTCCTACATCACAGGGTCCATTTCTCTGGACACAGGACACGTCGTGTCCTGAAATTTTAGGGGAAACTTGGGGCAATGTCTGCCACCAAGCTTCCAAATTTTGGGAGCGTCTCGTGGTCTGTGCACGAAGAAATCGGGGCCGCACTGGCCGCGCACTGTCGCGCGCAGGCGACTGAACACGTGCACAAACACGTACGAACACGTGTCCGTGTCCTCTGTAGACACGTCGTGGACACGTATCAGGCTATCCCACGTGTAGCCCTACCCTAGGCGACCACGTGGGTGTGTGCACGTGACACGAAGTGTCGTGTGTCGTGTCCTACACTCGAGTGCATGCGTGTACGACACTGTGCAACACTGGATGCACCCCACGTGTTTGCAACGTATTGGACACGTCTGTGTCGTAGTTTTTGGACACAAAACGACTCACAGAACACGTGTACATATGTGACACTAAATACCAACCTTTTATTTGTAATTTTGATGATTAATTGAGTTCGAATCCTCGAATGCCCAATAGGGACTGATACTTCACTGATACGATGTTCTGAAATGTTTTTTTTCTGAATTTGAATTGTTGTTTACCTGTTTAATGATGATAGAATGTTAATCTGGACTTACCTACATGTTTAAGGAATAGTGTACATGCTAAATTATGACTGGTTTGAGCATTGGGTCGTTGGGATCGGTTTTTGGGTTGTTTATTGAATAATGATATATTAACTGTCACCTTGGTTGGGTTTCCTGTCAATAGATTCAGGAAACTAAACCTGAGAACTTATAGGTATGTTAAATTGCATGTAGCCCAAGACCAATACAAATAAAACTGAGAATGTTTGAGGTCATGAACCTGAGTTCAAGGTTTGTTTACTATATTGAATATTAACTCAGTTTTGGAACTTATGATTGTGTAGAGATAATGTTAACTGATTTTCAATGATAATATTGCTATGTTAATTCTTCACACATGTCACTATTGTGGAATGATGGGTTGTATTGGTGTTGGGGACTCTTTGGTTCAACAATTAGTGAAAGGGATTCAAATTTAGGTTGGGATTTGAGATGCAAACTGTCACCTGGGTTTCATATCTGTATTCACATCACTTACCTGAGTTTGTACACAGGTTCCCTCACACACATTGTACTCAAACTCACACACACATGAGCAAACTATCACTCAAACACTTGAACTCTAGAAACCTGAGAAGGGTGTTGACACACAGTCGACACAACTGAACTGTGGTTCACACAAGAACCTGAGAGCTCCTTCACACACACATGGACACTCTTCACTAATCTGAACTATTTCCTAATAATTCCCCACTGTTTTACACAAATCTGTCATACACTAAACTTTCACACACATGGTTTATAGTTACATATATATACTCATATATGTGGGCTGATTTGAGATGGTTTGATGGACTGTCAATGGGAGTTAAATTGAGTTTGGGGTTAGGGAAATCATTGAATTGGGTTTTTGTATATTGATTAGGGTTTTTTTTCCATCCTTGTTCAGAAACTGATGTACATTTCCTTTTATCCTTACATTCTCATAGCACACATATGATCTCCTAATCGCAATCACACACACATATGAGAACATCTCACGCTCACACATGTCTACACATTCCACTCACTGTATTGTAAATTTTGTACACACTGTTTTCTCCTCTACATACCTACACATGGCTCACACACTCACAAACACACTTTCCACTATCTGAAATACACACATGTGCCTTGATTCCCTCTCTACTTATATATATATATATAAATATATATGTGCATTGTATATGTGTGTTGTAGGTGATGCATAGGATATGCAGTTGGGTTTTAGACTAAATGAAATGTGATGTATATATATAGTGACTAGTTCATATGTTACTTTGCCTTGAACAATACACCACGTATCTTGAACCCATGTTATGACACTAGCCTACACACATTTGTAACACACACTCTTCCCCTCTCTAATTTTTCCTTATACAAGTTGTGTATATGCATTGTTGTATATATAGGTATACCTATAATATATAAATATATAAATTTCATGATAGATAGCTTAAATAGCTAATATGATGTGTCCATGATGTGTGGTTGTGTGGCTTGTATAGCCTTGGATTGGTATGTGTGAATGCTAGGGTAGACAAGGTTAGGCCTAGAGAGACTTGATTAGACTAGAATTGACCTAGTTTGACTGTTAGGGTTGACTAGAGTTGACCAAAGGTTGGCTTTAGCCTAGATTGATCCCAAACTTCATGTAGATGCATTGTAGCAGTCTATTTCCTTATTTTTGACATATTGTGACTTGTGCTGTTCTATAGGAGACAGACACCACTCCTCGGACAGTATATTCTCTTCAGACACTCAGGAGATCAGGCGAGTACATTCTCTGACCGTTTCATACTTGTCTGGATTTACATTCTTGCTCTAGATTACTGTACTTGATGCTGACACGAGTGTTATCACGGATTGGTACTATATGGATCTTCTTTTGGGATGTTATCCTCTTGTATTCACTAGATACATATTGTGATGTGCGTTTCACTTCCATATTGTATTTATTGAATACCTATATCCTTGTATACTCATTGTGCATATTGTACTCTCATTATCACATGAGTTCCAGGGATAGACCATTGTACACTATTGTATAACATTGTACATCCATTGTATAACATTGTACACTATTGTATAAGATAACGTAACTGGAGTGGATCCTTGTGTATTAATTGGGGAGGGGGAGTAGAATTGGTTATGTACTCAAATCCTATTGTACAACATTGTATAACTATTGTATATGTCTATTGTACACCCACGTACAATGGAGTTACCATTGCATTTTTCTAGACCGTATACATAACCATATTGTACTCTAAATCACAGTTGGCTTACAGTTCTTACTTATCGTATATAGATATTTCCTATTATCAAATCTCTACTGTTTTTCATATACATTCTTCTTTCAGCGTTTCATGTACCTTACTCTATTGCATGCCTTATATGTCCTAACTTGATATGAACTGCATGAGATGTTTTGTGCTCGCTCCCGTCCTGACTGGACCTGTTGAAAATATTACAGAGGATGAGGATGAGGCCTGCGTAGACACCTTCTATGGGACAGCTGTAGATGACTCGTGTGACCCAGATTTCCAGCCTGATCCACTAGCTTAGAGACTGAGGCTCCCCAGTCTAGGTTTTACTATTTCAGTCTTTGAGATCTGGATTGTATATATTATTTCATTTTCAGTAGTGAGACTTGTATTCTGGATGGTTACTGAGATGTTATTTTAGACACTTAGACTCTCTGGTTGTGATGTATATTCTTCCATTCCAGTATTTATCTATCTATCCTTTTATCTTATCATTCTGCCTTAGATGTGATTGAGACTGTATATTGCTATGTTACCTCCATTCGGAGTGTATACACTCTACAGGTACCTTTATATTGTTAGATGATTGACCTAGGACAGCATTCTACCGCCGACACTGCGGCGTAGGCTGGGCGTTGTTACGTTCTCATACCCTCACAGTGGGTGCAGGTCGTGACACGTTTTTAGTGGTGGCCAATGCAGGTCGAGTTTATGTAGTAGTATTCGAACTAGAGTATCACTACAGCCTGCAGTAGGAGTAGAATATTTTGAGGTACTCAATCACATTAGGAAAAGCTCTTAACCTGATTCTTGTTATCAAATTCTTGCTACTTAATACTTCCTTTTGAAATAAACTGTCCTCCCTTGATTTATCGCTTCTTTCTCAGCAATTGATACCCTTGTTTGATCTGTCTTCAGGATGGTGGAGACGCGGTTACAGCGTGCCATTCATGGGGATACTGTAGAGGGGACTGCTACCTCTCAGCCAGTTCAGCAGGGTCGGGAGGCTACAGCTCCTGCCACCTCTGCTCATATTGGGACTTCAGCAGCAGCAGAAGAGGGTATGCCTCCACGAGTTCGGAGGCAGGACCCAGTCATCCCAGAGATGTCTTTCCAGCAGCCGCCGCCTACAGGACACGTGGACGCGGCACAGATGTTCGTCTACTTCCAGCAGTTTATGGACCAGCAGCAGGTCCGACAGGACAGGGGCATGGAGTTGGCCATTACGACAGCCGAAGCTCGACCAGCAGTCCAGCAGCCGAAGACACCTGGGATAGAGCAGTTCCAGAAGATGAGCCCCAGAGACTTCCTGGGGACAGAGGGGATTATATATGCTGACGAGTGGATCGAGCATATAGAGGAGATCTTCCGCCTGGCCCGGATATCGGCAGATCTCCAGATAGAGGCAGCAGCTAGCCGGATGCGAGATCTTGCTCGCACCTGGTATCAGTCAGACCCCAGGGTGGGAGTAGCTAGACAGACCTGGGAGGAGTTCAAGGGCTTCTTCAAGAAGAAGTTCTTTCCAGATTCAGCGCTTCGAGCCTTGGAGTCGCAGTTCGAGAGCTTAGTTCAGGGGAGCCTGTCAGTGGAGGAGTACGCTGGGGAGTTCGGCCGCCTCAGCAGATTCGTGGAGGGTTTAAGCGAGGCGGCGAAGGCCCAGAGGTTCCGGAAGGGTCTGGTCAAGGAAGTCAAGTCCTTGACCAAGGGCAACAGGGATGCCACTTTTGAGGAGATTTTGACGGGAGCCTTATTGGCGGAGGATGATTTTGAGCTTAGGCTCAAGAGGGGGCGAGACCCAGTTGGGGGCAGCAGCAGCGGAGGACCGGCCAAGAGGCCGCACGTTCAGCATCAGTTTCAGCAGCAGTATCAGCAGCCGATGGTCCACTTCCAGCAACAGCAGAGGCCTGTTCAGCATCAGGGACAGAGACAGATACTGTATCAGCAGGCACCCAGGCGGCAGCAGAACACTGTGTGCAACTTCTGCAAGAAGCAAGGCCATGGGTGGGACGACTGTAGGAAGAGGCTGGGTATGTGTTTACTTTGCGGTTCAGCGGAGCATCAGTGTAGAGAGTGTCCCAAGAACCCGACACCATTGGCTCGGGTAGCACCAGGAGCTAGGGCTCCGGCAGGGCAGCAAAGGGGACCACCATTGCAGACTCAGCAGCAGAGGTTCGTACAGCATCAGCAGCAGGCCAGGGGGGTCAGCCAGGGCGAGCTTTCGCCATGACAGCCGAGGATGCTCAGCCCATTGGAGATCTAGTTACAGGTTCCGTCCTTTGATTTCATTTTCAAAATTGCCTCTTATAACTGCCTTGAAATTTCGATCCCCTCTGTTCCTTGTTGGTTGATCAATTTTGTCATATTGTTTTGTGTTATGTTTGATTTTCTTCTGAGATGAATCATATGGGCTAGGTCACCCAGTTATGGAATCTAGAATCTTCGATGGTCGTGTTTAGCTGGCATAGTGAGGACATATAGTCAGATTTAGGAAGTATTTCTCGGGTGTGGAAATTTAAGGTTTTTGCTGCCAAGCATGCGGCAACGCAAAAATCTTAAATACCATGATTCTAGAGGTATGTGCCTTAATCGAGGACTCTGTGATTATCGTAGCCTTGCTCACTAGCACGACGAAGATTCTGAGTATCATGATTTTGGACAGACGCATATGATTATCTGACGGTATGATTGAGACTTTGATTGTGGGGGTGTTTGACCTAGAAGGACTACTACCATTTTAATTTCGAGGACGAAATTTTTTCTAAGGTGGGTAGACTTGTAACACCCAGTTTTCTAAAATGAGGGTAATTTTTGAAATTTTGTATTTTAATTATGATATTTAATTAATAATATGATTTTTGGTAAATTTTAATCATTTTTAAACTATTTAAATCATGACTTATGATTTTGGTGTTTGGCTAGTGTAACCTTGGAGACTGTTGACCTAGAGCCTAGCCATGTGATTAGGATGTTTGATTAGTACATCTTAGCCTAGAGGGTATTTTAGTCATTTTAGAATTTATTTGAATTTATTATAATTTATGGGAATTTTTAGAATTTATTTTGGAATTATTTGAATGATAGTTGACTAGGTTGACTTTGACTAGCATTGGCCTTAGTAGACTAACCTAGAAGCTAACCCTAGTTGTGTTTGGACTTGGTTAGGTCATGTAACCCTAGTTAGACTAGAGTTAACCCATGTCTTAGTCTTTAAAACTTAAGTTAGAATAGAGAGGCTTTTAGTCATAAGCCATGACTTATGGTTTTGAAACCATTAGTTAGCAACTTAGCCCATAGAGGCCCAAGCCCATCACTAAACCCAAACCCTAACCCACTATGTACAGCCACATTGGGAATCCCACCTCTATTTATACTCTCTTCCATTTAGGGCTAGCCTCTTTTAGGAAAGATCACAAGTTGGAAAAAAGAGGTAAATCCCATCTTTAGAAATTCCTAGTAAATCTATTTTAATTCCTTTTTAATCCAAACAAATTGCATTAGATCCTAATTCTAGTGTTCTTGCTGTTCATGGAGAGAAATCTCAGGTTTGGATGAATTTGGAGAGTTTTGGCTAACAAGGAGAAACCCCCTTTTGGAGCTTTTCATTAGAATTTTAACATATAGGTAAATCCCTATTCCCTCCACCAAATTTTGTTTTCTTTGCATGGATAGGAAGCCCTAGGTGTCCCCTAGCTGTAGGACTTGGTTTCGTGTCAAAGTGGATTCATTTCGTGTCCGTATCGGACACGTATCCATTAGGATACCTAGGTGTTTGTAGAAATGCCACATAGGATTTAATTTTCGTATTTTTGAAAAGTGATTGCATGGATTTGTAGATCTAGATGAGTGTATTAATTTTTGTGAAGGTGTCCTAGTGTGTCGTCTATTTCGTGTGGACACGCAGCACGGGCCCGTAGGCCGTGTCCTGCATCACGGGGTCCATTTCTCTGGACACAGGACATGTCGTGTCCTAAAATTTTAGGGGAAACCTGGGGCAATGTCTGCCACCAAGCTCCCAAATTTTGGGAGCGTCTCGTGGTCTGTGCGCAGAGAAATCGGGGCCGCACTGGCCGCGCACTGTCGCGCGCAGGCGACTGAACACGTGCACAGACACGCACGAACACGTGTCCGTGTCCTCTGTAGACACGTCGTGGACACGTATCAGGCTATCCTACGTGTAGCCCTACCCTAGGCGACCACGTGGGTGTGTGCACGTGACACGAAGTGTCGTGTGTCGTGTCCTACACTCGAGTGCATGCGTACACGACACTGTGCAACACTGGGTGCACCCCACGTGTTTGCAACGTATTGGACATGTCTGTGTCATAGTTTTTGGACACGAAATGACTCACAGAACACGTGTACATATGTGACACTAAATACCAACCTTTTATTTGTAATTTTGATGATTAATTGAGTTCGAATTCTCGAATGCCCAATAGGGACTGATACTTCACTGATACGATGTTCTGAAATGTTTTTTTTTCTGAATTTGAATTGTTGTTTACCTGTTTAATGATGATAGAATGTTAATCTGGACTTACCTACATGTTTAAGGAATAGTGTACATGCTAAATTATGACTGGTTTGAGCATTGGGTCGTTGGGATCGGTTTTTGGGTTGTTTATTGAATAATGATATATTAACTGTCACCTTGGTTGGGTTTCCTATCAATAGATTCAGGAAACTAAACCTGAGAACTTATAGGTATGTTAAATTGCATGTAGCCCAAGACCAATACAAATAAAACTGAGAATGTTTGAGGTCATGAACCTGAGTTCAAGGTTTGTTTACTATATTGAATATTAACTCAGTTTTGGAACTTATGATTGTGTAGAGATAATGTTAACTGATTTTCAATGATAATATTGCTATGTTAATTCTTCACACATGTCACTATTGTGGAATGATGGGTTGTATTGGTGTTGGGGACTCTTTGGTTCAACAATTAGTGAAAGGGATTCAAATTTAGGTTGGGATTTGAGATGCAAACTGTCACCTAGGTTTCATATCTGTATTCACATCACTTACCTGAGTTTGTACACAGGTTCCCTCACACACATTGTACTCAAACTCACACACACATGAGCAAACTATCACTCAAACACTTGAACTCTAGAAACCTGAGAAGGGTGTTGACACACAGACACAACTGAACTGTGGTTCATACAAGAACCTGGGAGCTCCTTCACACACACATGGACACTCTTCACTAATCTGAACTATTTCCTGATAATTCCCCACTGTTTTACACAAATCTGTCATACACTAAACTTTCACACACATGGTTTATAGTTACATATATATACTCATATATGTGGGCTGATTTGAGATGGTTTGAGGGACTGTCAATGGAAGTTAAATTGAGTTTGGGGTTAGGGAAATCATTGAATTGGGTTTTTGTATATTGATTAGGGTTTTTTTTTCCATCCTTGTTCAGAAAGCTGAAACTGATGTACATTTCCTTTTATCCTTACATTCTCATAGCACACATATGATCTCCTAATCGCAATCACACACACATATGAGAACATCTCACGCTCACACATGTCTACACATTCCACTCACTGTATTGTAAATTCTGTACACACTGTTTTCTCCTCTACATACCTACACATGGCTCACACACTCACAAACACACTTTCCACTATCTGAAATACACACATGTGCCTTGATTCCCTCTCTACTTATATATATAGATATAAATATATATGTGCATTGTATATGTGTGTTGTAGGTGATGCATAGGATATGCAGTTGGGTTTTAGACTAAATGAAATGTGATGTATATATATAGTGCCTAGTTCATATGTTACTTTGCCTTGAACAATACACCACGTATCTTGAACCCATGTTATGACACTAGCCTACACACATTTGTAACACACACTCTTCCCCTCTCTAATTTTTCCTTATACAAGTTGTGTATATGCATTGTTGTATATATAGGTATACTTATAATATATAAATATATAAATTTCATGATAGATAGCTTAAATAGCTAATATGATGTGTCCATGATGTGTGGTTGTGTGGCTTGTATAGCCTTGGATTGGTATGTGTGAATGCTAGGGTAGACAAGGTTAGGCCTAGAGAGACTTGATTAGACTAGAATTGACCTAGTTTGACTGTTAGGGTTGACTAGAGTTGACCAAAGGTTGACTTTAGCCTAGATTGATCCTAAACTTCATGTAGATGTATTATAGCAGTCTATTTCCTTATTTTAGACATATTGTGACTTGTGATGTTCTATAGGAGACAGACACCACTCCTCGGACAGTATATTCTCTTTAGACACTCAGGAGATCAGGCGAGTACATTCTCTGACCGTTTCATACTTGTCTGGATTTACATTCTTGCTCTAGATTACTGTACTTGATGCTGACACGATTGTTATCACGGATTGGTACTATATGGATCTTTTTTTGGGATGTTATCCCCTTGTATTCACTAGATACATATTGTGATGTGCGTTTCACTTCCATATTGTATTTATTGAATATCTATATCCTTGTATACTCATTGTGCATATTGTACTCTCATTATCACATGAGTTCCAGGGATAGACCATTGTACACTATTGTATAACATTGTACATCCATTATATAACATTGTACACTATTGTATAAGATAACGTAACTGGAGTGGATCCTTGTGTATTGATTGGGGAGGGGGAGTAGAATTGGTTATGTACTCAAATCCTATTGTACAACATTGTATAACTATTGTATATGTCTATTGTACACCCACGTACAATGGAGTTACCATTGCATTTTCCTAGACCGTTTACATAACCATATTGTACTCTAAATCACAGTTGGCTTACAGTTCTTACTTATCGTATATAGATATTTTCTATTATCAAATCTCTACTGTTTTTCATATACATTCTTCTTTCAGCGTTTCATGTACCTTAGTCTATTGTATGTCTTATATGTCCTAACTTGATATGAACTGCGTGAGATGTTTTGTGCTCGCTCCCGTCCTGACTGGACCTGTTGAAAATATTACAGAGGATGAGGATGAGGCCTGCGTAGACACCTTCTATGGGACAGCTATAGATGACTCGTGTGACCCAGATTTCCAGCCTGATCCACTAGCTTAGAGACTGAGGCTCCCTAGTCTAGATTTTACTATTTCTGTCTTTGAGATCTGGATTGTATATATTATTTCATTTTCAGTAGTGAGACTTGTATTCTGGATGGTTACTGAGATGTTATTTTAGACACTTAGACTCTCTGGTTGTGATGTATATTCTTTCATTCCAGTATTTATCTATCTATCCTTTTATCTTATCATTCTGCCTTAGATGTGTTTGAGACTGTATATTGCTATGTCATCTCCATTCGGAGTGTATACACTGTACAGGTACCTTTATATTGTTAGATGATTGACCTAGGACAGCGTTCTACCGCCGACACTGCGACGTAGGCTGGGCATTGTTACGTTCTCGTACCCTCACAGTGGGTGCGGGTCGTGACAGTTTCAGTCCTTCTCAAAAAAAAATTATTGTTTGTTTTGTTTTGTTTTGTTTTGTTTTGTTTCTTATTAATTAACTTAGGAGTAGCTTAGCTGTTTTTATAAACCTTGTGTAACTTCTTGCTATGATTTTCTTCTTAATACAAGGAATCGATAATTTTACTAGACCTTATCTTGGATTGATATTTTAGCTCTGGGTTTCAAAATGGTTCCTTCTTTAAACAGATAAGCAAAACAGATTTTATCGTTATTTCTTTTTTGCTATTATTCTTGTATTAAATAATAATAATAATAATAATAATAATAATAATAATAATAATAATAATAATAATAATAAAACTGTCTTGATCACATCAATCACCTACTTTGCAATCTTGGTAGGAATCTAAATATTGGTCTTGATATAGAAATTGATTTGTATATTGGGACATGAGAATATATATATATATATATAGTGGACACAGACACTTTGCCTGACACGGATGCATGCTACACTTTGATTACCAACCTATCTAAATACATATTAATATGTTGTTGATGTTTAAATTCTTAAAATCCTAATATTTCTGATACAGTACAGTATCAGAGACTGGTTCTCTGCTTTTTTCTGTTTAAATTCGTAATTTGAATATAAATTTCATGTTATTAGTTTTGTTTACATCACTGCACATGTATGTTATATACAGGGTTTCAATTTTTAAAAAAATTGGTTGAATTTTGTGTTTGAATTTGTCAAATCTGAAACTGTGTGCATATTAACCCTTAATACTGGATTCCAAATGTTAGTTTAATTTGCTTTTTTTTAATGTAATATTTTGAGCTATATACATTGTTGTATGTAGGGATATAATGTTAGGTTTCATATTCTTACATGTTAGGTTGTGGTTTTGATGAATATTGGGTTGGTTTGATGTTCGAATTTCTCCAAAATCCTAAAACTGAATACATGTTAACATTTTTACATTGATTTCAAATGTTTAGTTCAATTTCAGATTTGATATGTAATATTGAACTGTATGCCTAGCTAAATGTATAGATAGTATGTTAGGGTTTCATCTCCATCATGTTAGGATGTGTTGAGAGCATTGAGTTGGTTGTGATGTTTCAAACCCCAAAAATCTGAAACTGCATTATGTTAATATTACACTAGTTTAAATGTTAGCTCATGTTTAGATTTTGTACGTAAATGCTGAACTAAAACTGGGTTTAACCTTTCAATACTAAAGCTATAACCCTGTACAAGAACACACACACCCTAACTTAGTATATACTGCCATGTAAACCTAACCCTTCCTCTCTATGTTATGTTCATATATCTATATAGATATATATAGAGTTTATACATACATGTTATAATTATATAGATACATAACTAAATCTCTACCGTTATATATATATATATATATATATATATATATATATATATATATATATATATATATATATATATATATATATATATATATATATATGGTTAGCCATGCATGTTATGAGAAATAGGTTGTGTATTGTAGATTGTTTAACCAATATGTCGTGAGTAGTGTAACTTGATAGCTATTGTTTTGAAACCCAAATCCTCCTATATACTTTCATGTATATTTTACATACACACACGCCTACTATCTAACCATATGAACATGTCCCCATACACCCATACATATACGAACCACATAACCTTTACATAATGCTAGCTTTTTCCTCCCTAACGCTATATATATAAATATATTGTGATTGGATTTCAATGCAATTGACTTTTATTCTTTAACTTTTGATTGTGATTTTTTCTTGAATAGTACCCCTTTATAGATAATTGGTAGTTATCTTTATTTTATTTTTTTGATAAGTACCAGTTTTCATATAGGATGGTAGACTGCCTTACAGTTTTGATGATTTATTATTTCTGTATCTTTTCTAGTTTAGCACCCTAGATTGCTTGTGTGTTTTGATACGCTATGATTGTTTTGGTCTAGTGTGACTAGTACACCTAGATGAGACTTTCACTGCCACCGTATACCATGATCCTGTATGTCATTCTTTTAAATTGTATGATTTAGGTAAGTTCTGAGATTTTGATTGTTGGGGACGAGACTCTAGAAGAAGTACGACCATCTTAATTTCGAGGACGAAATTTTCTAAGGAGGGTAGACTTGTAACACCCACTTTTCTAAAATGAGAATAATTTTGAACTTTTGTAAAAGTTTATTATTTAATAATAGGATTTATGATTTATGGAAATTTTTAATTAATTTAATACTATTTAAAATTGGTGAATTATAATTTTGATGTGTTAGCTAGTGAACCCTAGAACTTTTGAGCCTAGAGACTAACCATGACCAAGGCGACCTAACCATGTGATTAGAATGACTATTTACAACTTTTTAGGCTAAGGATATTTTGGTCATTTTGTAACTTTTAAATTATTTAGGATTTTAATTAATTGGTGAATTTTAGATTATTTTAATAATATTTAAATTGATTTATTATGATTTTGGTCATTTTTTATATTTTAATATTTTGGAAAAATTTATATTTTTAATATTGTTTTTATTGGATTTGTTTAGTCGGGTTTGAGTTTCGTCTCGTTCCGACTTGTATTGTGACCCGGGTAGCTTAAACTCTAGATGGGACCCAATATTAAGTTAAGCATGGCCCACAAAATCCAACATTTAAGTTAGTTAGTTAAACTAATTTTTATTATGTTAGAATGGTTAAGTTAGAGACTCAAACTAGATCATTTTGACCCCAAACTTGAACCTAGTATAGACTTAACCATATGAGACTAGAGAGGGGCAATTAGGACATTTTCCATTAGACCTAATGGACTCTTTATAGTAGCCACCTTTAGGAGAGAATGATTCATTTCATTCATTACAATCTTGCCTCTTTTATTTTCCTTTTGTTATTCCCTAATTTTAGAGAGCCTTCCCTTTGATTTGATCTCCAAATCAAATCATTCCTTCACCAAATCTTCCCTCAATCATTCCCATTCTCCAAGGGAAGGGTGCTACCAAGGATTGGAAGAGAAGTGCAAGGAGGAGTGTCCACTTTGAGGGATCTTCGTATCGGAGCCGTGTCCTAAAGAATTTCATTGGGATTCCACTCCCAATAGGTAAAACCCATCCTCTAAATCGATTTTCTTTGCATATAAATTAGTTTTGAATCCGTAGGATCCATCCTCATGCATGTGTCCCCTTTAGATTCAAATTTGAGACCATTTGGAGCTCTCTTGAGGATTTTAGATATGTGTCTTGTGTCCTACTTGATAGATCCCAAATTAGGACACCCCATGTGTATGTTTGTATGTTAATAGTTTAAATAAATATTTAAATTCAATTTTAGAATGGTTAGAGAGTGGATTGATCTTAGTTAGGATGGTTAGAATGGGTTTTATTTGGATACCTATGTTGGTATCCAAGTATCTTGGCCTACATGTGTTTCTTTTGTCCAAAACAACTCAAATTCGTCATAATATTCATCCACGTTTTTATTAACCAAAGCAACTTAGAAATATCATAACTTTTAGTTTAGAGCTCCTTTTAATCTCCCTTTTTTTTAAAAGAAGCGTATCGAAGTTAACTTTCCAAATATATATTTTAATAAGCCAAAATCGTTCTGGAACTTTTTGTAAAATTATTTGAGTGTCAGCTGTACGAAAGACGAACATGTTTCGGTATTTTCGCGATTCCGGGAGCTTCCGGACACGAAAATACGATCCGTTTGAAGTTTCGGAAAGCTAACACGAAGGACTACGACATACTTTAATCCTAGAATTTAGTGAAGGCCCAATTGGTACAGTATTGATTTTAAGTAGAAGAGTGACTATACGACATAGACATTTTGTGTAACCTATGAGCCTATGTAGTATGGATATTAAATAAATGTAGAGTATGTAATGCATGATATGTTAGATGAATGAAATAATATATATATGATATGTATCCTCTTTACATTAATGTATATATATGGTTGAATGCAAGCATGTAGGAATGCAATCAATGTAATATATGTAAGCAATGCATAAATGCATGAATGAAAGAATGATATACAATGTATGCATGAAAGTATATAATGAATGCTAGATATAAATACAAGGTATACATGTAATGATAGATATGAATGTATAATGTATACATAATGTGATACAATATATAATGATAGCATGTATGGTAATGTAAAATATATGATGCAAGCATGTATATGTCCACTGTTATTTCTTTTCTTACATTTTTCCTTCCTTCCCTTTCCATTTCAGTTTTTCCCTTTTTTTTTCCTTATTCTATTTTTACATGTTGTATACAATATATATAATATATAGATGCATGTAAGTATGTAATGTGCATGAATGAATGCAAGTATGCATATATGATACGTATGTAGGCATGTATGTAATATATGTATGTATACATGATATATATGTATGCATGTATGCAATATAAGCATGTATGAATGTATACATGTATGTTGTGTATCCATGTATGTATGTGTGGATACATGAATCAAATATGTATATAGTGATAACATGAATGAATGAATGTATAAATGCATGAATGAATGTCATATATGAATGAATGAATGAATCAAAGGTATAAGTAAAATATAATGCATTGTAATGAACGCTAACATATATAATGTATAAAAGTATGTACGTAAATGTGCATGAATGTATATATCTATGTGACTATGTAAATATGCATGATGTAACATATGCCTATATATATAAATATGTATGTAATGTGGATATGCATATATGTATGAAGGTATGTATTTATACATAGTATCAATTTTATATTATGCATTGTTGTGGTTCACATTGCCTTGTGATTGTGTGAGTGCTAGCCTATGCTTGGTTAGGCCTAGTGAGACTTGTTTGGGCTAGGACTTGACCTAGTTGACCTACTTTGACTAGTGTAGTTGACTAGAGTTGACCAAGGGTTGACTTTAGCCTAAATTGACCAAAATATCATGTAGAATGCATTGTAGCATTCTATTTTACTATTTTGGAGATGTAGTGACTTGTACTGTTCTATAGGAGCCAGACATCACTCCTCAGACAGTATATTCTCTTCAGATATTCAGGATACCAGGCGAGTACATTCTCTGATCATTTCATATCTTGTTTAGGATTATATTTCCTACTTTAGATTACTTTACATGATGCTGACACGTTGGTAACACGAATTAGTACTATATGGATCTTGTCGTACGATGTTATTCCTTTAGCGGATACATCGGGTATTCGTGTTCGTGTACTTTATCGTGAGCATCGTGTACTCCTTGTACTCGTGACATTCGTGTACGAAACGTGTGAAATCGTGTATAATCATGTATTCACATGACCTTCGTGTACAATAACATAACTTGACTAGATCCTTATGTATTGATTGGGGCGGAGGAGTAGAAGTGGTTATGTAATCAATCCAGTAGATTACTCGTGTACAAACCTCTGTAGATTACTCGTGTACAACATCGTGCCGTTTACATAACCATCTTGTGCTCTGAATCACTAGTCACTGTTAGTTCTCTATATACGGTAGCTATTTATTTACAGTCTTCCTTTTTTTTATCATATTATTCTTCAGTTTCCTGTATCTTACTCTCTAGCATGATTATATTTCCTAGCCTGTTATGATTTGTTGAGATGTACTGTACTCGCTCCTGTCCTGACTGGACCTGTTGATAAATTTTACAGATAGCTTGGAGGTTGCCTGCTAGCCTAGAGGAGACACAGTAGAGGTTGTATAGATAGCTAGGATCTTTCTTATAGCTTATTTTCAGTTGTCTTGAGTTGTATTTATTCTATGGATTACTGTATTGAGCTTTGAGATATTTTCTGGGTTTGTGTATCTTAGACACTTAGACTTCTATCTGCGGTATCTCTTTGTGGATTTCATGTTTTATCTATCTTTTATCATGCTCTATCTTAGATGTGATGGAGACTGTATTTGCTATGTCACCTCCATTCGGAGTGTATATACTGTACAGGTACCTTTATATTGTTAGATGTTTGACCTAGGACAGCGTTCTGCCGCTGACACTACGGCGTAGGCTGGACGTACCCACGTCTCGTGCCCTTACTCTAGGGTGCGGGTCGTGACATAAACTTAGCATCTAGCCACTTATCGACACAAAGAACGAAAATGCTAACATATAAAGTAAAGCACAACTAAAAATAAATAGCCAATCATTTCCTACAACTTGCTACGTGTTAACTAGCTAGGTTGATCAATGTAAGTTTTGAGGATTTTCGCAACAAACCACTACAGATACCCCCGATGTCCGGTGGTGCGAGTAATTAATACATCCATTGCTCAATAAGACTCATGGAACATGAAATTTGATTTGAACTCATAGCATAAACAACCAAAACATATACATGTAAAAGAAAATATATAACTTACTTTGTCGCAACTCGACAAAATGTGTGACTCGATTGTAATCAGCATGCATAAACTTGGTAGGTCATGGAGCCCTTAACTAGCAAGGTTGAGCACGCCTCAACGGACTCTTGGATCTCGGGGTTGGTAGTGCAAATTTTTTCCAACAATGATCTACTTGAATTTACTAGACATTTACCTTATTAGATTCATTTCAAATTCTCAAGTCACGGACACTCAAGAATTTCTAAAATGATGTTTTCTACATACAAGTAATTCGCAAGCTATCACTTGCGAACTTCCCATACTCACAAAATGCGATACACAGGACAATACTCACACTCGAGTGTCCAGTGCCAAGATGCAATAGATTAAACATTTGACAAGCTAAATCTACGGTGTCAAAGAAGGACATGTATTCTTATTTGTATGTGGAGAATATAACGTAAAAAAAAATTATAAATATTATAATAAAGGATCAAAACAGTGGAAAGGAATAGCAAAAACGGACAAAAACGAACAAAAACAACCAAAATCAGCTAAAAACAGTCAAAACTGGCATACCGACGGTATACACTTTAGTATACCAGTAACATACTAGGTGAAATCCCAGAGTCTTAGGGGATAAAAACGGCATATCGATGGTATACTATAGTATACCATCAGTCTAGTGGCCAATAACGACACCAAAATTCTAAAATTTTGCCAAAACTTGTTTTGGCCATATAAACTTTAGTTTAAATCAAGGATTTTTAAAAGTCAAAATTATATGTAGTTGATTTCCCTACAATATGGGAGCATTAATTTTTTACAAATTTTGAGATCAAAGAGATGATTACACCAAAATTTTCAAAAGAATGAGTTTTCGAAACCGAAACGTATTCCGATTCCACTCAACTCAAAACCATCGACCAATACCAAAAATGCCATATACTAAAGATGTATAAATTTGAATAATATATTTTGACCAATGAAACTATAATTTCTAAAGAGAGCCGAAAGATAATATATAGTCATGTCACATTTGAGCAAGATGTACTTGTCTAGTGTTAAGCGTCCAGCCTATACTTCTACTCCACCACCAAGAGGGGTTCAGAAACCACACTCTTAGGGCTCAAGACAAAGCTCACGTGGAAGATGGAAAGGAAACGAAGAGAGAGAAAAGAGAGAATAAAATGAAAAATTAAATCTAAAAGGTATATATATAAATGGAGAGTTAATCATGATCGTTGGATCTATCATGTCAGCAATCCACATCATTTCCCAAATCAATATCATCTATTGAAAAGAAAACCAAATAGTCAATGGATAATAGGTGCTTCAGAACCAAAAAACCAATGAGTAATATAATGGATGGACTCTCTCTCTCTCTCTCCTCTGCTATCCTAATCCCAGCCCCTGTCCCGACCTACCTCTGGCCATTGTCGCTGCCAGAACCACCCATCCCTGGCAAACCCTACCCCGAACTCCACCCCTTCCTCCAACACACTCAGCCAACCCCGGCCAGCCATCGACCCCTACCACTGCCGCTCCTCCCGACCACACTCACACCACCACCTATCTCGACAACCCCGACTGCCTACTCACCAGCCAACCACAGCAATGCCACCACCATTATTCCCTACCGACCTCCCTGACCACCCAATTTTGCCTCTGCACCCAATCACCACCACTACAGCTTAGCCAAAGCATCGACGTTGGAGCCGCCGTAATCACAACCACCATCGACATCAATCTCACCGCCACCACCTGCTCCACCACAGAGAACTACCACCAATAACAGCAAATCACTGACCTCGTCCTGCACCGGCGAGCCACCACCGGCTCCGCCGCCTACCATCACAGCCTCCACTCGGCCATCTCTCCCCGTCCCGTTCGAGCTCCTCTGCCAGACCCCGTGCCTCGCTCGCCACTAAGGTGGCTCCCCTCCGCGCCGCTGTCGACCTCCTCCGACCCTTGTCGCTCCTCCCAACCGTCCTTCACCGGTGCTTGGCCCCGCCACTACCGCAATCATCATTACTGCCCTCGTGCCGTCGATGTCCTCGTGTGCCGTAGATCCATATCTGGAGACCTCCCCGTCCACCGTGCCGCCCTATCGTAGCTCCACCGTGAGCCACCGCGACTCCCAGTCCAGATCCGGAGCATACCGCCGATGCTTCGGTGAGCTACTCCCCGCTTTCATCTCTCTCTCTCTCTCTCAAGCTTGCTCCCTCTCTCTCTCTCTCTCTCTCTCTCTCTCTCTTGATCTGTCTCTTCTTCCTCTCTTCCGCTCTCTTTCTCCATCTCTCTCGATCCCTCTCTTCTCTCTCCCTCTCAATCTCTCTCTGATATGTCTCTCCTTCTCTCATTCTCTCTCTAGCTATTTCTAAGTCTTTTATGGATCAACAACTTTGGGACTGGGCTTGAGCCCAGTGGATGTTGGACTTGGCTCAGAGCCTAGTATAAGTATTTTCATTTTAATTAGAGTATGGGCTAGACATTAAGCCCAATAGATTTATTTTATTCATTTAGTTGAGTTTTAAGCCCAATATATATTTTTAATAATATATTTATTTTGGGTCGGGCCTTGAGCCCAGTGGTTCATTAATTGAAATATTAATTTTTAGTATTTTAGATGGGTTGGGTTGGAGCCCATCAACATTATAATTCTATTGTTTTGGATTTATTCAAAATAAATGATTATGAGCTTTGGGCTTAAAGCCCAATGTATAATATTGGTTTTGTGCCCATAAGTTTAAAGGGCTACATACGTGTGTAGTACGTATATGTATATATAAAATATTATTATCATCAACATTAATAATATAATTATTAACTAATAATAGTTTGGGCTTTGAGCCGTACATTATTATTTAATAATTTCAAATGGGCTTCTGGCCCTATATTATTTGTTTAAATGGTTTAATTGGACTATAAGCTAAATTAGGCCTTGGAGCCTAAATGATAATTTAATTTTGGACTTTGAGTTCTACATAGCATTTATATATTTTTTATTTTGTAAATGGACCTTGGTCCTACAAAGATCAATTGGGTTTAAACCCAACAAATATATTATTAATTTGTTTTGATTTCATAAATGCTTGGTCCCTAAATTACTTATTCGGGCTTTAGGCCCAAAAGATTTACCTATATATTGTAAATAATTTCTTGAAGCCAAATATGACTAGCAATTTTCTACAAATATTTTATATTGATTTTCTAAAATATTCCATTCTCAATCACGACTAATTTCATTAATCAATTTCTATTTTTATGACTAATCAAATCATTTTCTCTTCTCGATTCTCGTGCCGACTCCCAAATCTGGACTTCTATATATCAAATTAGGCTATGTGGACTATTACAGACTTCATGGAATGGCCTGTTTCGTCGTTTGGAATCATTTATTGGACTTTAGCTTCTAAGTCATTCTGTGTCAACTCGTTCATGTCGGTCACTCGACTACATCCACCCAAGACAAGTACTGTACACTATGATTATCCATTTCATAAATATTGCTATAAATGCTTATGTAGTTAGCATAAAATATTTTTGTGACACTAGTAGCAAACACTTAGTACTCCATGATTATATTCCATGACTAGTGACTTATTATTATGATTAGTAATTTTTTACATGTCGTGACTAGTGATTTAGAGTGCTATTGGGTGGAAGAAATACTTTAGTACACATGTGGGCTACCCTGAACTATCACATTAGTCCTTACTTGCCTAATAGCAAGTGCACATGACACGTGTGTCGTGCCAGATCATACCCCTAGCCGCTCTCATATGGAACACAGTATTTCAATCACTTAGAATTAAATTATATTTCAATTCATGCCATGATTAGCCTAGTTTATCATGATTAGTTATTTATTAGCTATTTACTTACATGATCATTATTCTCAGTTAGTTGCTTATCAATTTCTATTATTTGCATAATCCTTTACTTGCAATGTTCTATTCCATGACTATTACATGTATTTGTAGTTTATATTTTGTTATGGCTAATAAATACGTACGAGTTACTTGCTCCAATCCTGATTGGATAAGTATTTTTAGGTGTTATACCTCTCTTTGGACCTTTTGACAACATGTTGAGCTGTAGGCCTAAAGCTATTTTTGGACAATTCGACCATATTCTGTTCCTAGTTGCTTTTTGTTATTTTCTAATCTTACTTTCCATTTTACTACCGGATTTGTCTCCAGGAGACTTTCTTTAGTGTTTTGTAATAATTTGTGATCAAACTCTTAGATTCACTTGTTTATGTCATTTTGGTTATTTTCCTATTCTGCATCTCTTTAGCACTATGATTGAGTTAGCTTTCTTGACTTGCTAGAACAGCGCGTTATGTCACTCACGCGACGTAGGCTGGACGTGCCTCACGATCCCATACCCTGAAACATGCGGGCGCAAGTCGTGACAGTGCGGAGTCGATTAGCCCACGTTCATATAGGGCTCAAGGAAATGCTACCATGTGGCCCCTACATTCATGCTGCTTACAAAGAGATTTGGCTACGCGGCAACGGTTAAATATGAACTTTGGCATGCTCCCGCGCGAATGAAGACACGTTCTACCATGTAGCTTCCTAGTGCTATAGCTGCATAAACAACGACAAGAACGATTTGACAGTTGTCTAACGTGCCATCTTGAAAATTATTAAATTCTCATCGCTCTCAATGCATTGTCACATCGATCTTTGTGCATACGGCGCAAAAATGTGTTCGTATAGTCTTGCGAGAAAAAGTTCTCGCAGAGAACACCTTCACACTTAGAGATACTTTCACGAAAAAATCCCTCACTGGAGGAAAGCTCTCGCAGTAAAGCTCTTCTTGCTGAAAGAAGCTTCTCACAAGGAATCTAGTTTTCTTAAGGAGTGGTTCACGAGGGAGAGAGGCTTCTCATATAAAATTTCATCACGCGTGAGAGACATTCCCGCTAGGGATGACAACATGACAAGTGGGCCGGGACCATACCCTCTATCCCTGCTCTCGAGTGGTGTTTGAATCCCCATTCCCGTCCCCAATTGGGTTCAATTTTTTACCCACATCCCCATCCGGTTAAACAATGCACTCCCCGTCCCGCCTCTGTTAACACTTTTGGGGCCTGTTTCTCCATCTCCATCCTCCGTCCCGTTAACAATTTTTCTTGTACAGTATAAGTTTAAAAAATTGTTTTCATTCCAAAAAAAAATACAAAGACAGGTTAATAAAACATGATTTTTATCAATATATATATATATATATATATATATATATATATATATATACACCGTGCAAAAAAAAAAAAAAAAAAAAAAAAAAAAAAATATATATATATATATATATATATATATATATATATATATATATATATATATATATATATATATATATACACACACCGTGCATCGGGGTGAGGGCCGGGTTCGAGCCCTCCCTCCCACGGAGGTGGCTGGGTGGCGGTGGCCACGGCCTCCGGGCCAAGGTCGGGTGGAGTCGTCCACCGGCTTTGGTTTTAAAAAAAACATATATATATATATATATATATATATATATATATATATATATATATATATATACACACACACACACACCTTAAAAACATACTAATGGGTTGCCCATATGGGTATAAGTAATTGGGGTCGATAATTTATCGGGGCATGGAGTACTACACCCATACCTGGCCCCCAATCTGACCCCAAAAAAAAGAAAATTATTCCCGATCCATGTCCCTATTTTAGATCCCTCTGATCCATGTCCCTATTTTAGATCCCTCTGATCCATGTCCCTATTTTTAAATCCCCAAACCCACCCCATCCCCACCCCGTCGGAGAAAAAAAAAATTTCCGAGTCCCCATCGAGCTCGAAGGAAATTGTCATCCATAGTTCACGCGGGAGGGCTCTTTTGCTGGAAGAAGCTTCCCACGGAGGTTTACACTTTGGTGATTTTTATGCTTCTACGAAATCTCCATAGCCAATCTTGTTTCTAGTTAACCAAATTGTTTTGCTACAAAACAAAGTTAGCAATACAAAGCAATATACATAAGTTTTACAATTGTTGTGAACAATAACATATATTTGGTCTATTATACTGCAATCAAGTATGAACAATTAGTGATTATTTAATAATAATAAAATTAATCATTGGCTAACATTTTTTTATCCGAACTTCTAAGAAATTTGCTTCCAAATTAAGTGGACCGGAAATCATAAGTTTTAAATCAGGTTCTATTTGTATGAGTCCTACACAACCTTTTTGCCAAAATTTGAATCAGATTGAAAATCTAATAATATTTTAAAACATTAAACAAAAACTTTGAATATCTTCTACTATTCATACAAATATGGTCGCTCTTCAACTAGAGCAAGCAAATCTCCACCAAAAGTAAAGATAAAAATCAAGAGTTATTTTTATTTGTCCTCCCAATTGCTAATCCAAATGGAGTTATACTAATTTTTAATTTTATTAGTAATAACCTCCAATTTTATATAATTAGTATATTTTGTAGTTACTCGCATTATCTAACACTAAATGGGAGGGTGTTACTAATAAATTTTAAAATGGGAAGAGTAACTCTATTTAGAATAGCAGTTGGGCGGTAAATATAAATAACCCTAAAATCAAATACCTTGTAGTCAAAATCTCCTATGTCCATACAAAGTGGGAGATTTTACTCACAATCTTGTGTAGAATTTTCACCACCACCGTTGGAGATGCGGACCCATGAGTAGAGTAGTTCTATTATAGATACCGGCTAAGAAGAATGGATATACTAAACAAAGATTAACCCTAAATCCTAATCCTTGATTAATAAGCAAAGTAGGCTTTCAGCCTTTGATAAATGAATAAAGTGCCTATAGCCAACAACAATGTCCATTTCAACCAGACGCAAACACCACTAAGTAATAAGCACAACTCCAACGTGACTATGAATTACACGATCCACGTGAAGAGCTGAAGCATTATTAGCGGTCGTAAGGAGGCAAATCATGTACTCCAATGACCACATATAGGTGTATAATTAAGCTCTAAAGTTGTCCCGAAACAATATTTTCAGAATCATATCAAACACATTAGTCAAGCATTGAATCGGAGGAAGAATGAGTGTACTGATAGAATTGGAAGAAAGAGAGTGATTTCGTTGTAAATTATGCAGACCAGAAATATTTAGAAGGATGAGTCAGCAGACCAGAAATCCGAACACCGCGTCGAAGCGACCATAACTACATCTTTTTTCAAATGCGTGGGCGGTGTGCTTTTAAAGTTGTTAACTATGATGAGCACCACCACACTGAGAGAGATGTGGGAGGGGGGACTTTGATAGTGATATTGGATTCACAAAATTTGAAGCGGTCAACAAGCAGTATGAATGTTTGGTGCTGTCGACTGCAAGAAAAGCACCCTATTGTATTTGTGTGCATCACCACCACCTATTACGCCGTAGATGAGGAGGAAGACCGTAAAGATGAAGAAGAATGTGCGAAGAAAACATTAGGTACAACATTTCAGGGACGGCATATATATCAGTAACACGATGCAAAGCAAAATGGATATATATATATATATATATATATATATATATATATATATATATATATATATATATTAGGAATCTTAGATTCTCGGACAGGTCCATACTAAAAAAAAATCTCACATATACCCCCTATTAAATTCAAGAAAATGATATATGATATGCAGTCTTTGTGTCAGATTGTGACCGCAGATCATGTGTTGTGATCCCATTGGCCTCTTCTATTTGCTAGAATTCGCTACCGAAGTCTCAGCCAATAAGACACGCTGAGTAAAATGGGACGCTAACACGTTCTTCGTAGTCACAGACAGGAGGCAACGTAGCAGCTTATCTAGTCACTAGTAAACTAATACCAAAGTTGTATTATACCTAACTAGAGTTTGAAAAGTATGAGAAGGAAAGAAGAGAGGGAGAGAGAACAGAAAGACGCCTGAGCCCACCATGTTCCTGGTGTCACCAGTCGAACCACATTAGTTCTCTCCTCCTGCACTGCACAAGAAAAAATTTCTTAATTTATATTACTAATAATCAATGTAATACATTTTTGATGTAATAATCATCACATCACTTGGTAACACTCTATTCCCACTTCCTTTCTTCCAACACGTGGGCTTCCATGAAAGCTCCTCCCCCTCCAAACCGACCGCTAACATCCCCTCTATAAATAACCCCTCTCCTTTCACTCTTCCTCAACTCATCACTCACCACTTCTTTCAGTTGCATTCCATCACACTCACAAACACACACAGAAAACTATACAAATACACTCTTCTTCTTCTTAGTAAAATAATTCTCTCACCATGGCTTCTTCTGCTACTTCCTTGCTCAACCAGTCTTCTCTACTACACTCAAAACACTCTTCCTCAATGAGCAAGTGCAAGAAACCAACTACCACTGCCATCCATTGCTCCACACCCTCTTCTTCTTCCTCCAATTCATTACTAGACCTCCCGTTGTTTCGGTCATCCTCTTCTTATAAGCCGTCATCGTCACATGTGGTCAGAGAAAGAGAAAGAGAAAGAGAAGAGAAACACCATGCGAACAAGAACAGTAGTAGTAGTGGCGTGCATGTTAATGCTAGCCCAAGAAAGTTGTTGAAGCCGCCGCAGCAATGGAACATATTCCAACAGGTAGCAGCCGCAGCGTTGGATGCCGTCGAGGAGGCCTTCATAACCAACCTCCTCGAGAAGCCCCACTCCCTGCCCAGGACCGCCGACCCCGCCGTCCAGATCGCAGGCAACTTCGCACCTGTCGGCGAGCACCCGCCGCAGGAGAACCTCCCAGTCACTGGCCGGATACCACCTTACCTCAATGGTGTCTACGTCCGCAATGGCGCCAACCCCCTCTTCGAGCCCGTTGCCGGCCACCACTTCTTCGACGGGGACGGCATGATCCACGCCGTCCAGTTCGGCAACGGCCGGGCTTCCTACAGCTGCCGCTTCACCGAGACGGAGCGCCTCCGCCAGGAGCGCCACATCGGGCGGCCTGTGTTCCCCAAGGCCATAGGGGAGCTCCACGGTCACTCGGGGATCGCAAGGCTAATGCTCTTCTACGCGAGAGGGCTCGTCGGGGTGGTCGACCCCTCCCACGGCACCGGGGTCGCCAACGCCGGGCTGATTTACTTCAACGACCGGCTGCTCGCAATGTCCGAGGACGACCTCCCTTACCATGTCAGGATTACTGCTTCCGGCGATCTCAAGACGGTCGGGAGGTACAATTTCGACGGCCAGCTCGACTCCGCAATGATCGCGCACCCGAAGCTCGATCCCGTGTCCAGGGAGCTCTTCGCTCTCAGCTACGACATCCTCCAGAAGCCCTACTTGAAGTACTTCCGGTTCTCTCCGAATGGTGACAAGTCCCCCGACGTCGAGATCCCTCTGGACCAGCCGACCATGATGCACGACTTCGCCATAACCGAGAACTTCGTCGTCGTGCCCGACCAACAGGTTGTGTTCAAGCTGGAGGAGATGATCCGCGGGGGGTCTCCGGTGGTCTACGACAAGGAGAAGAACTCCCGGTTCGGAATCCTCCCCAAGTATGCGACCGACGCTTCCGAGATGAAATGGGTCGACGTCCCGGAATGCTTCTGCTTCCACCTGTGGAACGCGTGGGAGGACAACGAGTCCGGCGAGGTGGTGGTGATCGGGTCCTGCATGACCCCCGCCGACTCCATCTTCAACGAGCGCGACGAGAGCCTCAAGAGCGTGCTGTCGGAGATCCGGCTGAACCCCAAGACAGGCACGTCCACACGCCGACCAATCCTATCCCCTTGTGGGGATCAATACAATCTGGAGGCAGGAATGGTGAACCGGAACAGGCTAGGCAGGAAGACCCAGTTCGCCTACCTGGCAATTGCGGAGCCGTGGCCGAAGGTGTCGGGGTTCGCAAAGGTCGACCTCTCGACGGGGGAGGTCGAGAAGTTCATCTACGGCGACAGCCAGTACGGAGGTGAGCCATGCTTCGTCCCCCGCAATGGCTCTACTAGGGAGGACGATGGCTACGTGCTCACCTTCGTGCACAACGAGGAGACGTCCGAGTCCGAGCTCCGGATCGTGAACGGGAGCGACATGAGGCTCGAGGCGACGGTGAAGCTGCCATCGAGAGTTCCCTACGGCTTCCATGGGACATTCATCGACTCCAACTACTTGAAGACACAGGCATGATGATCGTCTAACAAAATGTTACTGTGAACGTAGTTTAGAAAATTGTCCACGAGGCTCATTTGTAGTTTGGCTTGTATGTATGTATGTATATATATATATATATATATATGTATGACAACAAAGTACTGACAATCTTCTGTTGCAAAAGGAAAACCTGAACTTCACCAATTAATGGGGTTGATGGGGACCCTTTTCCTGACATGCTGGGCTTATTAGGAACTTGGAGCATATGCTGAACTCTTTCAAAGTTCTACTTATATTTTGTTAACATGAGAAGAAGAGTAAAAGTGACGTTCTTGTCTGGCTGTTCAGAAACGACATGCCATTCAGCCCTCCTGTTAAAAATTGTTCTGCCGCCAAACACCTGAAAAAGCTTTCGGATCCAAGACTTGCAGTTTCTTCTGGCTCTTATAAAGTAACAATGTCACAATGCAAAATCAATCTGACATAAATTCCTCTGTTATGCCCATATTTCTGACCAACTTGAGATGGTGTTTAAACTTATGCCACCAAGAAGCATTCTGCAAATACTTCTAGACCAGAAAACCAATCTGACATAAATTCCTCTGTTATGCCCATATTTCTGACCAACTTGAGATGGTGTTTAAACTTATGCCACCAAGAAGCATTCTGCAAATACTTCTAGACCAGAAAACCTAGAAAAATGTTCATCTCTATAACACGAGCCAAAAGTAAAATTGAATGTTGGAGGCATGGAAGGAAATGAGATATGAGTTCAATTATTATATAGATCGAGGAACAATAAAATTGAAATTTTTCTTACCGGATAGTCTTCCTTCTTCTTCATGCATGGTCATTAAGGACCAGCTCTTGATTGTCCCCATGCTCCCATCAAATTTGTATATCCTATTCCTGACTTGCATAGGAAAAGTCCTCGTTGAAATAAATGTGATCAGAAATTGGAACTTTCAGACCTGATTATTACATATGAATAAAATCAGATATATAAAGGACATGTTGATAGGCATTGGATATCTCAATCCTAACCTAAATTTCTTCAATAAAGCCTTTAATTGAGGGAAACAAACAACAATAATCTTTTGGATCAAGATGGTTTACTCTTGTACACTCCAAATCATAGATTCACTCGTCAATGACATGGATTTGGAAGTCCATGAATGCATCGTACTATCATGTCAGTTCCTTCTCAAATCACTCACGGTCGATTTCAACATGAAAGTTCAAACAAAAATCCACCGGCCAATTTAAATGACATTGTACCCACCATGAAGAAAGTGCACCTCTCATTGCTAAAATCTGAATACTAAGACAGGGAATTCATTAACATTCATCTCTTTCTCCATATGTATATGGGGGCAGCAGTTGGTTGGGTCCCAAACTAGCCAGCTCGTGATTAACTCATGCCTAATGCCGAACACATGCCATAACAAAACTTGCCACAGCAAAACTTAATTTCCTAACATTAATTTCCTTAAGAACATGCTTACAAAGTTAACTCATTTCTACTTCCAAACTCTCCTCTTTCTAAAATACATGTATATAAGATCTTCATCGTGTAGTAAAGTCACTTGTCCTGCCAATACCAACTCCAGCCTATTAATATCTTCTGTAAATGTTTCTCCTTATGGTACTGAACCATTTTTTCCAACTCTCATTTGCACAATGCGACATCGAATTTTCCTTTAGGAATAATGCAGGATACCATTGAGCCAATTGCCTTTCACTTTCAGAATCTAATGCATATGAAGATGATTGGATTCAATCGTCATCATCAGCCATCACTATCGTCCTCCAACCCATGGCTGCAATTGAACAGAACCTGAAACAAGAAAATCATCTTCATATCATAAATCCTTCTAATATCATATCAAGAACAATTTCCTGTTCCCTTGACAGTGATAGTACAGCAAGAAGAGTAGAGTATCTTCCTTCAAGTATGGCATCTAGCTTAAATTGCGTGCGTGTCAATTAAAATGAGGATGAGAATTTTGATGCCTAAACATAGAAAACTTTAGCTTGTTAGGTTGGATAATGGGGGAAACAGTGTAAAGCGGATATTTCTGATAGAACTCTTCAATCTTGTTTTCTAGCAGTTAATTATTGGTGCCCATGCAGTGTGTTCACATTCATTAGGTCTGTACTAACTCTTGAACGTGTTCTTATAAATACCTGACAACTACTACATGTTGCTAACTTTAGTTCGCACGCAACAATTCACAAAGGAAAAAGGAAATATTGTCGCTTACAACCACTGATTGGGCTTAAAATAACTATTTGATTATTAAGGAACAGTCCCCATAGCGCACACCCTACCACTACCCCACCCTACCCAACCACCTACCAACACGTGCCAAAATTCCCTCACCGCTAGGCTCCTCCACCTTTGGTGTAACAATGTAAGTTATGCCTACATACTGACGATTTGAGAGCTCTGTACGTTGCAGAAGACGCACGATAAGGCATCTACATAAAAGTCTATAAGAAGCTCTAATATATGAATGATTCTCAGCCAACAAGATGTCTAGCAATTAAGAAGCATCATATCTAGGGAATAACTACTATATATTCTCAAAATAATTGAACCATACATAAACATAAAAGAATAAGGTATTACCACATTTAAGAATATAGTCAAGCAAACATCATAGCTAACAGAAGTTCAAATATTCACAAAAGTAGCATCCAAACCAAAAACATGAACCTTGGATCCCTCTCTAGAAACAACTACAACAATCATCAATCATATACAAGATTACTCTAAAACCACTAACTTAATAAGATAGCATCTAGTGCCACAAGGCTCCTCCCGCAAGGCTCTCGTAGGATCGGCATCGTCATTGGGCATATCAACATCGCAAGCCTTAGGAGTTCAACATTGGTGTCCATGTACTTTTGCTGATTTCGCCTACCTGAGGTGTTATCAAATTTGGAGTAAGAAGGAAGATTAGTTCGCAATACAACGGTCCAATTGATATCCTCGAGCAGGTGGGTGATATTGCTTATCTTCTTGCTCTTCCGCCTTCGTTTCGTGGTACACGATGTCTTTCATGTATCTCAGTTGCATAGGTATGTCCAGGATCCGAACCACATCCTCGATCATTCAGAGCTAGTCGTCCGTACCAACTTGTCTTATGAGGAGCAATCTGTATCTATTTTGAACCGGAGACGGAAGGTGCTCAAGAGCCGGACTATTTGTCTTGTCCGTGTAGCTTGGGTCCATCACTCGCCGGAAGAGTCGACGTGGGAGCGCGAGGAAGATATCAGAGCCAGATACCAACACTTATTCAACTCTGGGGGTATATTCCTTCTTATACCTTCGTATCTCATTTTCTAGTAATTGATAGGCATCCATGTAGTATGGATGTTGCTTTTCTTCATTGCATAATTTATTGTCTTCTTCGTGGTTGTCTATGTAGGTAGGTATGTAGTTAATTTGGTGTTTTTTTATTTCTGCATTATCTTATTGAAATTCTGAGAACGGAATTTTCTTAAGGAGGGTAGAGATGGCACTCCTCGTTTCCGGTATACGTTTTTTGTTTGTATTGTTCCTTTTTCATGTATCATAGTGCTCGTGTATCCTGTCTTGATACGGTATCTTGCAGGAGTTGCTTGTACCCGTATCCATTGGGGGTATTCTATAATTCTTGATGAGCATTTTATTATTAGATTTTTTGTAGTTTTTCTCCTATCTGACTATGGAATAGAGTAGTATCTCATCTCGGAGCAGTGTGCCACCTCTTGTCCTTGTTTGGTTGTAGGTGTGGTTCACTGCTTTGATGATGAAATGCTGGTCTATGCTATGATACACGTTTCACTTATCTTTCATAGTCATTACAGTCTTGATTGATAAAATGATTAATTGACTTATGCAACTGTTTTTGGTTGTTGACTTTCATAACATGATTATAATGAGTGAGACTACCCTAAACCAGTAGAATACCTATTGACATTACCATAGACCCATACGTAGAACGAAATATTCAAAAATTCTCAAAATGGAGAACTTAGTTTCAGACCAGTATACCATTAGCACACATTGGTCTGTACCGACGGTATACTGTCTGAGGGCAGAATTGCCCGCTCAACCCCTTGACCATGCTCATTCCTTTACTAATTGAATATTTGGTTTTGTTTGTGTGGCTAGAATTAGAAGTGGGGACCTTGGATTGGTGACTTGGCATAATAAATGGCCAAGATTAAAATCTACCTTCCATACAAAAACCCCTATATTTTCTAGGTTATATTTTCCTCTTCTTCCCCATTTCCTCTCCATTTCTTCTTTCCATGTTCTCTTCCCTCAAGCTTGAGCCAACCTTGGAGCTAGAATTTGGAACCTAGGGTGTGATTTCTAAATCTCCTTAGAGGAGTAAAAAACTAGACTTGGATAGCTAAATCTAAGGCAAGTACATCTTGCTAGAGTGGAGAAACTTATGCTTTCTTTGATTTTCTTTTTTCTTTCATATGTATATTGCAGACCTCTTTAATGTATGTCATCGTTGTGTTTATATCATCTTCTTGCAATTACATTATGGCTTTTGTTGAATTTGTAGCTTGGAATAGGGTTCTAGAGTAGATCTAGGTTTCCATGGAATAATGGTAATATTGGTGATAATTTGTGATAAATTTGAGAGCTTGCATGGATAACTAGTGTAGAATGACATATGTTGCGTGTTGGTAGCATTAGAATTCTTTGGGAGTATTTTGGATGAGATTGGGGCAAGCTAAGAACCATGAAAATATCGTTTTCGTGCGTTCACTGTGCCTGAGCAGCAGCTCCGGCATACCAACAGTATACTGGGTTATACCAACGGCATGTCGATTTTATATAAATTGACCACTCGGAAAGATGAGTCGGTATACCGACGGCACACTGGTATGTGTCGATGGTGTACCGGTTTGAACGACAAAGAGGAATGTGCAGAACCCTAGAAGGAGGGGGTGAATAGGGTAATAAAATAATTACCAACAATAATAAGCAATTTAAAAGATAATAAAAGGAAGAGAGAATCAAACACTCGATGTATCTTGGTATCCTCCCAAGGGACACTCCAGTCCCGGAACTCTCTCTGGCCTTATTGAAAACTCTCTTCGGATCATCCGTCGGATTTCTGCGGAAGTCCGACGGATTACCGTCGGGTTATCCGTCAGATTATCCGGTTGGATTAAAAAGAGTTTTCAATAAGGCCAATTTCTCGACAAATGAAAGAAAATCGGTCTTCGACAAGAGGCTTAGTAAACATGTCAGCAAGTTGATGCTCAGTATCAATAAATTCAAGACGGATATCTCCTTTTAGTTAATGATCACGCAAAAAGTGGTGTCGAATCTCAATTTGTTTCGTGCGTGAGTGACAAATCGAATTTTTAGTAAGATTAATAGAACTAGTATTGTCACATTTGATAGAAATACCATTTGAAGAAATACTATAGTCTACAAGTGTTTGTGTCATCCAAAGAATTTGTGCACAACATCCAGCCGCAATATATTCGACCTCAGTTGTGGAAAGGACAACTGAGTTTTGTTTCTTACTAAACCATGAAACTAAGGATTTCCCAAGGAATTGGCATGTGCCGCTAGTACTTTTTCGGTCAATCTTGCATTCGACAAAATCTGCATCCGAGTAGCCGATAAGCTCAAAGGATGAAGATTTTGGATACCAAAATCCCATGTTAATGGTTCCTTTGAGATATCGAAAAATGTGCTTAACGGCACATAAGTCGAATTCTTTGGGATTTGCTTGGTATCGTGCACATAAGCAAACACTAAATATGATGTCGAGACGACTAGCAGTTAAGTAAAGCAAGCTACTGATCATACCTCGATACTTACGAATGTCGACCGAGACACCATTTTCATCTTGATCAAGCTTGGTTGTTGTGGCCATAGGAGTTCTCGTTGATTTGGATGAGTCAAGTTCAAAGCGCTTATATTTAGCTTGATTGATGAACGTGCCTTGAGGTCCTTGCTAGATTTGTAGACCAAGAAAGAATGATAATTCTTCCATCATGCTCATCTCAAATCCGTCCTGCATAACTTTGGCGAATTCTACACATAGTATTTTGTTAGTGGAACCAAAAATGATGTCGCCAACGTAGATTTAAACTAGTAGAAGTATGCCATTGTGAGTTTTAATAAAAAGTGTGGTGTCAACTTTGCCCTTAGAGAAGTTGTGAGAGATGAGAAAGGAGCTAAGACGCTCATACAAAGCACGAGGAGCTTGCTTGAGGCCATAGAGGGCTTTGTGTAGTTTGAAAACATGATCAAAAATTAAAAATCTTCAAAGTCAGGAGGTTGCTTGACATACACCTCTTCTTTAATAACACCATTCAAAAAGGTACTTTTGACATCCATTTGAAAAAAATTTAAAATCATTAAAACATGGAAAAGTACAAAACATTCAGATAGATTCAAAACGAGTAACGGAGCATAGGTTTCTTCGTAGTCATTGCATTCCTCTTGGTTATAGCTTTGAGCAACCAATCGGACTTTGTTACGAGTGACGATTCCATCATCATTAAGGTTGTTTCGAAACACCCACTTTGTCCCAATAATAGGATGGTTGTGGGGCTTAGGAACGAGTTCCCAAACATTGTTTCTTTCGAATTGATTAAGCTCTTCTTGCATAGCAATCATCCAAAATTTATCATTAAAGGTATCATTAAAGGCATCATTAATATTTGATTTGAGAAATAAAAGCCATATTCGCACAGTGATCTCGTGTAGAGGATTTAATGCTAACTCGTGAGAAAGTGTCACCAATTATAAGCTCCTTGGGATAATGGGAGACAAATCTTCATTCTTTGGGGAGATCCCCTTGAGGTGTCTCTAAAGTTGGAGAGTCTTCGGGGTCTCAACTTCATTACTAGCTGAAGGAGAACTAGTATCTCGAAGAGAAGAGTTTTTCAAACCAAAAGAGATGTCATCAACATCATTCGAGGAGCTAGATGTGGAAGTGTTAAGTTCGTCAAATGAGACATTGATTGACTCTTCGACTACAAGACTTCTTTTGTTAAAGACACGAAACCCTTTACTATGCATAGAATAACCAAAGAAGATACCTTCATAGACTTTCTTCAAATTTGCCTAGGTTATCTTTGGTATTCAAAATAAAACATTTGTATCCAAAAACTTTAAAATATTCAATAGAAAGAATTTTGTCAAACCAAAGCTCATAAGAAGTTTTCTTAGAAATAGGTCTAATCAAGACTCTATTTATAACATAATATGTCGTGTTAATGGCTTCCGACCAAAAGTATTGAGGGAGCTTGTATTGATTTAACATAACCCTTGTCATATCGCCGAGGGTTCTATTCTTTCTTCCCACAACACCATTTTGTTGTGGAGTTCTCGGACAAGCAAAATTATGACCAAAACCATTTTTATCGCAAAAGTTTTTAAAATCAGCATTGTCAAATTCATCTCCATGATCACTTCTAATTTTTTTGATTATAATGTCTTTTTGAATACGTTTACAAAAAGCAACAAATTCACGAAAAATATCACTTTATTTGCAAAAAAAATAACCCAAATAAATCTCGAAAAATCATCTACTAAAATAAAAGCATAAAGTTTTCCACCAAGACTAGCTACTCTACTATGACCAAATAGATCCATATGAATAAGTTGGAGGGGTCTAGTAGTGCTCACCAAGTTGATGGATTTGAAAGAGAATTTTATTTACTCTTCTCGCATTCTTCACACATCATGTCTTTCTTGAATGGAATGCTTAGGAGTCCTCTAACTAACTTCTTGGTGGCTAGTGGGAAGATGGTGTCTATGTTGGCGTGTCCAAGTCTCATGTGCCAAAGCCAACTTTTATCATTCTTTACTACTAAGCACCTATCATTATTAGTACTTCAATAAGATAAAGAACATAAATGTTATTTTCTCTAATACCTTCATACACAGTAGAACCATTAGTGCTATCATAGATGAAGCACTTGTGTTTAACAAAGTTAACACCATAGCCATTATCCGTGAGATGGCTCATGCTAAGAAGGTTATGCTTAAGATTTGTAACAAGGCAAACATTCTTAATGCAAGTATAAGAAGGGGAGCCGATATTACCATGTCCAATGATGTACCCCTTTAAATTATTACCGAAGGATGTTTCCTTCCTTCATCGATAGTGTTGCAAAAAGTGAAGCATCACCGGTCATGTGCCGTGAGCAACCGCTATCGAGGATCCACTTGCTTTTAGCATACGATGGAGGGTTCACATACAACACAAGTTAAAGATGAATACTTTGGTACCCAGAAATGTTTGGGTCCTTGACTGTTAGTTTTAGGAATGCATTTTAGCATTCTCATATCAACATGCTTTCTCATTTGACAGTAATGAGATGTGTGTCTAAGTAAACCACAATAGTGGCACATCATGGGTGTTATAGGTCTAGAGGAAGATGAGTGAGTATTTTGTGTATGATAAGTTTTAGTGTAACGAGGAGTTCTAGCATGAGTGTTATGGCGATGACAATAGAAAGCATGATGTGATGTGATGTGTTCGTGTTTTTCTTTATGGAGGGTCCTCTTTGTGTGTGCATTCGTTGAGGATATGGCCTATGTATTGTGTTCATGTGAGTGTGACTATTGTAGCTAGTGTTATGATATGTGTTGGTGTGTCTTTGCTTATGACGTTGCACATTTGTGTAGGCCATATCTCTATCAACTTGTTTCTTGCTTTTTGCAAGAAGATCATTGTATTTGATACAGGTTGCGTATTCATTTTGGTTAGCAACAAGTGTCTTGTTCTTAGCAATTTCATATCTTCCTTGAGGGATTAATATTCAACGTCCTTTTACCTTATTACGTCTAGAGCTTCTTGGAGCTTTAGTCGAAGAGACTCAATCTCATCAGTATCAGAGGAAGGAGACTTCCCTTTTATATCAAAGATGATACTTGAAAGTCTTTCTATTTCTTGCTTGAGTATGTCAATCTCTTTGAGAGATTTTCTGTGCTTACTTTTTACAACCTTGTGCTCATCGTGTAGTTCAAGAATGACATTTTCTAATTCAGTGTAAGAGAGCAATTATAGAAAAGTCATCAAGTACCTGATTTGATTTCGTTGACATGAGACAAACATTTGCATTGTGTTTGTATTCTTTGTCGTTGTCCGAGTCACTAGCATCACTTTCGCACAAGATGCTAGTGTTGGCGTACTTCCTTGAGGATAAGTTTTCTTTGTTTAGCCTCTCGTATTTGCCAGATTCTCTTCTTCCCATTGGACAATCTCTCTTCATGTGTCCGATCTTCTTGCAGTTGTAGCAACCAGGTTTTTCGTTAGTGTCCCTCCTTGAACGATTTGCTTTGTTGAATTTGAGGAACTTTCGAAAGTGCTTGGCAGTGAGAGCAATTTCTTCTTCATCTGAATCGTCATTATCGGAGTCATCTTTTGAGGAGAACTTGATGGCCTTGAGAGCAAGAGATTTTTCTTTTTCCTTCGTCTTCTCTTTCTCCTTTTCTTGTACGGAGGCTTCCTCTTGGTCTTCATATCTAGTTCGTGGGTCATCAGCTTTCCCATGAGTGTCTCAAGGTTCATTGTTGTTAAGTCGTTCCCTTCGATAATGACGGTAGCTTTGGAATTTCATTCCTTGGTTAATCATCTGAGAATCTTTCGAATCTTTTCGTGAGTGGGATAAACCTTACCAAGAGAAGAGAGGTTAATGATATCAAAGAATCGAGTAAACATAAAAGCAATAGACTCATCTTGTTTCATTTTGAAAGATTCATACTCTTGAGTGAGAATACTAATCTTTGATTCCCTTACTTGTGATGTTCCCTCGTGTGTGACTTCCAAAAGTTTTCATATTTCGTTGGAAGTTTTGCAAGTAGAGATTCTATGGAATTCATTGCTATCGAGAGCACAGTAGAGTGCGTTCATAGCCTTTGCATTCCGACTCGAGACCTTGTCGTTTTCGGAATGTTTCTCTCTAAGAGTTTCCGAAACTACTTCCTCAATAACTATAGAAGATTTAGGGATGCCATTTACAACACAATCCCATAGATCAAAATCTAGGTATTTTAAGTAAATGTACATCCTAATTTTTCAATAGTTATAGTTAGTCCATCAAATATAGGAGGTCAATTTGTGGAGTGTCTCTCATTATGGAATGAGTTGGTACTAGGGTTAGTGGCCATTGATTACTCTAAGGAGGTAAATCCAAATCAAGAGACTAGGCTCCGATATAAATTGTAGAACCCTAGAGGGGGGTGAATAGGATAATAAAATAATTACCAACAATAATAAGCAATTTAAAAAATAATAAAATGAAGAGAGAATCAAATACTCGATGTATCATGTTATCCTCCCAAGGGGCACTCCAGTCCCGGAACTCTCTCCGGCTTTAATCCACTATTTGAGTAAATAGTTACAATATGAGTTTGGATTCGAAGAACTCATCAACTTCTTACACACGAGTAGATTGAAAATTTAAGGCTCAAGTGGATAAGTATTTATGAAGAGGGGGAAGTCTATTTATACAAATCCAAGAAGAGAGCATTTACTACAGCCGAACGGATGATCAGCCGGTTGTCCACGGACGTCCGGCGGAACATCCGCTCAAACAGTTACGGCTAGAAAACTAGTCGTTGGATGCATTAAATGCTCATTAATAGAGATCGTTGCATTTGAATTTCATATAGCCACCTCAGCAAGATCGGATCATCCGTCGGTGATCCGCCAGATCATCTATTTAGACCCACAAAAACTTGTTGTTCCAAAACGGATTGTCGGCGGATTTTCGTAGAAATCTGACGGATGATCTTTTCGATCCTAACAAAAACTTGTTTTAAAACGAAAAATCCGACGGACATCCACGGCAATCCGAAGGACGATCCGTTTGGACTCACAAAAACTTGTTGTTCTAAAACGGATCGTCCGGCGGTTGTCCGCAGTAATCCGACAGATAATCCGCCTCTTCATAATATCTCGTTTTTAAGGCTTTTAGTTTTATCATCCATACGAAAGTGTTTACACTAGTTTCCTATGCATTACAGACTCTTGTGAAGCTGGATCTTTAACTTTGTGAAGCTTCTGCGTTCCTTGATTGTGATCCAATAATGAGTCTGAGTGGTAGCTGATGGATATCCAATAATGAGTCTGAGTGGTAGCTGATGGATGCAAGAATCTTTTATTTGGTAGAGGCTTTCTTTTGACTTGAGAAGTAGATTAATCTAAAACAGTAGAGGCGTTAATTGTAAGTATCAAAATCAACGTGCCAATAGAATGTTTAAGCATAATTGGCATACCGACGGCACACTGGTCTTGACCTTCTTAGACCCTTTGTAAGCAGGAGCCTCGTGCCATGTGATGCTCTTTTATTAAGTTAGTGGTTATATATATATATATATATATATATATATATATATATATATATATGTGTGTGTGTGTGTGTGTGTGTGTGTGTGTATATGGGAGCGGATCAAAAGCCCCCTTCGAAAACCTCCTAAAAACTCCCTCACTCTCAGCCGTCCATTTAATGTTAATATTAATATTAATGTTAATATTAATGTTAATGTTAATATTAATATTTATTTTTATTTTTATTTTTATATTAATGTTAATGTTAATATTAATTTTAATGTTAAGTTTAATGTTAATTTTAGTATATAACATTAATATTAACATTAATATTAACATTAACATTAATATTAACATTAATATTAAATGGATGGCTAAGAGTGAGGGGGTTTTTAGGGAATTTTCTAAGGGGGGCTTTTGATCCTATATATATATATATATATATATATATATATATATATAGAGAGAGAGAGAGAGAGTGAGTTTTTTTTTAGGTGTCCTTTCTTCAAGCCGGGCCTTGGCTCAGAGCCACCCGGGGGGATTCGAACCCGAGATGTATGCTCGGGCGGCCTCCCGCACTACCACTAGGCTAGTGCCTTAGGGACTTAGTGGTTATATATATATATATATATATATATATATATATATATATAGAGAGAGAGAGAGAGAGAGAGAGAGAGAGAGGCTGTTTCCTTGACTTGAACATGCATCATGTAGGATGCAAGAGGCAAGTCAAGTCATATCGTTGCGGCAAGCATCCCAATCTATCTAAAAACAACTAGGCCCATCATCAGTTATATACAAAATCACTATAGAATCACTAAGCAAATGCAAACCATAATGTAAAATGACATAAGATTTTTCACAATAAGTACCAAAACAATAACAACATCGGACTTCAGTGCCCTAGATAAAGTTTTCTATGATGGGAATTAGCTTATACTTAATTAAGTGCAGTAAAAAAAACTGAATGTGTACAGATGTTGGTGCACATTGATGATGAGAAATGTTCCTTCTATGACAACGAGACTTGAATTCATATAAATCCATACTAATTAACAAAAGTTGACACCTCACAAAATCTTAGGAAAAGGTGCAATCATTTCTGGGAGTTTCTTCAGCAACCATGTATATATGATATAGGACACAAAACAATATTTGTATCCATCAGCAGATGTTCACAGACAAACATGTACACATGAAGTTTTTTATATACATAATGATAAGGTGCTTACACGAACACGGAAATGCTAATTAGCGGCCATTAAGATGGTCAGTAAGCAGAATATATAAATAACGAAAGATACCCCCATGGGAGACACAATTTGAATATATTAATGCGTAAAAAGCACGAGATGAAAGCCCTACTGTCAATTTCAATCCAAAATCACCAGCTTTGGAAAGGATGAGAACCCTTTTCAACAATCTAGTTACCAATGAAGCCTTTAATTAATATGTAAGGAGATGACACAGGGACCACCGACCACAACAATCATATGGAGTCCATGTTGAATGAAGCAGTTACAAGCTCAGTCTACAAAGAAGCTGCATGGATTCAGAAAGGAAACATGAGCTAAAGTAATCCTGAAACTCAGGGCGACTTTGTTACTACTTCCTGGGGCCAAGAAGACTAGAAGTTCTAAATCCCCACGTACACCCCCAATATAAGGATGACTAGGGAAAAAAAGAAAAGAAAAGATAACTAGATTAGATGTCAGAATAAACAAGGAAGAATGACAGTGGAACAAAAATAATGGCTCTTTTAGGTCTCTGAAAACAATAGAGAGCAGTAGTGACGAAAGGGATGATGCTCTAGGCACTCCGGCAATGCATACAGCAAGTTAAAAATAATAAAAGCACATGTAGATAACAAAACCACTTGGAGCAGAGGAAATCAGGAGTCAATTCTCCACCAGCAGTCCCTGAAGTTAGCAATTAAGAATGATAGTCCTATAACTGCAGAGTCCACAGCCACCACAGCCCTTTTCCTGACTAAACACGTTTATCCATTGATTGACCCACTTGGCCAGTCCCCCCTCATCTCAGTTCCTACTCCATCCACAAGTACCATAGAAGCATGCTTTGTTATTAAGACAATAACCTATGATGGAGCCTGAGTTTCTTTAAGCCTTAAATATTTAGTAGCTCACAATTAATTTGTCCTGCTTTTTTCCAAACCAAAGATAGTAATCAGTGGGAATGATAAAGGGGTGTGAAGAAGCGGCCATGCCATTCCTCCCCACTTCTTACGTAGGTCAGAACAGAAAGGGATGCTTTCCACACCCTTTGGCGAAAAAGTAATTGTTCATCCTCGGCATCTTCTCCAAGGAAAAGCAAAACTAGCTATAAAACTACTCGCATTATCCAAGCCGTCCCTCAAGTGCGCAGCGTTGACAAGACAATTCAACTACTCAAAAATCTGTTATGGAGATCAAAAGCTAGGAAAGAAACAATGGTGACTACATTGTTTAAGTCGGTTGGTCAAATGTTTAATATATTTGTCAATGTTCTAAAAATCGCTAGGCGGAGTTGGTGCGCCGGAGGACCGACTAGCGCCTAGGCGCCGGTTTTTTTTTTTTTTTGCTCATGTATATATATGCCTATATATAACATACATGTAACATAAAGACACAAAGTCTTATGAGTTGTTATGGCTAGCATAGCTATGCTTAAGTTCAAATAAGGATAGTTGAGGTTTGGGTTCAAATCCTGAAAACGTTTAAAAAAAAAATTCAGTTTTTTTTTTTACTTTTGAAAACAAATAATTAAAAGGGGGAGGAGAGGAGAGAGACAGCAGCCCCACTCCTCCTCCCCACCCCTCTCCTCTCCTCTCCTCTCACCATCACCACCACCACCACCAACAATACTTTTGAAAACAAATAATTAAAAGGGGGAGGAGAGGAGAGAGACAGCAGCCCCGCTCCTCCTCCCCTCTCCTCTCCTCTCCTCTCACCATCACCACCACCACCAGCAACCACCACCGGCAACTACAGCGACGGCGGCGGCGACGGCGGCGGGTAAGTATATAATTTTGTTTCAAATATGATTTTTTTTTAATTTTTCAAAAAAAAAATTGTCCAAATAGGGGCCCCTAGGGGGTTTTCGGTGCGGCGGGCGGCCGGCTAGGCCGATTTTTAGAACACTGATATTTGTTCTATCCCCCACTAAGTCCAAGATACATTCTTTCTCTCCCCGTCGTTCCCCTATCGAAAGTTCTATCAAACAGATTCTGGTCGCAAAATAAATGCCTCCAAGCACCATCATTATCAATAGTTCATTTCTGGCTAAGATCTGGTGATGATGTCGATCCTCATCATGCCATGGGCTCACCATCAAGTGGACTGCATCCAGAGAAGCAGCCCTCATCTGAATATGATGGACAAAGAACGTGTGATGTGCCAATTGACCTTGTTTCGAGGGCAACTGCAAGTAAGCAAATCTTGCGATGTTACAAGCTATTACGTCAATCTGTTACCCAAACGCATCATGGTTTTCTCATGTCATCCTCTAGTGTTATCTTGAATAGTGATACAATTTTATCGTCTTCATGTAACAAAAGAGGGGAACGAGAGTCATTTAAGCCCAAGCGCCTATGCAATAAGCTAAAGACGAATGATGATAATTTATGAGAAATGGGAGTACTCTGGCAATGTAGACGAGAAATTCAACATTACCGGTACAAAAAATCATGATCCAAGTATGACTGGTTCTTCTCCAAAGAACAAGAATATTGTCGGGCAACCTTTTTTTGGCTCAATCCTCCTAAGAGAACATCGGCTATTCTAAGTCAGCTCCCAAATCTCCTGGATGAAGGGTAGTAGGATAAAGGAAAAGTCGATATCTCGACCCTTTGGTCCAGTTTTTCTCAATGTAGACTGCCTCAGCATCCTCTATGAAGGATCAACTAGTACTCAAAATTGGGCTGATGGAGTCCTTTCTGCCTTGAGATAAAGAACGAGGGAAGAAGTACAAGTTCACTTTGCTGGCACATCATGTTATGCAGGCTTATGCTTATGCTGATGTAAGTATTCTTTATTGTTTTGGCATTAATTTCTTTAATCGGTGTTTTGCCTTTGGTAATGATTCATAGCAGATTATGTTGATAATGGTGTCGCAGAACAAACCAAGTTGGAGTCTACTGCCAAATTAGTTGTTAAAGACCTTAAGAAGGTTGCTAAACTCAATGAAGAATTGTTGGTTGACTTGGAGATCGCTAAGAAGTGTGAGGCAGAGACAGCAAGTCGTTCTCAACGTGCTTTCAAAAAACTCGAGGATGACTTGGAGAAGAAGAAAAAGAGATCGGTCCATCTGCTAACACTTCACAGGCGCTTTGACAGCATTCAAGGTGAAGTGGAAGCAAAAATATAGTCAAGCTAAGGAGCAGTCTCAACTTATCGAGAATATGAAAAGAAACCTATCCATTGTGCAAAATGGGACTAATCAATCTCTTGTTTCTCCGGCTCTAAGACAAGCTCTAGTTGAGGAATATGAAGAATTTGATGATTATGTACCCTCATATTTAATTTTCTTGAATCAGGTTATAAACTAAAGAAGCAGATTGTTAGGGTTGTTCCTAAATTTGACACTTCCAAATTCAACTACACGGACAACCCTGAACTTGATTTAGATTTTGAAGAAGAGAAGGATGAGGATGATAAGGATAGAGACAACCAAGGAAGGTCTTCCAACATAGCAGCTGTTGTTGGGGTTGGTATAACACTTACCCCCTAGCGGACAACTTACGCTCTAATGACAGCAACCAGAAGAAATCCTTACACCCTGTTTCATCCCACGTGGATGCTTCAAAGGTTGCCAACTCTGTTCAAGCCGAGGTGGAGGATCGTCCTCAGGACGTTTTCCAAAGAAAGAGCCATTAAGGGATGGAATAGTGTTGAAACCTTAATTCCATCTTCTCCCCATAAAATTTTATTATTATTGTTGGAATGCCATCTAGAATGTTGTAAAAACTTTACTGGTTGGATGTCGTTTGTTTCGACTATCAAACTCTATTTTTCAGTAGTACTGTGAGATGTTTATTGATGTATTTTGTATCGGCATAATTTTATTGAGTTGTGGTTTTGATTCTCACAGTATTACATTGTATTTTACACCATGATTTTTAATCATATAATTTGCATCTTATTTCTGATCACGCATTGATTTGTTACAGACTGTTACTTTATTTAAACACTAATGGATTACTCTATTGTCTAGGCTTTTTGTTCAGTTATCTTGGTTTTCATCGATCTATTTATCACCGTTATGTCGTTTCTTTTGTTGGATGAATTTATTTTACATTGTGCTATCTTTGCTTTAATTGTTTCCATCTAGACGAGCCGTTGTAATGTCGTAGTTTCAATTGCTATGTCATCTAGACAAGCCACTGTACTATCTTAACTTCAATTGCATGTCATCTAGACAAGTCGATGTATTATCTTAGCTTCGACTACTATGTCATCGAGACAAGCCGTTGTGCTATCTTAACTTTAGTCGCTATGTAGTCTAGGCAAGTTGTGATGTCTTAGCTCCAATTGTTGTCATCCAGCAAGCCGTTTTACGAACTTAATTTCAATTGATATGTCGTTTAAACAAGTGTTATGCTATCATATCTTTGGCTTCTATTTCATCTAGACAAGCCGTTATGCTATCTTAGCTTCAACCACTATGTCAACTAGACAAGCCGTTGTGATGTCTTGGCTTTAATTGTTGTCATCTAGACAAGATGATGTACTAACTTAACTTCAATTGCTGACATCTAGGCAAGACGTTGTGCTAGCTTAGCTTCGAATGCTGTATCATCTAAACAAGTTTTTGTGATCTTAGCTTTAATTGCAATGTCATCTAGACAAGCCATTGTGTCATCTTAGCTTAAATTCGCTTCTAAAAGGACTATTACAACATTTATAATCGGAACAGTTTCACTTTATTGATTTTAAGGAAAAACATATTTCATTATATTATTAAGCCGTTATATTTCTCAGCCCATTTCAAGCAGGATAATGTCACTTCAAATTATTAATGTTCTATGAATGTGGCAGAACCTTCTCTTCTTCATCGGCCAAGTGATATGATCCTCATCTGATTTCATTAGTAACTATATAGGGACCTTCCCATTATTATATTAGCTTGTTACCTTCATGGTTAGTGAATTCTCGAGTCCTTAAGACTAAACCACCAACTTGTAGGCACCGTCCTTTAACTCTTGTTTTATGGTATTTTGCGACTCTTCTTTACTCCGCTGTCTTCAGATTGGCTTGCTCCAAGAGCCCTTCCAGGGGGTCAAGGCTAGCCTTCATTCCCTCGTTATTGACTTCTTGGTCATAATGATCAATACAAACGCTTCGGAAGCCGATCTCGACTAGAATAAAAGCTTCTATACAGAATGCTAATTGGAACCAAGTTTCTCCCATTGCAGTTCTAGGAGTGGTTCTATAGGCCCATAACAAATTCAGTAGCTCGTCTGCCCAATTCCCCTTAGCAGACCCTTCAAGTTTAGTTTTCAAAGCTTTCAACAAGATTTTGTTAATGGATTGAACTTGCCCATCTGTCTCGGGATAGAATCCAAAAGAGAATTTGATATCGATTCCAAACTAGTCACAGAAATCTACCAATTTCTGGTTGTTGAATTAGGCCCTATTGTTAACATATTAACATCTGAGGAATCCCATATCTACATAGTACATATAATGTTCTTGAAGATGAATGCTTTGAACTTTCTTCTCAGCTATTGTGCCTAGAGGTGCTACTTCTGCCCATTTGGTAAAGTAATCGATTGCTACTATAATGAACTTTTTTGTCCTGAGGCCGTTGGAAACGGTCCCGCTATATCCATTTCTCATACTGGATTACTCAGTTGCATTAACTTTGTAGCTTGCTTAGTAGGGTTGGCCATATTTCTTCACAAATTCTGCAGCATCGCTTAGTAGGGGCGGCCAATAGAATCCATTGTTAGTCATTTTTATTGCTAGAGCTCGCCCTGCTAGGTGATTGCCAAATTTTCCTTCATGGACTTCACTCAATATGTATACTTGACTCAGAAATACACATTGACGGTATGATCTATCAAAGTTCTTAGCAGCTCTGTATCATTCCCATAATAATGGATTGCGGTGACTTCACTTTTCTAACATCAACCATTTCCTTTGGTAACACTTCATCCTTGAGGGATGCAATTATCAGATCTTGCCAGCTTGGTTCTTGCTCAATCTGCATTATCTCTAGTTTCTTGATGCTAGGATGTAGCAGTTCTTTGTGGAAGGTCTTTCCTTCTAACTTGACAATATTTGTTGTTGCTAGTTTAGCTAAACTAATTGGCCCTTATGTTTTATGATCTGGGTATCTGTGTTACGATGAAATATGCAATGTCCTTTGCTAAATTTTGCACTTTGCTAATTATTGAACAAAAGGACAAAACAAATTCCAAAATAAAGTTGTTGAAACATAACTTCACAGTAATTGTTATGGTTTGAGTACACTAAAGGTAATGATATAAGTTACTGACTTAGGACACCAAAACCAAAGCTCTTATGGACAAGACAACAGCTTGTAATGGATGAACTTCCAGAAATTCAAAAGAACTCACAAAGTAAAATTTAAAATTGGTAAGTATAATATGCATGAAACTATGAAAGGACTCAAATGATACAGTTTCTGAAGCATTAGCATTGTTGTTTCCTCAATCACGACAGAAGTAATCACAGATAACATATACCAAGGTCATAACAGAATCTTGAAAAGGAAAAAATGGGGTAACGAAATGGAACGAAGAAACAAGTGCTAAATTATCATAATGGCAGCTCAACAATAGCGCTTGGGCGTTTTTGGCACATTAATTTTTCACTGCTCAATTTGGCACCCAAATTTTATAAATTGTTCTTTTGAAGCACATTTCGTCAATTTTAATGCACATCCGAACCACTTCAAAAGAATATTTCGCAAATCAAGTATTTAAATTGTGTTCTTGTACTACAAGTTATATTTTGAAGTGGCCTTAATGTGCTTCAAAATTTACGAAATGTGCTTCAAAAGAGCAATTTATAAAATTAGGGTGTCAAAATCGACACTGAAAAGTTAAGGTGCCAAAAACGCCCAAACACTATTGTTGGGGTGCCAAAAACGCTCAATCACGACAAAAGTAATCACAAAGAACATATACCAAGGTCATAACAGAATCTTGAAAAGGAAAAAATGGGGTAACGAAATGGAACGAAGAAACAAATGCTAAATTATCAAAATGGCAGCTCAACAATAGCGCTTGGGCGTTTTTGGCACATTAATTTTTCACTGCTCAATTTTGGCACCCCAATTTTATAAATTGTTCTTTTGAAGCACATTTCATCAATTTTGATGCACTTCCGGACCACTTCAAAAGAATATTTCGCAAATCAAGTATTTAAATTGTGTTCTTGTACTACAAGGTATACTTTTGAAGTGGTATTGATGTGCTTCAAAATTGACAAATGTGCTTCAAAGAATAATTTATGAAATTGGGGTGTCAAAATCGAGCACTGAAAAGTTAAGATGCCAAAAACGCCCAAATACTATTGTTGGGGTGTCATTGGAATAATTTAGCCGGAAACAAATAGACTACCATTGATATAAACAACAACAATAGTGAAGCCAAGAAGATGCCAGACATGGTGAAGATGGTGATCAAAGTAGCAACACAAATTTTCCGTATAAAAACATATCCAAAGATGTCTGTTAAAATAATAAAAATATGTAACCCTTAATCTATGTTGAGGGATAGTACACTACACAGTCAGGGGATGGAGAGACGAAAAAACCACATATTTTGGGGGGTCCTAGTATATTTGTAGTGTCCGGGTTGTGCCTGATACTTGTCCAACATAACATGACCCATAATTTTGGAGTGTTCGTGTTTCCTAGCCTTCAACTCTTACTGCAACCCTAGAGTTTTGGTGTAGTGAATGGATGGTATTAGAGCAACTCGGGTTCGAACCTTGTCTGATGTGCACATTTAAGCATATTTTATTTTATTTTTTAATAAGGTAGTGTGAGTCTTGATGGAACTGGGGATTTCTAAGACCCTTACTTTGGTGTGCGTATTGATCGATAGAAAGTTAAACAGATTTAATACGTGTTCTAACCCTTCATAGGCGGAAACTAGGGTTCACGAATTCTACCTGCGGCGGAAAGAAGACAAGTAATTTCTAGCAATCTCGAGCGGACGACCCCAAGATCTTCTGCACATATTCCTTCCTCGAGTTGGACGTCGTGTGGGCGACGATCTCCCAATATTTTCTTCTCCTTGGCAGCCCTCTCTTTCTCTCCTTACGTGAATCATGAATTTAGAGAAAGCTTCAGATTTTTGATCAATCATCTGGCGGCCAGAGAATAGAGGATATATATAGGCTACGGTAGGGACCACGAGGAGAAATTAGGGTTAGGCCTCCTAACGGATTTGGATATCCCGTGTTTAGCCCGTACACACAATCCAGGCCCATTAACAATAGTTCGGTCCACTAATGAACTATTGTTGCACTACCTCCCTAATCCCAAATTATGTTTATGGGCTCCTTTTATTATATGCTCGTTTGGCTCCCCATGTTAAGATATCGTATGTCCGTCGATCAAATTAAGTTACTGACAACTATATTGATTCGACATATTTTATCCTTAAGTAGTACCGCTCAACTTTATTTGTCATGTCGGATATAATCCTGTCACTCTCCAATCCTGGAATACGTATTTTAATACGTAAACCGATAAATTATATTTACCTTGAATTTATACGATATTTATTATGCAGTATTTCTTCATGCATTTCCCAAAAATATTCGACAAAATATTATTTCCTAATTTATTTTCTGCATTTGGGCCTACAGTTTTGGCTCATTTGGGTAACCTATTTTTGGTTCACCAATGGTTCATCATGAACCCTTTGGTTCATCATGAACCCATGGGTTCAAGATTCTATATAATAACTCATCTCATTCTCTCTCCTCTCATTTACTTCCTCTCATTTATTTCCTCCACCAACCAAGGCAAGTACCAACTTGCTCAAGAGATGGATCCATAATTTTGTCAATGATTTCTTACAAAACTATTTGCCAAAACATGTTCTTCTCCTCAATCTATACTAGTTTAGAACTTGAAAATTTTCATTTTGAAGCTTTAATTTTTGTAGATCTAAGTTTTAATCATTTTCGGATTTTGCATGGTTTGATCTACTTTAGCTGGATTTTATGGGTTTCTGATGCTTCCATGTGGAAGAGCATTCAGTTTCACCCAAGTTGGAACTTTGGAAATCTGGATTTGGAGTTCGGATGGCCAAGTTATGATGCTTTGAAGCTTGGGTTCAGCCATGGTGTTCTTGCTGTTTGGAGAAGACAGCGAGCAGTATGCTCCTGTTTGAGCACGCTTCCTGTTGGAAGCATGTCACTCCTTGAGTCTGCGTGACTTTTCACGCAGCTCACTCCTTAAGTCTGCGTGACTTTTCACGCAGCTCACTCTCCTTGAGCATGCGTGACTTGAGTGAGCCTGCGTAACTTTTCACGCACGCTGCCTTGAGTGAGCCTGCGTGACTTTTCACCCCTTGAGCGTGCGTGCTTTTGTGCGTACGCTTTTGATATTTTATCAGATATTATATGCCCATTTTATATCCTTACGCCTTTTGTCCCGAGCATGATATGAGCACTAATGTGACCCCGGAGAACAAAATGTTCCTACCCGATACATGTACCTGAATGTTCCAGTTCTTGTTCATGCTCGACAAATGACTCGTAACTCCACGTGGCGTATTTGCGATGATGCATTACACTAAGGAGGGTAGCACATGTTGACATAATGGTTGACATGGATCCTCTTTGGGGTACTCGTACTAAAGTACGACTTTAGGAGGATAATCATGCAGGCCACAGCATGTGAGTCCAAGATTTCAACTAGGGTTAAACTAGGCAACTAAATATACTAGATGCATGGGGAGGGCAGAATCCCGAGATCGTGTTACACCAGCCGCCTTGAGATATTGTCTTGACGCGCCGGCTGGTCTCCACGGATACTGTGTCATCTGCAACGAGTGGATGACTGTATCCGATTAATTCCTGCTATATAATATATGTTTTGGCAAGGTGGCCTTACGAGGGACCTGTGCTCAATAACACCTGTCTACGCGAACCCCTGGGTTGGCTAGCCTTGCTGGAAAGATACGATCTGAGGATTTTCTAAATAACATGATGCGAGGATAACCTCGTCCCACTAGAAACTCGTAGGCTTGATTGGCCGTGAAAACGACTTGCTTGTATCCTATTACCTTCCGTGAATAACTGAGGGAAGCGGACTGTCATGGTACGTGATCCAACCCATGTTCTTGTTTGATTGTTGGGTTGGTTATCGTACTATGATAGGCTGTGGACCGAAGTTATGAACGGAAGACTTATTCTGATTGTGAAGTGCTACTTCTGTGAATGACTGAGGAACATGGTCTATCATGGTACATGATCCAACCCATGTTCTTGTTTGATTGTTGGGTTGGTTATTGTGCCGCGATAGGCTATCGACCGAAGTCACGATCAGGAGATTTTATTGTTTATACCTTTTAACTTATGTGAATGTTATAGAGTACGACACGTCCCGACTCCATGCGGCACCTTTTGTCCTTGTTTGGTTGTAAGGGTGCCATATGGGTTCGAAGATGTTGCGCTACCCTATAATAGTAGCATAAGTATTACTATTATCAATCATTCTATTAACTGGGTTTTTTTAATCTTAACTCTTGTGCCCCTTTGGCGGTACTTGCTATTCGGGGCTGACCCCGCTGGTTTTGTTTGGCCAGATCTCGTAGCAGAGCCGGAGGACACGATCTTCCTCCCTGACATCCATGGTGCATACTAGGAGCATGGCGGTTCGGGGACTCGAGTGGGTTTCTTCTCCACCGCTCCTGCTTATACTTTTGCGGCGTTTAGCCACCGGCACCTGTTAGCCGGATTACTCGATATTTTGTGTCAGTACATAATTGTAACTAAACAGACTGCAGCTGTGTATAATTTTGTACTCCTGACTCTCTGAGATAGCTAAATTATAAAGCTAGTCTCTCATGACCATTTTGATGAAGCGTCGGGGACGCCTTACTGCTTTATCTTTAATGTTCATTTCATTGCTGATGTGACTTGATTGATTGAGACATAGAACCCTGTGGGGCCATAGGAGACTTGATTGTAGCATGTACCCCCTAGTCTCTCGACAGCCACGATCGCCGTATGACGTTACGTAGCTCATATGGAGTAGCTGGCCTAGTCCGTCTCCGTATTTCGGTACTGGGGCGTGACAAGGTTTAAGTGGTGGCCCATGCAGGTCTGTTTTTCAGACTTGTGGGGTATTGCGAATTATTAGGAGTCTCAATCAAAACTTGTTCCCCTTGAAATTCCGTTTCGAAATTTCTGTCCTTGCCTTGATCTCTAACCTGACTTGCATCCTCGAAATCTTCCTCGTTCGGACTTGATAATCTTATATCTTTCTCTATAGGGGTGCTTCATTCTCAGTAGCGGGTGAGGCCCATGAGGAAGAGCAGCAAGAGCATGGCTCGACTGGGCAGCAACCGGGGAGAGAACCTTCCCCAGGGCAGGCACAAGCAGAAGTGGAACCAGAGGCAGTGCAGCCGCAGGTTATTGAAACTCCTGAAGCACTAGCAGCGACGGCAGTACCAGACGCCGTAGCACTCCTGGAGATCATCCGGGGGTTTCTTGTCACTAACCAACAGCAACAGACTCGGCAGCAGGAGCAGAACGTGTTGCTGAACCAAGGGATTCAGTTAGCTCTTGAGAGGAGTGTCGGGGCTGACTCGGGAGCATCAGGAAGGTTTCGTCACTTGAACCCGAGATATTTTGATGGCACGGAGGATGCCATCACTGCGGATGCCTGGATTCAAGACATCGAAGCCATTCTTGTGGCAGCCAAGGTTCCAGATGATGAGAAGGTTGATCAGGTCAAATTAGTACTTCAGGATCTTGCCCGCGACTGGTGGGCATCAGAAGAAGTTGGTGCAAGACGCCCTGTTCGTTGGACCACCTTCAGTGACAGATTCAAGGCCAAGTATTTTGGCGTAGTAGCTCGATATGAACTCCAGCAGAAGTTTATCAGTCTCAAGCAAGCAGGCAAGACCGTAGATGGGTATGCAGCAGAGTTCTGCAGATTGTGCCGTTTCGTACCAGCAATGGTGGCAACGGAGCCAGAGAAAGCTATGAGGTTCCAGTAGGGACTTCATTTGGAACTATTACAGCTTGTGGAAGGACACGACTACCAGACGTTTGACGCTGTTTTGACGGCCGCTCGGAGGCACGAGCTTACCCAGCAGAGGTTGGCATCGAGGACAGGAGGTCAGAAGAGATCTCATTCCCAGGTTGGAGGAGGAGCAATGCAGCGAACATCGGCACCAGCACCCGGTATGCGTATTCATGATGTAGGAGCGCCGCGGAGGACGGCCGTGTCAACTCATACAGCGCCAGTTCGGCATCAGCAGCCGAGGAACCAACAACAGCGTCAGGGAGCACCCCAGGGCTGTACATTATGTGGGAAGGCAGGGCACACGAGGGAGGTGTGCCGGTCAGCGAATGACTTATGCTTGAGGTGTGGTAGTTCAGACCACCGTATCTCCACTTGTCCTGTGATGCAGAGGCCAGGAGGGCCAGCTCAGCAGTTTCCAGCATTGCCAGCTCCGGTGGCAACCCCGAGTGGAGGGCGAGTATTAGCAGTAAGGCCCCTAGCCCAGCGTCTACCAACGCAGGCTCAGATGTTCCGCCAGGCACAGGAAGCCGAAGGCCCTCAGAGGCAGCAACAGCATGGTCGAGGAAGGCCGCAACAAGGGGCTCCGAGTGGCCAGGCTCTCACATTATCCTTGGGAGAGGCTCTAGCGTCTAGTGACGTGGTGGCAGGTAAAATTCTCGTCACCTCATTTCCCGTTGTAGCATTATTTGATTCAGGCACTACACATTCATTCATCTCTGCACAATATGCTACACGGATTGGATTAGAGTTTGAGGCATTGCCGGAGAGGATGGATATACTCACCGGCAATGGGCTCGTAGAAGTTAGCAGAGTGCGTTTTTCATGTCCGGTGGAGGTGTGTGGACATTTACTGCCTGCATCATTGATTAAATTCCCTATGGGGAATTTTGACGTCGTTCTTGGCATGGACTGGTTGAGAGACAGTCATGCGACAATTGATTGTAGAGGAGGTAGGGTCATATTCAGCGTTCCTGGGATGGAGCAGTTCATCTTTACTCGAACCTTGAAGAATCAGGCCGGAGGCGTCATCTCAGCAGCAGTGTCAGAGCCAGGACAGATTCCGAGAGTGGTCGAAGATTTTTTCGGCGTCTTCCCTGATGAGCTCCCAGGGATACCCCCAGTTAGAGAGGTAGAATTTAGCATTGAATTGAACCCTGGAACGAGGCCTATTGCAGACAGAGTTTACAGAATGTCGCCATCAGAACAGGATAAGTTGTATCAACATGAAGAAGAGTTGAAGTCTAAGGGATTCATCCGAGACAGTAAATCGCCCTGGGCCGCGCCAGTAATTCTAGTTCCCAAGAAGGATGGGTCGACGAGGATGTGCATCGACTACCGCAAGCTGAATGCAGTAACAGTGAAGAATAAGTACCCACTACCAAGGATTGATGACCTGTTTGACCAGTTGAGCAAGGCCAGCGTCTTTTCCAAGATCGATCTTCGGTCAGGATACTATCAAGAGTCCGGGAGCAAGACATACCGAAGATAGCATTCAGATCTAGATATGGGCATTATGAGTTTTTAGTAATGCCCTTTGGACTAACCAACGCCCCCGCAGTATTCATGGATTTAATGAACCGCATCTTTCTGCCGTATTTGGATAAATTTGTGGTGGTGTTCATAGATGACATTCTTGTCTATTCCAGCAGTGAAGAGGAGCATGAGAAACATCTTAGGACTGTCTTACAGACATTGAGAGAGAATCAACTTTCTGCGAAGCTCGACAAGTGTGAATTCTGGTTAGATCACATTTCGTTCCTGGGGCATGTAATTTCTGGGGGAGGAGTGTCAGTGGATCCGAAGAAGATTGAGGCCGTAGAGCATTGGCCAGTCCCGAGAACGGTTGCAGAAGTGCGAAGTTTCTTAGGATTAGCTGGTTACTACAGAAGGTTCGTGGCGGACTTTGCCAAGATCTCTGCGCCCTTAACGCGTTTGACGCACAAGGACGTAGAGTTTGTTTGGTCAGCTAGCTGTCAGGCATCATTTGAAGAATTGAAGAAGAGATTGATCTCAGCCCCGATCTTGACGCTTCCAGTAGGAGCGGGAGGCTTTACAGTATATTGTGACGCATCTGGGAAGGGTCTTGGATGTGTATTGATGCAGCACGGAAAGGTGATAGCATATGCGTCTCGACAGCTTCGAGACCATGAGAAGAATTACCCGACTCACGATTTGGAGTTAGCAGCTGTGGTGTTTTCACTCAAGTTGTGGAGGCATTATTTATACGGGGATCGGGTAGAGATCTATACTGATCATAAGAGTTTAAAATACGTATTCACGCAGCGAGATTTGAACATGAGGCAAAGAAGATGGTTAGAACTACTGAAGGATTTTGACTTAGATCTTCAGTATCATCCAGGCAAGGCGAATATAGTTGCAGATGCACTGAGTAGGAAAGACAGTGCCTTTATCTTGACCTCGCAGAAGCATATTTTAGAAGACCTTCAGAATATGGGAATCGAAATAGTTTTGCCAAGGGATATAGGAAGAGTGACCAGTATGCAGATTCAGTCAACCTTAGTAGAGAGGATAAGGACAGCACAAGCAGGAGATCCACAGATTCAGAAGTTGCGGTCGGAGTGTGAATCAGGCCGTAGGAAGGAGTTAGTGATTCATGAAGATGGTACGCTCAGGTTTGGAAACAGACTCTGTGTACCGAGTGGAGACCTTCGGCAAGAAGTTATGTCCGAAGCTCATAGTTCTATTTACTCCATTCATCCAGGAGGAACGAAGATGTATCGAGATATCAGGCAGTACTTTTGGTGGAATGGCATGAAAAGAGAGATAGCGAGATTTGTATCCAAGTGTCTGGTATGTCAGCAGGTGAAAGCCGAGCAGCAGAGACCAGCAGGGTTGCTACAGCCTCTTCCTATCCCAGAATGGAAATGGGAGCACATCACGATGGATTTTGTGACCGGTTTACCTAGATCCCCGACTGGTAAGAATGCAGTCTGGGTAATAGTAGATCGACTCACGAAGGTCGCTCATTTCCTTCCCTTCCGAGTTGGACAGACTACTGAGCAGTTAGCAGAAATGTACATGAAGCATATAGTAAGGCAGCACGGTGTTCCAGTTAGTATAGTATCAGATCGGGATACGCGGTTTACTTCCCATTTTTGGCGGAGCTTACACCAAAGTTTGGGAACCAAGTTAAGATTCAGTACTGCTTATCATCCACAAACCGACGGGCAATCATAAAGAACCATCCAGACGTTAGAAGATATGCTACGGGCGTGTACCTTGGATTTTGGCGGATCTTGGGAGGATCACCTTCATCTAGTGGAGTTCTCCTATAACAACAGCTATCAGGCTAGCATTCAGATGGCCCCGTTCGAAGCATTGTACGGAAGGAAGTGCAGGTCCCCTTTGGCATGGGACGACGTCGGAGAACGGAAGTTGGGACCAGAGCTGATCACGCAGACTGTGGAGATAGTTAAGTTGGTCAGAGAGCGCCTTCGAGTTGCACAGGACCGACATCGTCATTGGGCAGATCAGCATCGTAGGCCTCTAGAGTTCAGAGTTGGCGACCAAGTATTTCTGCGGATTTCGCCTACTCGGGGTATCATCAGATTTGGAACCCGAGGGAAGCTTAGTCCAAGATACGTTGGTCCTTTTAAGATTCTCGCTCGGGTAGGTGATGTGGCTTATCGACTTGCCCTTCCGCCTTCGTTAACTGGCATACATGATGTGTTTCATGTGTCCCAATTACGTGGGTATGTCCCGGATCCGAGTCATGTCCTCGATCATTCTGAGTTAGTCGTTGGTACCGACCTAACTTACGAGGAACAACCCGTATCTATTTTAGACCGGCGAGAGAAGGTACTCAAGAATCGGACGATAAGCCTTGTCCGTGTTTCTTGGAACCATCACTCTTCGGGAGAGTCAACCTGGGAGCGCGAGGACGAGATCAGATCTCGGTATCCGCATTTGTTTGACTAATAAGGTATATTTTTGCACCTTATTGACACGATTCCATGCTTATCTGCACCTGCTTGTTTTGCACTTTGTGATGTATGATAATAACTGCTATGATAGTTAACTTGTATATGATTGTGCCTTGCTTGCCCTGATTTCACTATCCTGTCTTGGCTGGAATTCCGAGGACGGAATTTTTCTAAGAAGGGTAGAGATGTCACTCCCCAATCCTGGAATACGTATTTTAATACGTAAACCGATAAATTATATTTACCTTGAATTTATACGATATTTATTATGCAGTATTTCTTCATGCATTTCCCAAAAATATTCGACAAAATATTATTTCCTAATTTATTTTCTGTATTTGGGCCTACAGTTTTGGCTCATTTGGGTAACCTATTTTTGGTTCACCAATGGTTCATCATGAACCCTTTGGTTCATCATGAACCCATGGGTTCAAGATTCTATATAATAACTCATCTCATTCTCTCTCCTCTCATTTACTTCCTCTCATTTATTTCCTCCACCAACCAAGGCAAGTACCAACTTGCTCAAGAGATGGATCCATAATTTTGTCAATGATTTCTTACAAAATTATTTGCCAAAACATGTTCTTCTCCTCAATCTATACTAGTTTAGAACTTGGAAATTTCCATTTTGAAGCTTTAATTTTTGTAGATCTAAGTTTTAATCATTTTCGGATTTTGCATGGTTTGATCTACTTTAGTTGGATTTTATGGGTTTTTGATGCTTCCATGTGGAAGAGCATTCAGTTTCACCCAAGTTGGAACTTTGAAAATCTGGATTTGGAGTTCGGATGGCTAAGTTATGATGCTTTGAAGCTTGGGTTCAGCCATGGTGTTCTTGCTGTTTGGAGAAGACAGTGAGCAGTGTGCTCCTGTTTGAGCACGCTTCCTGTTGGAAGCGTGTCACTCCTTGAGTCTGCGTGACTTTTCACGCAGCTCACTCCTTGAGTCTGCGTGACTTTTCACGCAGCTCTCTCTCCTTGAGCCTGCGTGACTTTTCACGCACGCTGCCTTGAGTGAGCCTGCGTGACTTTTCACCCCTTGAGCGTGCGTGCTTTTGTGCGTACGCTTTTGATATTTTATCAGATATTATATGCCCATTTTATATCCTTACGCCTTTTGTCCTGAGCATGATATGAGCACTAATGTAACCCCGGAGAACAAAGTGTTCCTACCCGATACATGTACCTGAATGTTCCAGTTCTTGTTCATGCTCGACAAATGACTCGTAACTCCACGTGGCGTATTTGCGATGATGCATTACACTAAGGAGGGTAGCACATGTTGACATACTGGTTGACATGGATCCTCTTTGGGGTACTCGTACTAAAGTACGACTTTAGGAGGATAATCATGCAGGCCACAGCATGTGAGTCCAAGATTTCACCTAGGGTTAAACTAGGCAACTAAATATACTAGATGCATGGGGAGGGCAGAATCCCGAGATCGTGTTACACCAGCCGCCTTGAGATATTGTCTTGACGTGCCGGCTGGTCTCCACGGATACTGTGTCATCTGCAACGAGTGGATGACTGTATCCGATTAATTCCTGCTATATAATATATGTTTTGGCAAGGTGGCCTTACGAGGGACCTGTGCTCAATAACACCTGTCTACGCGAACCCCTGGGTTGGCTAGCCTTGCTGGAAAGATACGATCTGAGGATTTTCTAAATAACATGATGCGAGGATAACCTCGTCCCACTAGAAACTCGTAGGCTTGATTGGCCGTGAAAACGACTTGCTTGTATCCTATTACCTTCCGTGAATAACTGAGGGAAGCGGACTGTCATGGTACGTGATCCAACCCATGTTCTTGTTTGATTGTTGGGTTGGTTATCGTACTATGATAGGCTGTGGACCGAAGTTATGAACGGAAGACTTATTCTGATTGTGAAGTGCTACTTCTGTGAATGACTGAGGAACATGGTCTATCATGGTACATGATCCAACCCATGTTCTTGTTTGATTGTTGGGTTGGTTATTGTGCCGCGATAGGCTATCGACCGAAGTCACGATCAGGAGATTTTATTGTTTATACCTTTTAACTTATGTGAATGTTATAGAGTACGACACGTCCCGACTCCATGCGGCACCTTTTGTCCTTGTTTGGTTGTAAGGGTGCCATATGGGTTCGAAGATGTTGCACTACCCTATAATAGTAGCATAAGTATTACTATTATCAATCATTCTATTAACTGGGTTTTTTTAATCTTAACTCTTGTGCCCCTTTGGCGGTACTTGCTATTCGGGGCTGACCCCGCTGGTTTTGTTTGGCCAGATCTCGTAGCAGAGCCGGAGGACACGATCTTCCTCCCTGACATCCATGGTGCATACTAGGAGCATGGCGGTTCGGGGACTCGAGTGGGTTTCTTCTCCACCACTCCTGCTTATACTTTTGCGGCGTTTAGCCACCGGCACCTGTTAGCCGGATTACTCGATATTTTGTGTCAGTACATAATTGTAACTAAACAGACTGCAGCTGTGTATAATTTTGTACTCCTGACTCTCTGAGATAGCTAAATTATAAAGCTAGTCTCTCATGACCATTTTGATGAAGCGTCGGGGACGCCTTACTGCTTTATCTTTAATGTTCATTTCATTGCTGATGTGACTTGATTGATTGAGAAATAGAACCCTGTGGGGCCATAGGAGACTTGATTGTAGTATGTACCCCCTAGTCTCTCGACAGCCACGATCGCCGTATGACGTTACGTACCTCATATGGAGTAGCTGGCCTAGTCCGTCTCCGTATTTCGGTACTGGGGCGTGACAAATCCACCTGCAGGATTTACATGACAATCCTTATGAGCTCCTTAAGTGGACATCATCAACTCGATATATCGGAACATGGATTCCATTTATAATCAACAGTCCATCATACATACAATGTTATTACCCAATTCATAGAGGTTGTTGATCCATAATGAATCTCACTCTTTCATGAGTCAAAGTAATGCACACTGCATATACATGTCTGTTATTATATCCGGATTAAGAGCACAAGCATCCATAATAACAGAGGTGTTTGTTCTCTTATGTAGTCAGTACAAAGAGAACAACCTCAAGTCGTCATGTTCAATACACACAAAGTGTACTAGTGTAAACCTATAGTCAAGATAGACTAATACCATATTACACTACAACCTTTCCAATAGATTGTCCAAGTCCATCTAGGTTGTGAACTATTTATATACTCCATAGGGAACTGATAATATGATCTTCTGTGTGACACCACACACCATATTATCTACAAGATAAAATATCAGACATTTGCATTAACACTTGCAACAAATACAATATGCAAACATTTGCTCATATGATTTTCATTCAAAATTTAAGGAAATAAGGTTACTACAAAAGTGATGCTTTTAGTATATAACCCTAACAATCTCCCACTTATACTCAAAACATTGCTTTTCAGTATATTGTTATAAATCTCCCACTTATACTTAAAGCCCTACACATCTGACTCTCATTCCCTCAACATGACTATCAAAAGCCTTAGCTGGTAAGCTCTTTGTAAAGGGATCAGCTAGGTTGTCAGCTAATGCTATCTTGATCACAGTAACTTTTTATTTCTTTATGAAATCTCATATCAGGTGGTACTTGTGCTCAATGTGTTTACCTGTCTTATGGGCTCGTGGTTCCTTAGAGTTTGCAACTGCACCACTATTATCACAATAAAGTGTAATAGACTTAGGCAAACTAGGTACCACATCCAAGTCCAACAGAAAGTTTCTGAGCCAAACCGCTTCTTTGGCTGCCTCAGAGGCTGCCACATACTCGACTTCTATGGTGGAATCAGCAATACATTTTTGCTTGATACTCCTCCACACAATGGGTCCACCTTCCAAAGTAAACACATAACCTGAGGTGGATTTCCTGGAATCCCTATCTGACTGAAAATCTGAGTCTGTATACCCCAAGAGAACTAAACTATCTGCCTGGTAAACTAGCATATACTCTTTAGTCCTTTTTAGGTACTTCAAAATATGCTTTACGGCAATCCAGTGCTCTTGTCCTGGGTTAGACTGATATCTGCTGACCATGCCTACGGCAAAGCAGATATCTGGTCTTGTACATAGCATTGCATACATTAAGCTTCCTACTGCTGAAGCATAAGGAACTGCCTTCATGTTCTCTATCTCTTTAGGTGTCCTCGGACACTGCTCCTTTAATAGAGCAATTCCATGTCTAAAAGGTAAGAAACCTTTCTTAGAATTTTGCATACTAAAACGAGTTAGTACAGTATCGATATAGGAAGCTTGGGATAAGCCCAACATCCTTTTCTTGCGATCTCGTAGAACTTTGATCCCAAGGATGTGACATACTTCTCCCAAGTCCTTCATATCAAATTGTTTGGATAACCATACCCTTACATCAGATAACACCTTCACATTGTTTCCAATGAGCAAGATGTCATCCACATAAAGTACGTTTTCGTCACACTTTCTGTATACACATGATTCATCCTGACATTGATCAAATCCATAGGATTTTATAACCTGATCAAAACATATGTTCCAAGATCTGGAAGCTTGCTTAAGTCCATAAATGGACTTCTTGAGCTTACAAACAAGATGCTCTTGGCCCTTTTCAATGAACCCGTCTGGTTGCTTTATATAGATGTATTTCTCAAGACTTCCATTAAGGAAAGCTGTCTTGACATCCATTTGTCAAATCTCATAATCGATATGAGCTGCAATAGATAAAAGAATCCGGATAGACTTAAGAATGACTACCGGAGAAAATGTTTTCTCATAATCGATACCCTCTTTTTGAGTAAAACCTTTTGCTACAAGCCGAGCTTTAAAGGTTTCAACCTTACCGTCTGATCCTCTTTTTCTCTTATAGACCCACTTGCATCCAATGGCTTTTACACCAACGGGTGGTTCTATAAGCTCCCAAACCTGATTAGAATCCATATATTCTATTTCAGATATCATTGCTTTTTGCCAAGACTCTGCATCTTTATCTTGGAGTGCTTCATTGTAGGTACAGGAATCATAATCTTGTTCCTCAGGGACGAAGTCTGACGACTCTCCCAAGAACATATATCTATCAGGTTGTATCACAACCCTCCCACTACGACGAGGCACTATCGGTTGTGGTGTAACTAACATAGAAACAGAAACTAAATTCCTTCTAAGTGAAGGTGCATAAAGACAATCTCTCAATGTCAAAGACTTATTTACCAAAAGATAAAGTAATATCTCCTAATGCAACGACCGATACTTTTGTAGCATCACCCATGAACAAGCATATCTCTCCATCACTGAGCCGTCTAGTTTCCTGGAACCCCTGTAATGTATTGCAGACATGATTAGTGGCTCCTGTATCTACACACCAGGTGCCGGTAGATAACACCGCTAAATATGTTTCAACTACTAGTAAATGAGATATACCTTCTTTGTTCCCTTGTTTGAGAAGTGGACAATCAGTCTTCCAATGTCCTGACCCTTTGTACTTGAAACATTTGCCTTTCGGCTTTTTTACCGCGTCTTGAGGTCTCATGCCCTTCTTTGCTGAGTTTGCCTGTTTCTGAATGTTATTCTTCTTCTTACCGCCTTTTAGCTTAGAAGTAGAAGCCTTTTCAGAAACAAAAACATGACCACTCTGCCTAAAGAGAGATTCAGCATCCTGTAGCTCTTTTGTAAGTTCTGCCAAACTATACAACCTTTTGTTCATGTTGTAATTAAGGCAGAAATTGTCAAAACTTTTAGGCAGAGTCCCGAGAATGATATCGACCTGGGATTCTGTAAGCCCCCCTGAATTTTAGGGTTAATTTTAAATTTTCTAAATGAATTATTTTCGATAAATATTTTATTATAATTAGTTTTGATATAAATGTTCTTTTCCGTGACTTTGACTTCTCGAGCGTCAGAGATGCCAATCTCTAGAAACTCTCTTTATGGGTTTTGTAGTAGACAAGATTATCTTCGTTTTGATATATCATGTCCCACTTAAACTCGTTCCCTTGTGCTCTTTTTGCATCGCGCAACTTCGGGTCAATTTAGGCCAATTGATCGTGAATAATTAGTAATTAAATTCCCACTTTTATATTTGATCATCGTATGCACGTTACCGTGACTTTTAATTTAGCAGCACAAGACTAGTCGTTTTCTCCAAACCAACTTCTCATGAATAATCTACTCGAGACGCTCTACGCCCATGACCTTCGTGTCCCACTCAGACACTCCATTTTGTGCTTCATTTGTTTCGCACAACTTTTGGGTCAATTTAAGCCAATTAATTAGCTACCGTAAAATGTGACCTGACTTCCAATTTAATTTCGGAACCCGACATCGATCCAACATGTCAACCCAAAGTATGGACATGGCCCACATGAAGCCTACTACCCACATGATGCTTGTGTCCCATTTAGTTTAGCCCCCGCATGCTACTTATTTACCCATGTCCATAAATGACTAAATTAATCCATTTATTTTGCCAAACTCGATTTTGACCCGACCCGACTTAACCGAACCCAAGCCCAAGCTCCATGTTATTCCCTTATGAACACCCTACACAATTCCTCTTTTTCCTATTTTTAAAATATCCCTTCTCTTTTATTTAATAAATACCTCTGTCTCTCTCATTCTAATATATATATATATATATATATATATATATATATATATATATATATATATATATATATATATATATATCTTCAAAACACATACAAAAAAAAAAAAACCATCACCATGCCAGCACACTCTTCCCCCCCCCCCCAACTCTCAACCGACTTCTCTCTCTCTCTCTCTCTCTCCTTCTATAATATCCTCTCTATTCTCACTCTCTCACTTTCTATATATAATATATATATACATACATACACAATCTCTCTCTCTCTCATCACTCACACCACCCTCACCCTTCCCTCACCAGCAGCCCTCCACAGCCGACACTCCCTCCTCTCTTTCTTCATTTTTCCCTCCTCTATACTCCTCCTTCCTCCTCCACACCATCACACCACCACCACCATTAAGAAATACTACCACCATCACCACAACCATCACACCACTACCACCACCGCACCATCTTCATCATCCACACCTCCACCGACGCACGCCGCCGCGGCCACCCCCGCCGGCGATCGCCGCCGCCGCCGCGCGCGTGTGCCAGCACGCAGCAGCAGGCCGCACAGTAGCAGCAGCGGCCGACGGCCGTACACCGTCGCACGCGGCCGTGCGCCGCCGCGTGGCCGGCCCCCGCCACCGCGAGCACCCCACACCTCCGGCGACCCCCTGCGCACCACCTTGGTGTGGCAGCAGCCTCCCCAACGCGTGAAACACACGATTCGTGCGTTTGGCACGAGATCCCGTCGGCGCGTGCGAGTTTTGAACTCAGAATTCGTGTTTCGCCGCAGCGAATTCGCGCACGTTTTTCGAGAAATCTAACTGTTGGATCGGCGAACTCTTTGCTCCGTCACAATCTCGGTATATAGCTCTTCACTCCCCTCAAGTTTGTCCGTTAATTTTATCGTTTAATACATCAAAATCGGCCACCAAGTTGACACTTTAAATTGTACTATTTTTGGACAGTTTTGTGGAGCCGACTTCGTCGACTCGTAACTCCGTCGTCTCAGCTCCGTTTGGCGTGCCACCAGTTCCTGTGCGTAGCTGGTATAACCCTCTTCATGTCCCTTAAGTTTTGTTACATTGTGAGCACGTTTGGTTGGTCGAATTCGACGCCAAAGTTGACCGTCCGAATTCTTAATTTTGCACTTGTAAATTTTCATTTTTGAACCCGGGACTCCGGATTCAATTTCTGACACCACCAGTAGACTCGTGGCGTCGTTCTGGCACAATTTCATATAAAGTTTGCTTGATTTGGAGGACGTGGGCCTTGGCACGCATTTCAGTGCAAAGCGGATCCCACAGTCCGAGTCAACGGGTCACTTTGCCTTGTTAGATTTAGTGGACTTTGGCTTCGACACGCATTTCCGTGCAAATCGGATACCAATATCCAGGTCAACGGACCATTTTGTGATCGGGTCATCGGAATCCCATTTCGGACATACCGTTGGGTTCGTATCATCATTCTGGATACGTGGCCATATAATTTGCTAGGTTTTGTAGACTTCTATCCTGACACGTTTTTAGGTGCAAAGTGTGTCCAACGGCGGACATCATTTTGACCCGAAATTACCATTTTGTCCCTGTGTCCAAATTAGATTTATGGGTAGGCTATCCTAGCTAATTTGACCATTCTGGACACGTTGGTGATATTTATTTTATCATCCGACAACATCTGTAGATTTTTCTTATGTATCATCCTTAATTTGTAATTTATTATTATTAGTGTATATATTTATATGTTTGGTTTTTGTGAAACTCTAAAGTGATCCTTGTGTTTCTAAGGACCCTAAGTGTTGGGTTAGATATAGTGTCACCCCACATTGGACTTTTATGCTAGGTCATCACTTAGCTAGTGTCCAGTTAGGAGTCGTGTCACACCACTAGTGTAAAATATTGAACATAGTTTAGAGACTGAGATTGTGTATCATTTTGACATGACACTGGACATCTATATCTTCATACTCGTATTCTTGCCTTGCTCGAGGCGAGTACCCCTACAAACTCTATTTTACTACATATGATAATGAATTGCGTATGAACTATGTTAATACAGTGATTTAAACTAAAAACCATATCTTAGAGGTTTCTATATATCTATCGTATGCTTCACATGCTTTAATTATACTGCTCTCATGATCTTTAACATGCTTTAATTATACTGCACTCAGGACCTTCCACATGTTTTATACTGCTCTCAGTACCTACCATGCTTATACTGCTCCCGGTATCTTTCACATGTTTTAAACTGTTCTCGTATCTTTCACATGTTAGAATCTGGGTTATGGGGAAACTGTTAGTAGAGTACGTGATCATGGCCCCCTTCTCTGTATGTATTTACCGTGCAATGTTACATTCTATATGCAACTTTGTCGTATGTCTGATCCCGCGTTTGTGTATAGATATATACCGATGCCGTTAAGTGTACGTATGTACAATTCAGAAAATTGATATGTACCACTGTACATCCTATTTACCTATTGATCGATCACGTACATGCTACAGTTTTAAACTTTAAAACAAACATATATTGCCATGATGAAATGTATTCCTGACATGATAGATTTGTGATATGACATGATTGTGATACGATATGAGATATGACACGATTCTTATTTACTACATCTCTTTTCATTCCATGCTCAGTATGTTTAGTTTGTAGAATCAGTACTTGCTCCCGTCCTGACAGGATAACGTTGTAGGCATACTTTCGGAGGAAGATTTGCTCTGTGATCTTTTCTATGGACCCACTACAGAGGACATGGCTTTTGCTCCCGAGGAAGTCCCCGCAGGGAACCTCGCTTGGTAGTCTTACTTAGATTATTTTTGGCTTAGTTATTGAACTGTTTAGACTATATCTTGTAGTCACTGGACTTTGTCTCCAGTTTGATACTTTGGAAGTGTATTATTAAGTCTGTACTTATTTTACTTTCGCTTATAGATGTTGTGTTGTGATGAACCTTTTAAATGTGATTTTAGAACTGTTAGCAGCTTAGTTCCTTTATTGTCTATTCTTAGAACAGCTTACTACGCTTTAACCAAGCGTAGGCTGGACATGGCTCGACCCGGCCCAACAATTTGGGTAGCGGATCGTGACAGATTTTCCATTGATTTCAGCTCCAAGGATCTCCATCTCATTCAGATGACCCATCATCTTGAGAACATGATCCCTTACTGGTGTACCCTCAGCCATTTTTGTATTCATCAAACATTTCATAGCAAACTGCCTAGCTGCTCTACTCTGATGTCCGAAGAGTTCCTTGAGGTTATACATCATGTCATAAGCTGTGGCCATGGCCTGATGCTGATGTTGCAGTACATTTGACATAGATGCCAGAATGTAACACTGCGCCATCTCATCTGCCTTTCTTCACTTCTTATAAGCCTCTTTGACCCTTCATTAGAGTTAGCATCAGGCTTAGGTGGGCATTCCTCAATAAGTACATATTTGTACTCCTCAGCAGTCAGAACAATGTCCAAATTACGTTTCCAGTCAATATAATTAGGTCCATAAGTTTGTTTTCTTTAAGAATCACCATAAGTGGACAGAAAGAACCCATTTTTGAAATCCTGAGAATCACATAAATAAAATTATGTAGGACAAAAAAACTTTTTGAATTAATTAAATATTGATTCCCTCAAAACAATAATAAGAAATTCGCCAACACCTTGAACACCATGAATTTAGCATGCCACGATAGTGTAGACGTATATAAATTCAACTTTGTTCAAGTAGGTTTTTCTTATTAATTTTACTATCATGTCAACATAACTTTATGACAAATAAAATTAATATGTTGGTGTTGCTCTGGTCATACAAATAATAGCAGTGACTCCGATGGGGAGGATACCATTATTTGTATCTAAGTGTATACCATTACTTAATACTAAGTCCATTACCTTGTAATGAGTTCCTTCAGATGGAGAAGTGAACACATACTAGGTAACTTTCTACAATTATCCCTAAGGAAGTTTGTACTGGTGATCCATAATTATACTCATCCGATATGGAGGAAGGCACTAAGCCAACGCGCAAGTATAATTACATCACCTACAAACTAGTAATGGAGACCATAGGATTTATACTAAATAAATATCCTCTCCCACTTAGTTATTTAACAATGAGGGTTTTTCTACTAGTTGATATTATGTCCATATTGTCCATTATTAATATAGGCTTAGATTTTCAAAAAAAAACATCCACACAATAATAAACATGCATAATCAGAAAAAGCAAAATGACAACAAATAAGAGAAAAATATCCAACTATTATGGTCATCTTTCCTGCTCCGTCCTCAACTATCCGAATCCAAAATCTAGCGCTGCGCAGATCTATTCGGGGTTCGACCTGGACGGCTTAAAACCAGCATCTCGTCCGGCGTCAGAAACAGTCACTACCGCCATCACGATTGCTCAAAAAATAATTAAAATTACATCAATCCTATGCCTCTCGAAGGAGTTCACACATAATCTAGATTGAAAATTAAAATAATAAGCACGATCAACCCTCGTGATTTTAATTACATCCACAGCAACAACAACATTCACGACATGTCCGTGGTTTAAACAACACAATCAAAAACATGCATTGGACCATAATAGTTGGATCTAAGATGCCTGCAAAACCGAGTTAGAACAGATCTACATCTACCGACTATTACACAGCGCAGGTTTTATTGGACAACATGGACGTATCAATCAATACGCAGATCCAAAGTGGCTCTGATACCAATTGATGGAACTGGGGATTCCCAGGACCCTTATTTTGGTGTGCGTATTGATCGATAGAAAGTTAAACAGATTTAATACGTGTTCTAACCCTTCTTAGGCGGAAACTAGGGCACGAATTATACTTGCGGCGGAAAGAAGACAAGTAATTCCTGGCAACTATCTGATCACTGGTCCTTATCATCCCCTTTTTATATTCATCACAGACAAAGTGCATGTCGATTTCAATGTGCTTTGTCCTTTCATGAAATACAGGATTGGTAGAAATATGAATAGCAGACTGGTTATCATACCACATATATGTTGCTTTAGATCCTGCTTCTTCTTCTAAATCTTGTAGAAGATGCTTCAGATATAAAATCTTTGCTGTGTCATGAGCATAGCTCGATATTTTGCTTCCAAACTTGATTGTGCTATCACACTCTGCTTCTTGCTCTTCCGCGATATCAAGTTTCCACCAATAAAAATACCGAGTAGCCAGATGTAGATTGTCTATTTGTCATGCTTGTACCCCAGTCAGCATCGGTAAAGCACTCAACAGGAGTATGTCCTGATTCTCCATCCGAATTTTTTTTTCGAATTTTGGACTAGACAGCGCAGAATCCTGAGAACTGGCTGCTAGTGTGGAACTCGTGGAGAAGCCATTAACCTACTTGCGACACTCACAACGAAAGAAATATCCGAGAGTCATGACCGCCAAGTAGTTGAGTTTTCCAACCACTCGACGATACTGATCCGGATTGGTCATCAAGCCCCCTTCGTCTGAGAATAACTTTGCTCCTTGATCCATGAGTGAGATATCTCCCTTGGCTTGCATCATTCCTGCATCATTTAGTATGTCCAGCACATACTTCCTCTGAGACATTACAATATTCCGTTTACCTCGTGTGACTTCAATGTCCAAGAAGTAGTTCAACGACCCCATATTCTTAGTCTAAAATTGTTCTCCATAAACTTCTTTAGTCCTGCAATACCCTTGCAGTCATCTTCCGTGATCACAACGTCGTCAACATAGACACCAAGTAGTATCCTTCCAGCTGATGATAGTCGGTGAAATATCGAATGATCCTTCTTTGATTGACACATGTCAAACTGAGTAAAAATATGTGTAAATCGACAAAATCACGCATGAGGTGATTGTTTGAGACCATAGAGAGCCTTCCATAAATGACACACTTTATCCTTCCTTGCAACGAACCCGGGAGGTTGCACCACATACACTTCTTCAATATCACTGTGAAGAAATGCATTCTTGATATCCAGCTAAGCAATGACTAGTCATAGCGAACAACTAAGGCCGAGAGTACACGCACAGATGCCATCCTGACAACTGGAGACGTCTCAAAATAATCCTCACCATAGGTCTGGAAATATCCTTTAGCCACCAGACGAGCCTTTAGGCAATCAAGAGTGTCATCCGATTTCACCTTGATCGTGAACGCTATTTGCATCATACTGCCTGCTTTCCAGAAGCAAAACTACCAAGTTCCAAGTATGGTTCTCCTAAAGCGCTTTCTCCTCTTCCATAGAAGCACGTCAATCGGGATGTTTGAGACCCTCCTCGGCAGTATTGGGAATCTGAATTTCATCAATAGTAGCTACCAAGGACTGAGTGGGGCTCGCAAGCCCTTTGTAGTTGTCTACATATAAGGGATGATCACGACGAGGTCGAGTTGGTGGAATAGGCAGAGGCGAATCAGTTAAGCAAGAGAAGGATTACGGTCTGTGACCAAAGGCACTATTTGCGATGATCATTCGGACGACGTCGGCACTGACTGACCCGGTATTTACCGACCGTCGGACTGAGATACTGGCTCAGTAGGGGATAGAACCCTTAAGGGGGGTTGTTGTGTTTGAACCAGAAACAACAAAAAATTCTCGTCTGGGTAAACTTGGGGAACTAAATTCGTAGTTTGTGAAAGTAAAGAAAACTCAGTTTCAACGAAGATAACATCTCGAGAGAAGAAAAAAAAATTTCAAGGTAGGAGAAAAACACAGATACCCTTTTTGATCCTTAGGATACCGAAGGAAAACACATTGGATTACCTTATGATCTAATTTAGAAAGAGTCGATCGGGTATCCCGAACATAGCACAAGCAACCAAAGATCTTGAAAGGTAGAGGAAACGGCTCTTGGTCGGGATATAACCAGAAAAAGGGAGCAGTACCATTAAAAACTGACGATAGCATGCAATTAATTAGATAGTAAGCTATAAGAATAGCATAAGACCAAAACTTTTTAGAAGTACATGCTTGAAACATAAGAGCACGCGTTGTTTCCAAGAGAGAGTGATTCTTGCGCTCTGCAACACCATTTTCTTGTGGTGTGTAAGGACAGAAAGTTTGGTGGATGATGCCATTGTCGGACATATGAGTATTGAACTCACGAGATAGATACTCACGACCATTGTCATTTCGAAAACATTTAATCGGAACACCAAATTGTGTTTTGATTTTGGCATAAAAATTATACCAAATTCTAAATAATTTAAAGCGATTTTTCATCAAATAAACAAAAGTGATACGCGAGTATTCATCAATAAATGTAACAAAATACTTGAAACCCATTATTAATTCAATCGGACAAGGTTCCCATATATTAGAATGCACCAACTCGAAAGTAACGGATGCAAATTTATTAGGACTCACCGGATAGGGAACCCGTGATGCTTAGCCAAACGACATAACTCATAATGAAAAGAAGCAAGAACATCCAAAGATGGGTACATTTTCTGTAGAGCTTAGATTGATGAATGGCCTAACTGACAATGTAACTCAAAAGGATCGTCAATAGAAGAAGGTACGTCAAATAGGTACAAGCCTCCAGCCACATGCCACTTACCAATAGTCTTTCCAGTCTTTAGGTACTGAAAAACACAACCATCAGAAGAAGAAAAAATGTTACCGAGCAATACAAATCGTGAGTAAGCTGACTAATTAAAAGCAAACTAAACGGATTTTTCTGTGTATGTAATATGGAATTGAGTCACAGTCCAGAAGAAAGATGGACACTTGCTCGTCCACGGACAATGAACCACCATTGACAACAGTAATATTGGAAACACGTCCCACCGATACATAATTGCGTATAATACTTGTGTCATCAGTCATGTGAGAAGACGCACCAGAGTCAATCATCCACTGCTTCGACCTTACTACACATGTCGCTGAGTACTCGGTTGTGGATCCAGATGTGGATACTTCACCACGACGATCATCTTGAAAGTCTAAAAAATATGTGTATGACTCTGCGGTCATTTGAACAGAACGAACGCCATCATCAAGAGCATCAGATATAACATTGATAGTAGGAGCTTCAGGACACTTCTATTGAAAATAGCCTTGCATACCACAGTTGAAGCATGTACGCGGTCTACCCCCATCATGACCGCCATTGCCTCGTCCACCAACATGATCACCATTTCGGCCACCACGTCGGCCACCATAACCAACATGAAATCCAGCACAAGCAACACCAAGTGCAAATTGTTCAGCAGGAGGATCACCCGGAGTGGTCTCAACGACTTTCGCTGTTCATAGGACACGAAAGTGAGTTTCCATCAGAGATGGAATATCAGATCCAGCAATGGTATGAGAATGAGTTGAATCCGCATCGGGACGGAGAGAGTCAAGATATGTCATGACATGAAGCTCCTCACGTTGAGCCCTCGCTTATACGGTCGATTTCATCAGTCATGGACTTAAAGGCCCGGAAGTGATCATTATGAAATTTATCTTCCTAATTAGCTCGGTAGACGCCAACGACCTAGTCGTAGATACGAGACAAATTGTGTTTTCCATCAAACGTCGTCGCTAAAACTTCCCATAGTTCTTTCACCGTATTCGTATTTTGGATCATGTCTTCCACCGATGGTTCCATTGAATTCATCAATTATGTGAACAATCGTCTGTCATATGTCTCCTACTGTTCAAATATGGAATCAGTATCTACTGAGGGGCTGTCAGTCAGATATACGGACAACCGTATTCTACGAAGCGTCTTCTCGACCATTCACCATGTTGACTAGCCCTCTGGTCCGTCCAACCGTCGATCGACAAGTCGAATCGAGGAAATCGTCATGCTAGTGCTCGTTGGTCCTGACATTGCGTTTTCGACACTAGTGTCAGTAGCACTGCTATTTGTCCCAATGTTAGTCATTCTGCAGGTATTCATGATTTGAACATCGAATTGATCTTTCTAACTTGATAATCACATTAATTCTGCCAATGCGCTAAAAACATAGCCAGAACCGACACGCGCATGGGAAGCAGAGTTGAACGTACACACAAGCCAGGACAGAGAGACAACCCATGTTACCTTTTATTAGATCCTGATGTGAAGATCAAGTAAGAAAAGAAACAAAGATTCAGGCAAAACAAAGCAACTTGTCTTCTCTTCGTTAAATTCCTGAAGTCAACGTTGAGAGTCAGAGGTTCCAGCAAACAAACCATTATTTACCCTCTGAGGGTCACAAATATATATCTTCTTCTTTTTTTCTTTTTTTTTTGTAGAAGGAGAAAGATGGCTAGGGTTTGATGTAGGTGGTGCTAGGGTTAGGGTTTATGGACATAGGTAGGTTAGGGTTGAGAAAGACGGCTAGGGTTAGGGTTAGGGTTTGGATGGGGGGCAACAAGGGGGGAGGCGCTAACGGGGGTGGTAGGAGGGGGCGTCTGGGGAAGGGAGGGCAGTAGCGACAGCACGTAGGGCAAGGGGAGGGGGCTGGCAGGAGGGTGGCGCCTTGGAAGGGGCACAGCAGCAGTAGTAGCAGGTGGGGCAGGGCGGGGGGCTGGCAGGGGAAGGGGACGGGGACAAGGGCGGGGAGCAACAGTCTAGGGTTATGGTTTTTTGGGGGGTAGAGGGGGCGGCGGGGGGGGATCTAGGGTTAGATTTTTTTTATGGAGGGGTGGATGGGTTATGGCTCCGATACCATGTTAAAAAAAATAATGGGATAAATTATTATTGATGAGAGAGTTACATATATATAGGAGAGGCTAACCCTCTTACTATTGTTCTATCTAATGTGGAACTAAAGCCCAATACTATTAATACTAATATTAATATTTAACAATATTTTACACAATATATCTTAAAATTCCGATATTTATGCATATTTTGGGTAGTAACTACTTTCAAAAAGTTCTATATAATAAATAGGAGTTGATACAAAGAAAATGATACTTTCTAATATATAATTAATTTTGGCTCAATTACAACCATGCAAAATAACTTTCAACCATGTTTGGATCTGGTAGAAGATTGGAGTCAAGACATGTGATGCAGGCTAAGTATTTGGTTTATGTTGGGATCAAGAGTACAAGAGAAAGAGGACGATGATAATTAAAAGAGGGAAGCATACGACCAATTAGAACACACAAGCAAAAGTTTCTTAAATCATTCGTCTCTTTGACATTAACGATTGAGACATTTAATAAGGCTTTATTCTTGCAAAAAGAGAGATTAGAACAATTATACCAAAACATCAAATATCAAAATCTGCATGATATATTGCTCGTTGTTGTTGGAGTAAGTGGGGTTCCCGACCTATGTGGAGAATACTCCGGAGTACGACGAGCGTCATCCGAGTGTCGGAGAAGCTGGAGAGTGCATCGATCGTCTTATATTGAAATATATATGGTAAACAAATATATGATTGAATTTCCATCTTTGACTTTGATCATATATTTATAATTGGATCTTTCATATATTACATATAGTTGGACTTCCAATTTATGGCAGAACTCATAGTGCTACTATTGTGGCAAGAAGGGTAACATCAAGCGAAACTGTTTCGCTTGGAAGAGAGAGAAGAAGGACGACAAGGGAAAAAGATATGAGAACACTATAGCGACTGCCTCGGCACATGAAGGCAATATGATTAATGGGGGTGATGAGGTAGTTATGAACCTTGTCTGCGATGATAATTCTTGGTCGGTTGACTTAGGGGCTTCAGTGCACGTATCTCACAACAGGACACTGTTTGCCACTTACACAATAGAAGACTGTGGAGTGTTGAAGATGGACAATGGAGATGTGTTGAAGGCTGTTGTTATTGGAGACGTGCATTTGAGAACCAAGACAAGTGCAATTCTTGTTCTCAAAGGTGTTCGTCATGTTCCCGATATCCGTTTTAACCTGGTGTCGATTGGAAGGTTGGATGAAGAGGAATTCTTCAATTTTTTCGGAAACAGTCAATAGAAGTTTTCTCGAGATTCTATGGTGATTGCGGAGAAAGCAAGAAGATTGGTCTCTACTATATAAAAGGGAGCACAGGGGGCACAGGAGGTGAATGCAGTCAATGATACGTCTACCGAGTTGTGGCACAGGCGGCTTAATCATATCAGCGAGAAGAGGATGAACTACTTGTTGAACATGAAAGCATTTTCGGGGCTCAACTCTACAAAGTTGGAGAGATGCACACATTGTTTGGCAAAAAAGTAAAATAGAGTATCTTTCCAAAGTCACCCAAGTACAAGAAAGCCGGTATTGCTCGAGTTGGTTCACTCGAATGTCTGCGGTCCTATGAAAGTAAAATCAATTGGTGGTGCTTCTTACTTTGTGACTTTTATTGATGATTGTTTCAGGAAAGTTAAGATCTATGCTTTAAAGACCAAGGATTAGGTGCTGCCCACATTCAAAGAGTTCCATGCCTCTGTTGAAAGGAAGACGGGCAAAAAATTACTATGTGTTCGGTCCGACAATGACGGCAAATACATTGGTCCCTTTGATACGTATTGTAGAGAGCAAGGAATACGACACCAGAAGACTCCGCCAAAGACACCTCAGCTCAATGGTGTAGTAGAGAGAATAAACATGACACTGATGGAACGGGTAGCTATTTGTTGTTTGAAGCAAACTCATCGGACAGTTATTGGCATGAGGCTCTCAACAATATTGCTTATATTATTAATTTATCTCATAGTGCTCTTTACATGGTGATGTGCCTGACAAATTATGGTATGACAAATAGCCATCATACAATCACCTGCGAGAGTTTGGTTGCAAAGTCTCTGTGTATGTACCGAAGGACGAGAGATCCAAACTTGAGTCGAAGACGAAGCAGCACATCTTTGTCGGCTATGGTCGGGATGAGTTTAGTTATAGACTCTACGACTCAGTAAGAAGAAAGCTCTACTGAAACAGAGACAGTGTTCGTCGAGGATCAGACCATGACCAACACTTAGAATTTCGAGATGCCTTCTGAGGCTGAGGAATTGACTGAGTTAGAGTTATTTCGCTTCGAGCCATTCCCAAATGACACTGTAGAGGATCCAATTAAGGGGGAGCCAGTACATGGGGATACTCCCAACCTTGATAATTAACCTGTTGATGGTGGTCAGGACGACCCTCAGGAGGATGAGTATGCCAAGGAGATAGTCCTTGAAGGAAATGAGGTTATCGGTACACAGCCAGCACCAGAGGTTTTATTGAGGAGGAATACAAGAGTGTGTCGACCATCTACGAGATACTCACTGATGAATATGTGCTACTAACTGACCCAGGAGATCCCGAATGTTTCGTAGAGACGATGGAAGACGAACACGGACAAGAGTGGATGCAGGTCATGTAGGAGGAGATGAGTTCCTTACAGGCAAACTTCACTTTTGAGTTGGTGCGGTTGCCAAAGGATAAGAAGGCTTGAAGAATCAATGGGTGTTTAGAGTGAAGCAGACGGATGATACTACTCGCCCTTGATACAAAACAAGGCGAATCGTTGGAATGACGAGTTCCTCCACTTAGTTGTTAAGGAAAAAATTTGTTGGAGTGGGTGGGGCTCCAACCTAGTGCGACGAGCGCCATCCATATGTCGAATAAGCTCAGGGAGTACATCGATCGTCGTATATTAGAACATATATGGTAAGCATATATATGATTGAATTTCAATCTTTGACTTTGACTATATATTTATGATTGGATCTTTCATATATTAACTTTCCATATAATTGGACTTCCAATTCATGGCAATTAATTATGATTTGTTTTCCATTAAATATATGATTGATATATATTGGACTTTCCATATATATTGGCCTTACATGTATAGATTTTCAATATATGGTAATCCTAATTCATACAAGGGTTTATAAAAAGTTGATGCATGCAAGTTGATGAATAACAATATCAATTGTGAAGGAGAGATCATTTCGGGTCATTCTTCTCGTCATCTCTTGTTCTTCGGAGTCTGTAATTGGATTTTCTTCTTTCAAGTAGTTGTGGTGATCCGTTTTGGATCAGTGAAAAGCTTGTAAGTAGTAGGAAGTTGGACTCCGATTAAACCATACTGACATAACAACCTATGGTCGCATACAACAAGCCCGTCCCTAGATACAATAGAAACGATAAGCAACATTATCGAGAAGTGCCGACCAATTGACACCAATGCATCTCCTAGATCAAATAGAAACATAACCAGAAGTAGCAATACAAATTTTATCATAATTAAAACATATCCAAAGATGTCAACCTACGTTGCACGAACGACACAACATGGCAAGGACGGCGATACGGACGCAAAACGATCTATTTCGGTGTGTGTCCTAGTGTACCTTGCAGTGTCGGGGCTGTGCCCGATACGTGTCCGGCGCAACATGGCCCGCATTTCGAGTGCTCGGTACGTGTCTGACACAACGTCGTCTCTTACGATCAAATAGTAGGATTCATAAAATATGACCAGAACGGAATCAAGAAAGTGTAACCCTAACCTCCATTCATGGCCATTAAATCTTCAGACTTCTCTCCCATCATTGCATCAAATCTATAGTAATCAAATGAAACAGAAAATTAAAAATAAATAAGGAAAAAAGCACGAAAGAAAAAATTATTGAAAAAAATAGGGAAAATTGATTGGCCGTACCATTCGAGAATCTCCCCATTGTCTTTTTTTTTTTTCATTTTTTTCCCTTCTGTTGAAAGGAATATATAGACGGGCGAGGAGAATGGAAAAGCAGCAACTGCTCGTGGACTCCAAATTCCGATACTAGCCCGGTCACCTGCATTATTTTTCAAGTCTTTTGTCGTTTCTTTGTGGCCAGGATTGTAATTTCAGTTCTTTTGTTTGTGTTGTGCTTATTCCCTGTGCTCACTTGGCCCTTGGGAATTAGTGACCCCAACTTTTTATATTTCTGTATTTCATATTTTATCTCAGGTCTGTTTGTCAACTGAAAAGTTGAAGAGAAATGAAAAAACTGTCCTAATCTTCGGCGAAATAAATTAATATTTTTAACAAAATAGATTTTTTAAAAAAATTGCAAACAAACAAATTTTCTGCCATTTTACCTGGGTGGGGAATTCCACCCACTCCAAACAAAGAATATTTTTAACAATATTTTCAGTCAGTCGGTTCTACGGAAATAAAAAAAAATTTGGTTTTCTGTGTTTGATTGGGCGTCTTTTTCATGGAAAATATTCCCACCACAAATTTTCCACCAATTGTAGTGTTTGAAAGCTTATATTTTCCATGAAATTATTTTTCAAAAAACTATCATTTTCCATATTTTCTTCTAAAATGGTGGAAAATGAAACTTGTTTAACCCATAGGAAAATATCATTTTCCATGGAAAATAACTATTTTTCGTGGAAAATAATGACAATCGAACAACCAAATTAAGTTTTCTATGAAAAATTTTAAAATTCTATGGAATTTTTTTCCTAGGAAAATAATTCCATGGAATTAATTTCTTTTCCATGTATTTTTCACATTGCAATCAAACACACCCTAATAGTTATTTTTTGGTTTAGCTTGTTTAAATGTTGTGGTTTAAAAGAAGGGGTCAGTTTGTGGTTGGATAGGTTGGTTTTAAAGCATGTGGTTTATTATTATCCATAAGCAAAATTAATTTAATTTAAATAACATAGATAATAGCATAGATAATTTTAAAGATATTAATTTAATTTAAATGACATAGATTATAGCATTGATAATTTTAAAGATATTTTGTTATTTGGAGAGTAATCAAATAAATAATTCTATATATACAAATTTTAAATAAATATTATATATAACAAATAGATAATTTTGTTATCATTTGTTGATATGACGATAACAAAAACACTTGATAACAAAATTATCTATTTGTTATCTATATAATATTTATTTTAAAAAAATTATATATAGAATTATTTATTTGATTTTCTTAAATAATAATTTTTTTAATTATCTATGTTATTTAAATTAAATTAATTTTTTTAGATGTCCGACGTAACACACGAGATTTTGTGCACGATGTGTTACATGTCATTTGGACCCAGCAAGGAATGACTAGAATTAATTACATGAAAACGAGCCAAGCCGAGCCAAGCTTTTGTAAGCTTGAGCTTGGCTTGATTAGAATTAATCGAGCTCAAGCTCAAGCTCGAACTCGAGCTTGATTAAGTAGGATGAAAGTCAAAAAATCCCATTTTTTTATTTTAGAGCTTGAGCTTGGCTCAAGCTTGTTTATATTAAGCTTGAGCTTGGCTTGGTTTGAGCTCGAGCTTGGCTTGATAAGCAAGCTTGATTCAAGCTTGATAAACGAACTTGATAAGCTCAAAATCAAGATCGTTAAGCTTGATTTCAAGCTTAACGAGCTCGATTTCAATTTAGTTAGGTTTGAATTCAAGTACATGTAATATTAAAATTTTGTTTATAAAAATTTAATTAAAAAGTTCATTAATATCAATTATTAAGGACATATAAATATATAATGCACACAAATATATATATAGAGAATTTAACAAAAAATAAACAAGCTTCTAAAAAAGCTCCTAAACGAGCCAGCTCGCAAGCTCATAAACGAGCCAGCTCGCGAGCTTAAACGAGCCGAGTACTTCTAAGCTTGAACTTGGCTCGTTTATTAAACGAGCTCGAAAATAAAGCTTGAGCTCAGCTTATTTACTAAACGAACCGAGCTCAAACGAGCTTTTATCGAGCCGAACTTCGAGCAGCTCACGAACGGCTTGTCTCATTTGCAGCCCTACACAAACCCAATTCAAATATCCTATTTCTTCCTTCTGCATTCCGCATTCATTAAATGCAGCCGTGGCCCATATCAGCCTTAGCCCATTACTCCCCTGGCATGTCTATAAGCTTAAGCCAACATGTAGAGAAAATTTTTAGTGCCGAGGCACAATTTTTCGATGAAAAACAGAAATATCGTAACAATTGTACAAACAATCGTTATTACGTAACACTTCACAGAAGGTACGTAGTAAAATCCCACAAGTGCTACCCTTCACAGAAGGTGCACAGAACGTAACACTTCACAGAAGGTACGTAAGAGAAATTTCACAAGTGCTACCCTTCACAGAAGGTGCACAAACAGAATTCTGATAATATCAACGCAAACACTTCACCGAAGGTGCGTTAATAGAATCCTGACAGAACCAACAAAGAAGATGACTGGAGAAGATGAGATAACTCCTGCTGGGGTGAATGAACCACCGTTGCTCAAAGCTTTATTCGCCCCACACGAGCACGAACAGCTTCCAGGAACCAGCAAGTTCACGAAGAACTTCTGGAACGCTCGTAAGTCAATATTTGAGACTTGAACGGGCTTCCTGGACTTAACAGACTCCCTCAACTCTCTTCTTGGTGCATCTTACAAAGGAGGCCAAGGGGCTCTATTTATAGAGTGGAGTTGAGACTTCACCTCTTCTCCTATCCGATGTGGGACTAAAAATACTAATACTCAAAAATAGAGTTTGATATTTTAGATCATCCCACAATCAGCATAGAAGTGTGTCAGCCCACGCCTACCCTCCGATCACTCCCGTACATACACGAGACAATCCTGGAGTCCGCGTCCGAGTCCGCACAACAAAAATTAACTTGCATCCTTGTTGGATTTAATACTTTTTCCTTCTAGGAAAATACTTCCATATGACACAAACTTGTGCCCCACTACACCTCATGTGCACACCTCAACACAAGCAATGCATTATATTGAGATACTCACCATTTGGTGTAGCCGATGTGGGACTATCTTTTCTAGTCCAAAGGTAAGAACACCAATAATCCCCCACATATCTCAATATATGGGTTGAGCGTTCCCCATAGTTACTGCCCATCATGCATTAGGAGAGATGTCGCTATGACTTGAATCTTCCCGCATAGGTTAAATAACAGCATGATACAAGAATGGACTAAGCCTTGAATTCTGCATCATAACTACAATTCTTCCTACTCACATAATGACATCAACTGTGCTTCTTGCTGCACATTGAAGGCCTTGTGCCAGCCTGGTTTCAGTGTATAATTTTTGGGCGTCTACAAGTTTACCCTCAAGAGACGGCCTGATATCTCTGTCCATACACTATAGGTGAGTTCTTTATAAAGAGTCATGGCATGAAGCATTGTGCTTCTTTGCGGTGCTACGCCGCTATGATATGGCTTAAAGCCGAGGCTTTACCCCACCTGGGTACCTCATCGTAGTGTCATACTACTTTAGCATGAGGTCACAGGCCTCTTTATAGTGCCAAACTATCCAGCATGAAGCCTTGCGCTTCCGTGCGGTGTTACGCCGCTATGACATGGCTCGCAAAGCCGAGGCTTTACCCTACATGGTACCTCTTCGTGGTGTCATGCCACTGTAACATAAGGACATCGTCCTCTTTGTAGTGTTGTCTACCTCTCTTTATTACGATTATCATACAGCATTAGACTACCTGCCTATTTGCGGTGCTACTCCGCTGTGACTTGGCTTGCAAAGCCGAAGCATTACCCCTACCTGAGAACCTCATGGTGGAGTCACCCCACTGTAGCATGGAGTTACACTCCTTGTAGTGCTGCGCTACCGTGCTTCCTGTAAAGCACTCCAGGCATTCACTCTGCTTGAGAACTCATTAAGGCATTTAAGCCAACCTTCCCACAGGATCCGTTTTTCGTAGAAAACAACATTAGACAACAGTGGTTGTAGGTCCGTAACCTCTCTATGTCACATAGGACAAGTACCCACCGTTCCTGATATTCTTCTTGTTAATAGTCCTCCCTTGAACCAAAAGCTAGATGCCTAGTAGATTTTCCTTTGAACTAATAGCATAAAACTTTATGGTAGGAATGTAATAACACAATATCAGAATACCTTCAAGCCCATTTTACAAGCTGTGTCATCGACCAGCTGGCGCTTGAGGCCCTTTGTGAACAGATCCGCCAGGTTCTCTTGACTCCGAACATCAATCACTGCAATAACACCTCTCTTGATAAGATCGTGTACTGCTCTGTGCTTCAACTGCACCGTTCTCTTCTTCCCGTTGAAGAGTTCATTTGATGCCACTGCTGCTGCTGCTTGGTTGTCACAGTATATCGGTATTACCGGTATCTGAGCCCCAACCACCGGAAGATCATACATGAGCTCCCGAAGCCACTCTGCTTCATCTGCAGCAGCATCCAATGTAAAGAATTCAGATTCCATGGAGGAGCGAGATAACATAGTCTGCTTCTTCGACTTCCACGATATAGCAGCTCCGCCCATGGCGAATACGAATCCACCTGTGGAATACTCGCTCTCCATATCTGAACACCAGCTAGCATCACTGAAGCCTTCCACTACTGACGGATCTCTGCTGTAGAAAAGTGCATATATCTGAGTTTTCTTGAGATATCTCATAACACGCTTCACAGCTTTCCAGTGCTCAACACCTGGATTGCTAGTGAACCGACTCAGCATTCCCACTGCAAAAGCTATGTCAGGCCTTGTGGCAGTAGTAGCGTACATCAAGCTTCCGATGACGCTAGCGTACTCCAACTGCCTGACGCTTTCCCTCGAATTTGGCTCCAGCTTCTGATCACTCCGGTACGGTGTATCAATAAAAGAAAGATCTTGATACCCGTAGCGAGTGAGCATCTTCTCAATATAATATTAGTAATTTATTTAACCGGTCATGTGAAGATCTTGATACCCGGTACGGTGTATCAATAAAAGGAAGATCTTGATACCCGGTACGGTGTATCAATAAAAGGAAGATCTTGATATTCACATGAAGGGTCTTTGACAAGGTGATATGTTGTGAAAAGATATATCCTTATAGTTCTCCTACGGCTGTTGAAGAAAACCTCTGTACTTCCTCCGGGTCATGCCGCCGGCTGTGCTGCTTTTCCCTCCTCTTCCTGCCCACTTCTTCTCCCCCGACTCTACACTTGAGCTGGATGTCATATGTGGCTCAGAGAGTTAAATAAAAAGAAGGGAAGTAGGGAGGAGCAGATTGGTTCAGAGCCATGGTGGAGGAGAGGAGAAGGAAGATGCTTGATCAGAACGGATGGCTCAGAACACAAGCCAAGATTCATTCTAGCATACATTAGTGTGAATCATCTATGTTCTTATCGTATATAGTATCTGAAGGACGTAACAGAATCAAGATGAACTCATTAATGTATGCTAGAATGAATCTTGGGTTGTGTTCTGAGCCATTCGTTCCGATACTTGGCAATTAAGCCATTCGACTGATGAGGCAGAAACTATAAGGCTACTTGCATGTTCTTCCAACTTTAAATTACAAGATTACTACATTAGGTTAAATAAATCACTAACCTCATCACGGTGAGTCTTGGTGTAGCACTCAAATGTGGGGCACTTGTAAATTCGTCGAGGTTTTAAATCATCGACATTGAGTTTTAAACCCTCACGTAGCCTTTCTGCTTCACTTCTAGGCTTGAGCAGCATCTTCTTGCAAGCTTCGATCTCCAGATACTTAGTGTCAAGATTCTGGACGCTTTCGTAGAGCATGTCAACGCATCCTAGCGTCAATTTCCTGCCGAGGAAATTGACGCTAGGATGCGTTGACATGCTTTACGAAAGCGTCCAGAATCTTGACACTAAGTATCTGGAGACCGAAACTTGCAAGAAGATGCTGCTCGACCCTAGAAGTGAAGCAGAAAGGCTACGTGAGGGTTTAAAACTCAATGTCGATGATTTAAAACCTCGACAAATTTACAGGTATCCCATATTTGAGTGCTACACCAAGACTCACCGTGATGAGGTTAGTGATTTATTTAACCTAAGACATGGGATCATAGAATCGAAGACAGTTGAGACCAAGACTGTAAACATTATGTGAGTTCATCTTGATTCTGTTACATCCTTCAGTGTAACACCCAGTTTTCCAAATGAGGGTAATTTTGAAATTTTATAATTATAATTATTATTTAATGATATTTATTTTATATTATTATTTTTAGTGATTTTTAAATTATTTTAAACTATTTAAATTCATGACTTGTGGTTTTGACGTTTTGCTAGTGAAATCCTACAGACTGTTTGACCTAGAGCCTAACCATGTGATTATGATATTTTAATGTCATTTTTGGCCTAAGGATATTTTTGCATTTGACCTCTTTGAATTATTTTGATATCATTTTATTATTTATGATATTGTTTTGGGGTTATTTGAGTCGGGTTCGAATTTCAACTCAATCCGACTTGAAACGGGGACCCGGGGGTAGTTTGACTCTAGTGGGACCCACACACTAGTTAGGCATGGCCCACATGATATTAAATTTAGTTCACATGATAGAAATATTTTAGTTAGAGGTTAGACTAATTATTATGGATAAGGTTAGTGTGATTAGAGACTTTAGAATGACTAAATTAGCCCCAACCAATTAGCCCTTTCCTAATACTCATAGAATAGGTTAGTGGGGGCATTTTGGACCTTACCATAATAGGACAAATAGCTTCATATGGCCAGCCACTTTGGGAGAGGATAGGCTCAAGTTCATTTCATTATTCTCATCCACACTCTCTCTTTCTTGTTCTTTCCCAAATTTCTAGAGAGCAATTCCTAGCAATTTCTCCACCAAATCCTTCCATTTCGCCACCAAATCTTCTTCTTTCCTTCTCCATTCTAGCCAAGGAGGAAGCTACCCAAGTTTGGGAGGATTCGGAGCTCGTTCGTGTCCTTTTGGAATCTCTACGTGTTGGTGTCGTTCCGGGAAGACTTTTCTTCGATCCGATCTACCGGGAGGTATAAATCCCTTCTCATTTTCATTTCCTCATGCATATAGGTCTATTTTGAACCCATAGGAATGACTCCCATGGTTGTATCTCCATTTGTGTCCATTTTGTGTCTATTTGGAGGTCATAGGAGTGTCCTTTGTGTTGTGGTTGTGTCCATGTGGGAAAATCCCAAATTTGGACACACTATATATTGTTGTTATGTATGAATGAATTATTACATGTTTAATCTCATATTTTTGTTTTGGAGATGTGTTCTATAGTGTCTCATATATATATATATTAGTGTAGAGAGTGAGTTCTTGATATATTATGTTATATACGTGTGTTCTTTTATCTCAAACTACCCAAATCCGTCATGATTTTTATCCACATTTTTAATTTCAGCCCTAACTTATAAATATCATAACTTCTAGCTCAAAGCTCGGTTTAATCTTCCATTTTTTTTAAAAGAAGCATATTGAAGTTAGCTTTCCAAAAACATGTATTAATAGGCCTAATTCTTTTTGTAACTTTCTGGAGAATTATTTGAGTGTCAGCTGTACGAAAGACAAACGCGTTCTCGGTGTTTTCGCGATTCCGGGAGTTTCCGGAAACGAAAACGCGATCCGTTTGAAGTTTCAGAAAGCTAACACATAGATATATAACATACTTTAATCCTAAATTTTAATTCATGCTGAGATGGTACAGTATTGATTATTAGTAGGAGTTACTATTCGGCATATGCATTTTGTGCACCCTTGTGTGTAATATAATGTTCTATTTGATTTTAACCCATGTTAATGTATATATATTATGTAATTAAATAGAGAATGCAAGCATGAGTAAATGTTTAAATAAATGATGTATGAGGTGTAAGTATCCTATCTAATGTAAGCATGTATAAGTATGGCTTGTAATGAATATGTAGGTTCCATAGTATGTAATGTATGGTGCATATAGTGGTGCAAGAGAATAAATGAATGATGAATGAATGAAAGCATGAATGTAATGTAATAATAGATGTAATATATGTAGCCTTATTAGGAATAAAACTGGAATTTAGTTTTGTTTCACTAAATAAGAGATACATGAGAACTCATATATGTGAATGTTAACTTCCTATTGACACTTTGCTACACAACTGTCATGTCTCACTATCACTCCACACACAATGCACACTATACTATATAACCCTCACACCCTCACCCATTGACACTCTCACTCACACATTGCCTAACACTCATTCCATGATAACACACACATGTTCTTGTGCACTTTCATGATACACACACACCCCCATGAACACATACACATGCTCTTCTCTCTCTCTCTCTCTATATATATATATATATATACACTATACAAGGCTAAATGTGTTAATGTGGTAAATAGAGTTTTCCTATAGTTATATATACATATATGTGATATAGGGCCTAGTATTGAATTCTCTTTTCATGTACACCTCCATGTTCACACACACACATAGCTTTACATGTTAGCTTCCTTTCTCTTATGTATAATATTGAATGTGATGGCTTGTGTTTGGCTTGTATAGCCTTTTGATTGGTATGTGATTGCTAGACTAGGCTTGGTTAGGCCAAGTGAGACTTATTAGACTTGTTGGGCTAGGATTTGACCTAGTTGACCTAGTTTGACTAGTCTAGTTGACTGGAGTTGACCAAGTGTTGACTTTAGTCTAGTTTGACCTAGACAGCATGCAGATGCATTGTAGATTATATTTATCATTCCCTGTGTACATCTTGACTTGTGTTGCTCTAACTAGGAGTCAGGTACCTCATCTCGGACAGTACATTTACTTCAGACATTCAGATACGAGGCGAGTATATTCTTTGACCGTTTCATACTTGTCTGGATTTATATTCTTGCTCTAGATTACTGTACTTGATGCTGACACGATCATTATCACGGATCGGTACTATACGGATCTTCTACTGAGATGTTATCTCCTTGTATTCACTAAATACATATTGTGATGTGCGTTTCACTTACATATTGTATTTATTGAATACCCATATCCTTGTATACTCCTTGTGCATATTGTACTCTCAGTATCACATGAGTCCCAGGGATAGACCATTGTACAACTATTGTATAACATTGTACATCCATTGTATAATATTGTACATCCATTGTATAACATTGTACATCCATTGTATAACATTGTACATCTATTGTATAATATTGTATATCTATTGTATAACATTGTACACTATTGTGCAAGATAACGTAACCGGAGTAGATCCTTGTGTATTGATTTGGGGAGGGGGAGTAGAATTGGTTATGTAATCAAATCCTATTGTACAACATTGTATAACTATTGTATATGTCTATTGTACACCAACGTACAATGGAGTTACCATTGCATTTTCCTAGACCGTTTACATAACCATATTGTACTCTAAATCACAGTAGGCTTACAGTTCTTATTTATCATATTTAGATATTTTCTGTTATCAAATCTCTACTGTTTTTTATATACTTCTTACTTTCAGCATTTCATGTACCTTACTCTATTGCATGCTTTATATTTCCTAACATGATATAAACTGCGTGAGATGTTTTGTGCTCGCTCCCGTCCTGACTGGACCTGTTAAAATTTTTACAGAGGATGATGAGGCACCTTGCACCCTTACTTAGAGTTTGCCTAGTTGACACTCGCGACCTGGACCCCAGGGGAGGTTCAGGCAGCTGCTGAGGACGATACCTTGCTTAGTATAGATAGTTTAGACTGTTTTCCTTTTATGTTTAGTTGTTGTTCTTGATTCAGAGTTTGTATATTATAGAGATGTTGAGACTTGTATTTCATTTCTGTTGTACCTCGATTGAGGATTCTCTTATCTATTTTATCGTGCCATATTCTATCTCTAGATTGTGATTGAGTTGTACCTCTGTGTTGGCCTCCTTATGGAGAGCATTCATATTATGTTAGTTATAGTTCATGACCTAGAACAGCGTTCTACCACCGACACTGCAGCGTAGGCTGGGCGTTGTTACGCTCTCGTACCCTCACAGTGGGTGCGGGTCGTGACACGTTTTTAGTGGTGGCCCATGCAGGTCGAATTTATGTAGTGGTATTCGAACTAGAGTATCACTACAGCCTGCAGCAGGATTAGGATTATTTTTAGAGGTACTCAATCACATTAGGAAAAACTCTTAATCTGATTCCTTTGTCTAAAATTGTTGCTTATTGACTTCCCTTGAATATAAACTGTCCTCCTTTGGATTTTCGCTTCATTCTCAGAAATTGCTCCTTGTTTTGATCTGTTTTCATGATGGTTATGAAGACAGGATCTCATCACTTCGGTTCGAGGGATACTATCGAGAGGCTGGCCACCTCTCATCCTGTTTATCAGGGCCTCGAGACCGCAGCTCCTGTTGTGCCGACTCAGGTTGGCGTATCTGCTACATTGGAGGTGCACCTCTATATGTACAGAGATTTTCTCCCGTTATTTCTGATTTCTCTCAGCAGCGGTGATTCATGCAGAATCAGCAGCAGACCAGGGAAAACCAGCAGGGCGAGCTATCGTCAGGCCAGTCGAGGATGCACAGACCGTTAGAGATCTTGCAGCAAGTTCCGTTTTTCTCAATTCCATTCCCGTAATTGTCTTTTATAATTACCTTGAAATCCGATTCCATCTGTTCCTTGTTGATTGATTAATTTTGTCATGTTACTCTTTTGTTGTGTTTGTTTTTTTTCTTCTGAGAAAATCATATGGGCTAGGTCACCTAAATCATGGGATCTAGAATCCTCGATAGTCATGTTAGTTGGCATAGTGAGGACATGTAGTCAGATTTCAGATGTATTTCTTGGGTATGGGAATTTAAGATTTTTGCCGTCGCATGCGACTATACGAAAATTTTAAATACCATGAACCTAGAGGTACGTACCTTAGTCAAGGACTCTGTGATTATAGTAGCCTTGCTCACTAGCATGATGAAGACTCTGGACAACATGATTTTGGACAGATGCATATACTTAGCAGATTGTATCTTGAGAAGGTTTAAAACATCATACCCTTTTTGTTGTTATAAATGACTTAGGAGTAGGGATATTTAGATTGTAGAGCTTGTTCATAGGTAGTTCCTTCATAGTACATAGATATGGTGACTTGTAGAGTGTCTGTACCCTAGAGATGATAGTTAGCATTGGTGCTAGAATAGTAACCCATTGCAGATAATTCCCTGTTATTATGATACCAACCAGTTACGTATAGGATGTTAGTATGCCATACAACCTTGATGATTATTTATTGTTTTCCTTTACCCTTCCTGTAAGGCACCCAGTAACCAGAGCCTGCCCTTGAGCATAGTTGTAGTTTCACCTAGGACTAAGAGGTCTATATATATAGATGATATACTTAGGATATATGTGATGGGTTGTTGTTCTTGAGCATATATATATATGTGGTATTTGGGATTGGTGTGCTTAGCTTGTGGGTAATTAGTTTTGGGTGACTTGATAGGATTTGGAAGTTAAGAGCTAGTCTATTATAGAGTTTTCTTTGCTAATCCCTAGTTGCCAACACTAGATAGCTAGCATAGGTAAAAGTCCTAAGAAGTTGACCAGCTGATGACCAAGTACTAGGATATTGAGGAAATTGACTAGTGATTGACCCTTGTCTATGTTCGACCTAGAAAAGGGTGCGATCATCTTAATTTCGAGGACGAAATTTTTATAAGGTGGGTAGGATTGTAACACCCAGTTTTCCAGATGAGGGTAATTTTGAAATTTTATAATTATAATTATTATTTAATGATATTTATTTTATATTATAATTTTTAGTGATTTTTAAATTATTTTAAACTATTTAAATTTATGACTTGTGGTTTTGACGTTTTGCCAGTGAAATCCTATAGACTGTTTGACCTAGAGCCTAACCATATGATTATGATATTTTAATGTCATTTTTGGCCTAAGGATATTTTTGCATTTGACCTCTTTGAATTATTTTGATATCATTTTATTATTTATGATATTGTTTTGGGGTTATTTGAGTCGGGTTCGAATTTCGACTCAATCCGACTTGAAACGGGAACCCGGGGGTAGTTTGACTCTAGTGGGACCCACACACTAGTTAGGCATGGCCCACATGATATTAAATTTAGTCCACATGATAGAAATATTTTAGTTAGAGGTTAGACTAATTATTATGGATAAGGTTAGTGTGATTAGAGACTTTAGAATGACTAAATTAGCCCCAACCAATTAGCCCTTTCCTAATACTCATAGAATAGGTTAGTGGGGGCATTTTGGACCTTACCATAGTAGGACAAATAGCTCCATATGGCCAGCCACTTTGGAAGAGGATAGGCTCAAGTTTATTTCATTATTCTCATCCACACTCTCTCTCTTGTTCTTCCCCAAATTTCTAGAGAGCAATCCCTAGCAATTTCTCCACCAAATCCTTCTATTTCGCCACCAAATCTTCTTCTTTCCTTCTCCATTCTAGCCAAGGAGGAAGCTACCCAAGTTTGGGAGGATTCGGAGCTCGTTCGTGTCCTTTTGGAATCTCTACGTGTCGGTGTCGCTCCGGGAAGACTTTTCTTCGATTCGATCTACCGGGAGGTATAAATCCCTTCTCCTTTTCATTTCCTCATGCATATAGGTCTATTTTGAACCCATAGGAATGACCCCCATGGTTGTATCTCCATTTGTGTCTATTTTGTGTCTATTTGGAGGTCATAGGAGTGTCCTTTGTGTTGTGGTTGTGTCCATGTGGAAAAATCCCAAATTTGGACACACTATGTGTTGTTGTTATGTATGAATAAATTATTACATGTTTAATCTCATATTTTTGTATTGGAGATGTGTTCTATAGTGTCTCATATATATATATATATTAGTGTAGAGAGTGAGTTCTTGATATATTATGTTATATACTTGTGTTCTTTTGTCTCAAACTACCCAAATCTGTCATGATTTTTATCCACGTTTTTAATTTTAGCCCTAACTTATAAATGTCATAACTTCTAGCTCAAAGCTCGGTTTAATCTTCCGTTTTTTAAAAGAAGCATATTGAAGTTAGCTTTCCAAAAACATGTATTAATAGGCCTAATTCTTTCTGTAACTTTCTGGATAACTATTTGAGTGTCAGCTGTACGAAAGACAAACGCGTTCTCGGTGTTTTCGCGATTCCGGGAGTTTCCGGAAACGAAAACGCGATCCGTTTGAAGTTTCGGAAAGCTAACACATAGATCTATAACATACTTTTATCCTAGATTTAATTCATGCTGAGATGGTACATTATTGATTATTAGTAGGAGTTACTATTCGGCATATACATTTTGTGCACCCTTGTGTGTAATATAATGTTCTATTTGATTTTAACCCATGTTAATGTATATACATTATGTAATTAAATAGAGAATGGAAGAATGAGTAAATGTTTAAATAAATAATGTATGAGGTGTAAGTATCCTATCTAATGTAAGCATGTATAAGTATGGCTTGTAATGAATATGTAGGTTCCATAGTATGTAATGTATGGTGCATATAGTGGTGCAAGAGAATAAATGAATAATGAATGAATGAAAGCATGAATGTAATGTAATAATAGATGTAATATATGTAGCCTTGTTAGGAATAAAACTGAAATTTAGTTTTGTTTCACTAAATAAGAGATACATGAGAACTCATATATGTGAATGTTAACTTCCTATTGACACTTTGCTACACAACTGTCATGCCTCACTATCACTCCACATACAATGCACACTACACTATATAACCCTCACACCCTCACCCATTGACACTCACACATTGCCTAACACTCATTCCATGATAACACACATATGTTCTTGTGCACTTTCATGACACACACACACCCATGAACACATACACATGCTTTTCTCTCTCTCTCTCTATATATATATATATATATACTACACAAGGCTAAATGTGTTAATGTGGTAAATAGAGTTTTCCTATAGTTATATATACATATATGTGATATAGGGCCTAGTGTTGAATTCTCTTTTTATGTACACCTCCATGTTCACACACACACACATAGCTTTGCATGTTAGCTTTCTTTCTCTTATCTATGATATTGAATGTGATGGCTTGTGTTTGGCTTGTATAGCCTTGTGATTGGTGTGTGATTGCTAGACTAGGCTTGGTTAGGCCAAGTGAGACTTATTAGACTTGTTGGGCTAGGATTTGACCTAGTTGACCTAGTTTGACTAGTCTAGTTGACTGGAGTTGACCAAGTGTTGACTTTAGTCTAGTTTGACCTAGACAGCATGCAGATGCATTGTAGATTATATTTATCATTCCCTGTGTACATCTTGACTTGTGTTGCTCTAACTAGGAGTCAGGTACCTCATCTCGGACAGTACATTTACTTCAGACATTCAGATACGAGGCGAGTACATTCTTTGACCGTTTCATACTTGTCTGGATTTATATTCTTGCTCTAGATTACTGTACTTGATGCTGACACGATCATTATCACGGATTGGTACTATACGGATCTTCTTCTGAGATGTTATCTCCTTGTATTCACTAAATACATATTGTGATGTGCGTTTCACTTACATATTGTATTTATTGAATACCCATATCCTTGTATACTCCTTGTGCATATTGTACTCTCAGTATCACATGAGTCCCAGGGATAGACCATTGTACAACTATTGTATAATATTGTACATCCATTGTATAATATTGTACTTCCATTGTATAACATTGTACATCCATTGTATAATATTGTACATCTATTGTATAATATTGTACATCTATTGTATAACATTGTACACTATTGTGCAAGATAACGTAACCGGAGTAGATCCTTGTGTATTGATTTGGGAAGGGGGAGTAGAATTGGTTATGTAATCAAATCCTATTGTACAACATTGTATAACTATTGTATATGTCTATTGTACACCCACGTACAATGGAGTTACCATTGAATTTTCCTAGACCGTTTACATAACCATATTGTACTCTAAATCACAGTAGGCTTACAGTTCTTATTTATCATATTTAGATATTTCCTGTTATCAAATCTCTACTATTTTTTATATACTTCTTACTTTCAGCATTTTATGTACCTTACTCTATTGTATGCTTTATATTTCCTAACATGATATGAACTGCGTGAGATGTTTTGTGCTCGCTCCCGTCCTGATTGGACCTGTTAAATTTTTTACAGAGGATGATGAGGCACCCTGCACCCTTACTTGGAGTTCGCCTAGTTGACACTCGCGACCTGGACCCCAGGGGAGGTTCAGGCAGCTGCTGAGGACGATACCTTGCTTAGTATAGATAGTTTAGACTGTTTTCCTTTTATGTTTAGTTGTTGTTCTTGATTCAGAGTTTGTATATTGTAGAGATGTTGAGACTTGTATTTCATTTCTGTTGTACCTCGGTTGAGGATTCTTTTATCTATTTTATCGTGCCATATTCTATCTCTAGATTGTGATTGAGTTGTACCTCTGTGTTGGCCTCCTTATGGAGAGCATTCATATTATGTTAGTTATAGTTCATGACCTAGAACAACGTTCTACCGCCGACACTGCGGCGTAGGCTGGGCGTTGTTATGCTCTCGTACCCTCACAGTGGGTGCGGGTCGTGACATTCAGATACTAGATACGATAAGAACATATACTACAATATATGTACAGAACGTAGATGATTCACACTAATGTATGCTAGAATGAATTTTGGGTTATGTTCTGAGCCATTCGTTCCCATACTTGGCAATTAAGCATGTGAAATAGAACTGATTATGTTTAATTTGTCTTACGATACAGATTTTTACATCCAAATTGAAATGGATCGTTACTTCGTTGATCGTACATGGATGTACTAGCGGATCAACCTCCTGGACCGTAGGTACTTGTAAGTATTGACCGTATCGGATTAGTATCGATCTATCGTTTTGGTATGGGCCGTATCGGTTGGTATTGGTCTTAGCGAATTGGTATCGTCCTATCCGATATGTATCGGCCGTATAGCTAGGATTCATATTGGCCTTATCGATTTAGTATCGGTCATATCCGATAGGTATCGGCCGTGTTGGATTATTATATACCATTTCGGATTAGTATCGTAGAAGGTTTAGTAACAACTGTACTTGGATTTCTCTCTTCTAGAGCTAGATTACCATTGCAAGAGAGTCACGAGAGCGTAGATGGCCAGTTACAAAACATACATACTTCCTTTTCAATCTCGCTTTTCCTGATGGAAAAGGAAGTATGTATGTTACTGTAACTGGCCAATCACGATCTGGTGATTCTCTTGCAATGGTATTCTAGCTCGAGAAGAGAGAAATCCAAGTACAGTTGTTACTAAACCTTCCACGATACTAATCCGAAATAGTCTATACTAATCCAGCACGGCCGATACCTATCGGATATGACCGATACCAAATCGATAAGGCCGATATGAATCCTAGCTATTCGGCCGATACATGTACATATCGAATATAGGACGATACCAATTTGTTAAGGCTAATACCAATATGATACGTCCTATACCAAACCGATAGACCGATACTAATCTGATATACTAGATACTAAGTACATCTGGCCTATACCAGCGGATCCACAAATTACTGCACGATAGGCCTAACGACTCCAGTTACATCCGGTTATTGGTGAGTACATGATTACATAGTAATTCTGTTAGTCTTGTGATACAGATTTTTACTCTCTCATGCTACCAACGTCACAACTTTTCCAGTGCTGCTCCCTCTAATGATGATGAACGCAAAAAACCAACGTCACGACTTTTATAACTTGAGTAAATTTCTTTACCCTATATGAAAATTTCTGTTGTCAGAAAGATGGCTCCTAGGACTCGTCGAGGTGGTGCTGCTAGTCGAGGAAGGGGTCGAGGCAAGAAACCCTTGGAGGTCGACACGGAGGAAGTCTCCGTCGTCAAACAAGAGCCAGTGAATGTTAAGGAGAAGGTGTTACCAAAGGTCGAGGTCAAGGAAGAACCGATGACAATCAGGGAAGAGATTGCTCCCAAGCTTGAAGCTAAGGAGGAGCCACCATCAGAGAGTAGTAGCATCGGGACCGACCCTCCTGTCCCTACAGAAGACCTCAACCAGATTGAGCCTTCGTATACAAAGTGGCTGATAGAATGGTACATGCCTCAACGCAACTATCATCCCTGGCTGTGAGGATTCATCGTCTGACTTGTGGTCTTTGTTGAGGCCAAAGTCGATTTTTCTATGTGTTTTGGAATATTTGTGAAAATTTTGGAATATTTGTGCTATGATCGGATTATAACGATGGATATTAGGTTACTGTTGTTGACACAAAGTCACAGTCAACCAAATATTGACAACGTTGACTAAATAATATCTGTAATAATTCAATACGACACACGGCGTCTGCATTAAGCTCAAGACAGACAACAGCTCAGCCTCCGCTTTTCAGTTATATTCGAGTCTGTATTTTACACTTTCTTTGAGTCTAGACTAATGTAATCTGAGTCATGCTGAGCTCTTGAAACTTAGACTATAGCCTACCCAATAATCCCAAGCTCCACCAAACCAGATATTGCCCAATGGTCCCCTTAGAACCACTCTGTGCTCTGGAGACAGAGTTCTGGCTGAACTCTGCCTCCACACAGAGTTCGGGCCGAACTCTGTCCCCTAGAAATCAAGAACCCTAATTTTAGGGTTAGCTGGTTGCTAGTTGTCCAACGGCCAAATATTTGAATTTTCCAACCCGAATTCTGGCCGAATTCTGCCTATAAAAATACTATAAATAGGGCATGAATTCTCTCATTTCAAATCATCCAATCTTCTCTTCTCTTCTCTCTTATAGCTCAAATAAGCCATACCCTTCCCATCTACTAGCCACAAGCCTCCTAAGTCTCGAGTGCTCAGCATCTCTCAGTTAGGATTCTTGTGCAAGAGTTGAAGAAGTCGCTTGGACAATTCCAAGCAAATCGCCACTGCGATCCTCTGTAAGAAGTTGACGTGCTCTTCTGAAGTAAAGACACGGGTTGTAAACTACTATTTCACAAATAGTAGATTTAATCCTGAGCTAGAGTTCTCAGGCCTGGACTAGTCCTCCACGAGGGAAACCAGGTTAAAATCGCTGTGTTTGCGTATGCTTTCTTGCTCTTCATTTACTTTCCACATTTACTCTGATTATTCATAGATCGTGAAAGAGTTAATTTTTAATTGGTTATTTTCTATATAAACTCTATTCACCCCCCTCTAGAGTTGCCAAACTGTTCTTCAATTGGTATCAGAGCTCTGTTCTCTTTACAAGGACTTACATCCTAGAGCTGATCCATGGCAACCACACAATCCTTGATTTCCAATCACGGTGAAGGACAGTCCACTCATAGGCCTCCCCTATTTGATGGAACTAACTTCACGTATTGGAAAACAAGGATGAGTTTTTATCTCAAGTCTCTAGACTTCGACCTGTGGACAGTCGTCACTGACGGTTACAAAAAGCCCGCCAGGATAGTTGTCAACGGTGATCTCATTGAGAAATCCCATGACAAATATTCTGACGAAGAGAAGAAACATGCAAGTCTATACGCGAGAGCTATTAATGCTTTATTCTGTGCTATAGACAGGAATGAGTTTAACAGGGTATCCACGTGCACCACATCTCACGAAGTATGGAAGCTTCTAGAAGTGACGCATGAAGGGACCACCCAAGTCAAGGAATCAAAAATCAATCGTCTTACGCAAGAATATGAGGCGTTCAAGATGAAGCCAAACGAGACGATCACACAGATGTTCACAAGATTCTTCGACATCATCACCCCCTGTCTTCACTTGGAAAACAATATTCAAATCATGAGAAGATTCGCAAGTTGCTTAGGGGGCTACCAAAAATTTGGAACCGTAAGGTGACAGCCATCATAGAAGGGAACGATCTTACTACCATGTCAATGGAGACCTTGATGGGTAAGCTCATGACCCACGAGCTTGACCTCAAGGACTTCGAAGAGCCTGCTCCAAAGACTAAGGAGATCGCTCTCAAAGCTCATCGACGAAGGGCTGAGCACGATGAGACCGAAGACGACAACTCGGATGACGAAGACCAAGCTCTCATGGTTCGCAACTTCAAGAAGTTCCTTCGCTTCAATAGAAGAAAGAAGGAACCACAAGAAGACGATGAAGAAGAGCCAACCTACTATGGCTGCAAGAAGACTGGATACGTCCGAAAAGACTGTCCATTCTTGAAGAAGAGCAACCGCTATGAGAAGCCATACAAAAAGAACTCATCAAAGAAATATGCCAACACAAGCATTTGGCATGAAAGTGAAGCGAGTGACTCCGAGGAAGAAAAGGACTCTCCTCAAGATAAAGCAAATGTGTGCCTAATGGCAACTTCCAACAAGGTATCTAACGAAACTTTAGACGACTTCTCTTTTGATGAACTTGGCGATGCCTTCACTGATTTGCTCGATGATCACAAAAAGGTCATCGGTAAATACAAACATGCCAAGGACAAAATCAAAAGTCTTGAAGACAAAATACAAAGAATTTCTTTACTTCTTGATAATGTTAGAAACACGTCACCCACTGATGTCACAAATGAAGTATCCAAGCTTAAAATAAGCTTACATGATGCTGAAGCACGTATTGAGCAACAAACTCAAGAAATCACTACACTCAACACGTTGCTTGCTGAAGAAAAGAGTAGACACAAGATTTCCATGACTAAGATATATGGCTTAAATATTAAGGTTGATGAACTGCAAGCTGTTTCTAAGAGATTAGAAACCAAATTGGGCAAACAGGTTGTTCAACCTCAAACCCAATCACATGGGCACAACACCACTCATGCTAGTCAACCACGTCATCCTCATACAGCACATAACCATGCTTTTATATACACAAACTTCCATAAACCACGTGCACGTAAGAATACACCTCATCATACTGCACAAAGACACAACCAACATCACTCTACATATAGAAATCATTACCATGCCATGCCATATAGACAAAATCATCATGTTATGTCACATAGACAAAATCATCATACCATGCCACACCCACATGCCATGCCATATAGACAATATCAGCATGTCACACATCATAGACAATATCAGCATGTCACACATCATAGACAATATCATCATGCTATGCCACATAGACACCATCACCAGGCCACTCATTCTATGCATAATCATCATCACCATGCTAACTCTGCACATCATCCTGTTGCTTATAGATATTATTCTCATGCTCCTAGTATAAATAAAAATGCTATCTGTCCCTACTGTGGATCACATGGACACATTTCACCACAGTGTAGAGTTAGAAGACTGGTAGACAAAAAGATATATGCATGGTTTCCGAAAACTAACTTTTCAGGACCCTCAAGAACATGGGTACCGAAGGTCACATCTACTCTTGATGTAGGTGGACCTTCCCTCCTCAACTGAGAGTAAGTGGATTCTCGATAGTGGATGCTCGCGACATATGACAGGAGACGCAAATCTTTTTGCATCACTATCGATGAAGAGAGAAGGATACGTATCCTTCGGTAACAATCTCAAAGGGCACATAATAGGTAATGGTATTATTGGTCATCCTCTCTCTCTCCTATAATAAAGGATGTCTGCCTAGTGACCGAGTTAAAGTATAACCTGCTCAGCATTAGTTATCTTGCTGATCATGGATATGATATTAACTTTGGACAAAACAATTGCCTTATCTATGATAGGTCAACGAGAGACATTATTTTTGAAGGGAAAAGAGAGGATAACATTTATATTTTCTATCTTTCTATAGATACTAATAATACAGGTAGATGTTTATATGCCCACAAAGACGAACGACTACTTTGGCACCAGCGCCTTGGTCATGCCAACATGGATGCTATATCCAGGCTATCGACCAAGAAGCTAGTGAGAGGATTGCCCGACATCACATTCAAAAAGGATACGGTATGTGCCGAATGTGAACTAAACAAGGCAACCAAATCCTCATTTCATTCCATCAACTCTGTAAGTACTTCTAGACCCCTTCAACTACTCCATATGGATTTATTTGGTCCTAGTAGAGTAGCTAGTCTTGGTGGTAAACTTTATGCATTTGTTATTGTTGATGATTTTTCGAGATTTACTTGGGTTTTCTTTCTCGCAAATAAGAGCGATGCTATTTCTGTTTTCAAAGTTTTTGTAAAGAAAGTTCAAAACAAAAAAGGCTACATGATTACTCGAATCCGAAGTGATCATGGAGGCGAATTCGTAAATTATGATTTTAAAAATTTTTGTAATGCAAATGGTTTTGATCATGAATTTTCTTGTCCAAGAACTCCTCAACAAAATGGTGTTGTGGAGCGGAAGAATAGGACTCTCGGCGATATGGCTAGAGTCATATTGAATAAATTTTTACTTCCGAAATATTTTTGGGCAGAAGCTGTCAGTACAGCATGCCATATTTTGAATAGGGTGCTTATTCGTCCCATTACGAAGAAAATACCCTATGAGCTTTGGTTTGGGAGAACCCCCAATGTTTCTTATTTCAAAGTTTTTGGTTGTAGATGTTTTATCCTTAACACCAAAGACAACTTAGGCAAATTTGATGCCAAAGCTGACGATGGTATCTTTCTTGGTTATGCCGCCAAGAGTAAGGGATATAGAGTTTTTAATAAACGCTCACTAATTATGGAAGAGTCAACAAATATGACTTTTGATGAAGATAACAGTGCAGTAAGTACTCTTGATGATGACGTTGAGCCATCAACTTCTACTCTAATGAATACTTCAACCGAAACTAATTCTCTGGAGGGTTTGCCAAAGAAATTTTCTTTCAAACCTTCTCATCCAGAAAATTTAGTGATAGGCAAAGTTTTACGTGGAGTAACTACCAGATCATCACTAAGAGACTCTATTGCTAGCACTGCCTTTATTTCACAAGTTGAGCCGAAAAACATTTCTGAAGCTTTTAATGATGAATTTTGGATTTCTGCTATGCAAGATGAACTCAACCAATTCAAGAGGAGCCAAGTGTGGGAACTAGTTCCTAGACCGGCTAATCACTCGATAATTGGCACTAAATGGGTGTTTAGAAACAAAGTGAATGAAGATGGTTCAGTCACACGCAACAAAGCTCGTCTAGTAGCTCAAGGATACAACCAAGAGGAAGGTATCGACTACGATGAGACGTATGCTCCTGTTGCTAGACTAGAATCCATTCGAATGCTTTGTGCATTTGCAAACTATCAAAATTTCAAATTATTTCAAATGGATGTGAAAAGTGCTTTCTTGAATGGTTTTATTAAGGAGGAAGTTTATGTAAAACAACCTCCTGGCTTTGAAAATCACAAATTTCCCGACCACGTATTCAAGCTAAAGAAAGCGCTATATGGCCTTAAACAAGCTCCCAGAGCCTGGTATGAAAGGCTAAGCAGTTTCTTGCTTGAGAAAGGTTTTTCAAAAGGAAAAATTGACACTACACTATTTATAAAATCTTTTAAAGACACTATTCTGTTAATTCAAATTTATGTTGATGATATCATTTTTGGTTCTACTGATGAAACCCTCTGTCAAGAATTTGTCAAGTGTATGCAGACGAAATTTGAGATGAGCATGATGGGAGAACTCAACTACTTTCTTGGTCTGCAAGTAAAACAAATGGCAAATGGAACTTTCATCTGTCAGTCGAAGTATACAAAGGACATGCTGAAGAAGTTCGATCTTGACAACGTCAAACCAATCAGCACTCCAATGGCTACTTCAACCAAACTTGAACCAGATGAGAGAGGCAAACCCGTTGATCAACGTAAGTATCGAGGTATGATAGGCAGCTTACTTTATTTAACTGCTAGTCGCCCCGATATCATGTTTAGTGTTTGCCTATGTGCTAGATATCAAGCAAATCCTAAGGAATCACACTTGACCGCAGTTAAGCGTATCTTTCGATACCTTAAGGGTACGGTTACAGTGGGCCTGTGGTATCCCAAGACAACATCATTTGACGTTATTGGTTACTCTGATGCTGACTTCGCCGGATGCAAGGTCGACCGTAAAAGTACAAGCGGCACGTGTCATTTATTAGGAAAGGCTTTAGTCTCTTGGTTTAGCAAGAAATAGAATTCTGTCGCACTATCCACAACAGAAGCTGAATACATCGCAGCTGGGCGTTGTTGTGCACAAATTCTGTGGATGAAAGTAACCCTTGAAGACTATAATCTATCTTTCATGCACATTCCTATATTCTGTGACAATACTAGTGCTATTAACTTGACTAAGAACCCTATCTGTCACTCACGCACAAAACACATTAAAATCAGACACCACTTTTTGCGTGATCATCAGCAAAATGGCACGATTAACTTAGAGTTTATTGACACTGATCATCAGCTAGCAGATTTCTTTACTAAGCCATTATCCGAAGAGCGCTTCAATTTCCTTTGTCGTGAACTTGGAATTTTAGATGAAGCTGTCATAAATTGAAACTCACCTGCGTAAATATCGATTATATTATGATTCTCTTACGATGAACTTGCTATGGGTACAAGCCGAAAGGGTCCTTCTGACAACAAGGCGTAAAAGCCTAAGCGACACGGTGCACTAGTCCTCAGGACTACCGCTAGCTGGGATCCGGCCCCTGCAGCTAACCCTTGGCAAATTCAAACTATTGAATTATAATATATTTCCTTGTTTATTATATGGTTCGTTTTGATTTATTATTGCCTACTTGATATTTTCTAAGTTCATTCTGATATTAGTATACCTCTCTATCTACTTGATTGATTCTATCAAGCTTTTATCCTCATTCTAACTCTTTTTCAACACTTAACCATTTTTTCTATCTTCTAGCCCATCTTTCTGTTCTGGAATACTGATCCAGAACTCGGGCCGAACTCTGTCCCTAACAGAGTTCGGGCCGAGTTCGGTCCCATTGTTCCAGCGTCGGGGACAGCTTCCGCCGTTTGATCATTTTAGATCGTACGGTCCAGATTCCCTTCGACCAAAGAAAACCCTCTCTTTATTTTCGGGTTTTCATCTCTCTCCTTCATTCTTTCCTTCTTCTCCACCTCTCCAAACTTTTTCCTACAAACCCTAACCCTAGTTTTCTATCAAGAGTGCTCCATTACTCCTCAAAATCAAGGGAAAGGGGTTTCTCATCATTCTCTTCCACTATTTGTTGTTGATTTCAGGTATATCTCCTTCTTCCTCTCCATTTCAAGTTCTCTATTTTCTTGCAAATGGCTCCTCGCTTGCCCAATCGTGGGAAGAGGATCCGAACTGAGGGAGCTTCCTCTTCGAATCCTCCTCCTCCCATTGAGCAAGTAGCTGAACAACAACCCATTCATCCGTTGTTCAACCCGCCTAGTCCCCACGATCCTAATACATATGACGACCGATTGTTTGTGTCGCTAGACGCATCTAACGAGTGGTTTAGCGACTTTCGGACTCGTCCGGTGTTCGGGGGACATCCTATAAATTTTATAATCTTTTCTCAATATGAATTATTGTTTCAAGATCTTTGCTTAAATGAGTTAGTGGCTTCAAACTTTGTTATTTATCGTAGCGCCATTCAAATGTTCTATTGTAACTTGACTCACGATGCCACTCACATCTATTCCCGGATTGTCGGTATTGATAATGCTTTTGATGCTTCTGAGTTGGGCGAGTATCTTGCACTTCAAGATCTCGATATTTGGGATAAGCTTGTGGAAGCTCGCCAATTCCAATTTGTTGGTGAAACTTCTCTTGAAAGTTTCAAGGAGGAATTATGTGCTCCTAACATAAGTCCTCGCAAGCTTATGGCCAAGCACCTCAACCCGTATTTCTATGAGCTTCATCGAATTATCTTCAACACTATCTTGCCAAAAGCTGGCTCCACCGATGAAGTTACATACTTCGAGATCTCTGCTTTATATCACCTTCATTATCGTATCCCCTTCAATCTTCCAAGGACAATGATGGACTGGATGATAAACTGTAGGAAGAAACCAAGAGCCTTGGTTTATCCTTTATACCTTCCTATGGTTTTTCGTGCATTCATCATTCCTATTCATGACTGTCAGTTCTTGCCTGCTCCTGCTTTCCTGTCCAAGGCACGACGTCTTCAGGCAGTCGTTGCCTCTCCTGAGACTTCTGAGCAGTCTGATGATGAGGAGCCTGACGCCCCTCCACTCGGTCAGGATGCACCACCTCCACCTGCCACTCTTGAGTCTATTCAGACTATGCTCCGGGATCGTTTTGCTCTTGAGGACGATCGCTGGACTCAGATGGACTATCGGACTACCCTGCAGATGAGTGCCCTCAGCAACTCGCTGCATGATATCCGGTATTCCATGTCTCGTCACCCCTCTATACCCATTCCCATGGAGCGGGATCCTGGTCGCGCTGGATATCGCATTGATGACCCCTGGGTCATATGTTACCTGGATCCGGATGCTGCTATCGTGGACCCCAGCCGTTCATTCACTGATCATTCAGACTCTGCTGGGCCCTCTCGTGCTCCGTGATGGAGATTGGCTACTATCTGCTGCTGCTGATGATGATCTTAGTTGATGCTTTTTTTTATTTCTAGTTATTTAGTTTGTTTTGGATTTATGTACTTGGATGTTCTAAAACTCTGGTAGTTTGATGACTCTGGTTCTGTGTGATGACTTTTTATGCTTAGTTTTATATTTTATGCTAGTAACTCATTTTGCTTATTCATATACTGTTTCTTCTCTGCTTGGTATGGTTGCATCACTATTAACTGTCTACTGCAGTTTCTATGCTATTCATTCATCTGCAGTCTATATTGCTAAATGCTAAAAGGGGGAAAACTATGTATATTCTGGATATATTTTTCTCTTTCGTATATCTGTGCTTGTTTGTGCTTTTTGGAGATATTATTTATCAGGCCAACAGGTTCAATGCATTATTTACGGGGGAGCTATTTCTTCTAGCTCAGCACCGTTCACTGATTACGGGGGAGCTATTATTTCTAGCTCGGCATCGATTATGGGGGAGCTATGTTTAACTGTGTCCAGGTATGAATGTTGAATATACATATATTATTTTGCCAATTATCAATATGGGGGAGATTGTCGACACAAAGTCACAGTCAACCAAATATTGACAACATTGACTAAATAATATCTGTAATAATTCAATATGACACACGGCGTCTGCATTAAGCTCAAGATAGACAACAGCTCAGCCTCCGCTTTTCAGTTATATTCGAGTCTGTATTTTACACTTTCTTTGAGTCTAGACAAATGTAATCTGAGTCATGCTGAGCTCTTGAAACTTAGACTATAGCCTGCCCAATAATCCCAAGCTCCACCAAACCAGATATTGCCCAATGGTCCCCTTAGAACCACTCTGTGCTCTGGAGACAGAGTTCGGGCCGAACTCTGCCTCCACACAGAGTTCGGGCCGAACTCTGTCCCCTAAAAATCAGGAACCCTAATTTTAGGGTTAGCTGGTTGCTAGTTGTCCAACGGCCAAATATTTGAATTTTTCTACCCGAATTCTGGCCGAATTCTGCCTATAAAAATACTATAAATAGGGCATGAATTCTCTCATTTCAAATCATCCAATCTTCTCTTCTCTTCTCTCTTATAGCTCAAATAAGCCATACCCTTCCCATCTACTAGCCACAAGCCTCCTAAGTCTCGAGTGCTCAGCATCTCTTAGTTAGGATTCTTGTGCAAGAGTTGAAGAAGTCGCTTGGACAATTCCAAGCAAATCGCCACTGCGATCCTCTGTAAGAAGTTGACGTGCTCTTCTGAAGTAAAGGCACGGGTTGTAAACTACTATTTCACAAATAGTGGATTTAATCCTGAGCTAGAGTTCTCAGGCCTGGACTAGTCCTCCACGAGGAAAACCAGGTTAAAATCGCTGTGTTTGCGTATGCTTTCTTGCTCTTCATTTACTTTCCGCATTTTACTCTGATTATTCATATATCGTGAAAGAGTTAATTTTTAATTGGTTATTTTCTATATAAACTCTATTCACCCCCCTCTAGAGTTGCCAAACTGTTCTTCAACTGTAACTGGCCAACTCTTTCCTATGTGTTTTAGAATATTTGTGAAAAATTTGGAATATTTTTGCTATGATCGGATTATAACGATGGATATTAGGTTACTCTTCCGGATAATTGATGTCTATTTTATATTAATTTAGTTTGGTCTATATGATTCTTGGATAATTGGTGTGCATTAAATTCGTATGTGCATATTTGGTCTATGTGATTCTTGGATAATTGGTGTGCATAATATATTTGGTCTATGTGATTGTTGGATAATTGGTGTGCATTATATATTGGTTTGGTTTATGCAAATTTTTGCGAAAAGGGAAAGCGCTGTAATTTTTTTAAAAAATATTCTCAGTTAGCGACGGACTTGTGACCGTTTTGCGACGGTTACTACCAGTTTCCGACTACTTTTCGACGGCTATTCCGTCGCTAACTGGAGATTTGAAAATGTTTCCAGGTAGCGATGGATGGTCGACGGATTATCCGTCGGTATGGTATATTGTTCGACGGAATAGCGACGACCTATCCGTCGCCCTTGTTCTGGAAATACCAAGAATTTCCAGAACAAGATCGACGGTTAATCCGTCCGTATTCCGTCGATATATATCGTCGGAATAGCGACGACTTATCCGTCGCCATGTTGCTGGAAATGACATGAATTTCCAGAAGCTGATCGACGGATTTTCCGTCAGAAAACCGTCGCTAATCCATCCTTTGTTATCGAAGGCGTCGACGGCTTAGCGACGGAACGATACGCTGTGATACGCTATTACGACGGGTTACCGACAGAATTTTACGTCATTATTGTCTACACAGTTCAGTACTTAAAACTTGAAATGGACGAGAGTCCGTCGGAAACGCGTCGCTAAAGCTTCGTATTGGGAAGTCGAAAAGCCGTCGCTATTCCGTCGCTTCACGACTACGTAGCGACGGACCGTTATTAGCGACGAGCTGATTGCCGATGGATTTTTTTGGCCAAAATCCGTCAGTGATCGGTCGCTAATTGTAATTACCGTCGGATTGGCGACGGATAGGGCCGTCGCTAAATCGATAAATTTTGGTAGTGTTTTTAAATTATTAAAGTGGTGATTGTTATTTTTGACTTTGGCTAGTTGAGACTTTGGAGACTAACCTAGATGTTGACTCTAGCTATGGTGACTTGGTTAGCATGGTGGGACCCTAGTCTAACTTAAGTCAACCCAATTTTAGTCATTTAGAATCAAGTTGGAAATAGGAGAAGAAATGACTAGGTTCAATGACTTGTGACTTATGAATTGATTTCCTTTACCAATGCAACTTGGCCCATAGCCCACTAGTGAAACTATAACCCTAATTTCAGCCTATGGCGGGCCACATTGGTATTGCCCCTATAAAGTCTCTCATTCACTTGTTCTTGCCTCTTTTGTATCGAATCAACACTTGAAAAAGGAAAGGTATTGACATTCTTCCCCAATCCCTAACTTTTCCATTTTAATTCCTTTTTGACTCTAGTTTCTTGCATTAGAGTCTAATACTCCTCTATTTTCTGATTATAGAGAGAAATCTCAGCTTTTAAACAATGTGGATTTGAGCTAGCAAGGATGATTACTCTATTTTGGGGCTTTTCTTGCCATTTGATACACTATAGGTAAACCCTTTAAATTGTGTTATTATTCTGATTTCTTTGCATCCTAGCCTAGATCTATGTGTTCCCTAGCTGTTCCTTAAATTTGGTTAGAAATCGTGTCCATTTGGTGTCCGTATCGGACACGTGTCAATGTGTATGTGCAAGTGTTTGTTAGAATGCCACTTAGAAATGGATTTTCGTATTTTGCTAAACTAATTACATATTCTCGTAGCCCTACACGTGGGGATACTAGAACCCTAACTCTGAGCTCATATCGAGCTGTGTCCGTGTCCAAAATGGATACGAACTCACTGCACGGGGACTTGGTCGGGTGTCCTGCTATCCGTGTCCGTTTTCTCCATGGACACAGCACGAGATGGCACGAAATTTGATAGGCAGGTAGGGGTGATGACTGACAGGTGGGCTATAAAATTTTATCGAATTTTATGATATGGTTTGTGAGTTATCGAAGCTGCACGGGTTTTGCACTGACATTGCACAGTCGAACCTGGTTCACTGACACAGACTTCGTGTCTCTCGTAGACACGTTGTGGACACATCTCAGGGTGATCAATCCCTAGTCCTAGACCCCCTCTACCTATGTGTATGACCACGACACACTTGGTAGGACACACGTGTCCCTAGCTCACTCGACACGCGTGCACGACGCTGTCAGTGCATTGTTCAGTTGCTCGTGTGTGTGGAACTGTTTGGACACGTTTGTGTCCAGTTCTTGGATACTAGAACAGATCTACGACCCCCTCACACATGACACATGTTTTACCAACCTTTTAATTTAATTATTAAGTTGTTTTTAATTTAAATTTGTAAAATCCCTAATATTTCTGATACAATGTTGCAGTGTGTTGATTTCTGAGAATTTGAAATGTGTTAGACTATTTTTGTTTGATTAAATTGTGATGTTTTTCACCTATATGCATCTGAGATTAACCTACCATGTTAGGGTTTATGATAGCATGGGATTTTGAGTTTTAGAATATGCATTGGACTGTTAATTTTGGTGAACTGATTTGTATACACTGTCTAACCCGAGAATCAATGCACTGTTGGGTTCACTCTATAAACCTAAGAGTATATTACTCTCTCACACACATACAGGCACAATTACACAAACATGAGAATGGATGCACTGAGTTGCATACACTGTTTTCCTGAACACTTAAACTGTCTATATATGCACTATTTTCCTGAGAATTGCAAATGTTATGTGTTTCATTGATTGTGGTTGGTTTAGTTTCAATATGGATACACCTATACACACCTGAGTTTAAGTTGCAATAGGATTCATGGTTGTATTCGATAATTGGGTTTTCGATTTCAGCTGGGCTATCAATTTGTGGACTGTTTGGTGTACATTGATGTATAAGGCTGAGATGTGTGCACTGTTTTCCATACCATTCACACACACATTAAACATGATCTAAACTGAGAATTGACACACATTTCATACTGTTTTCTCCTATATAGCACACACACACACCACTGTCACTCACTCATCCATGCCACACACACCCATTACACTCTGGAAACTGAGAACACCACTGGTAGCTATAACACACACACACACATGCATATGCCCTAGCTGAACACTGATTTGCTAACACCCTACATCTACTTATACACACACTCACACATTCAAGAACACACAGGACACACATACATATATATGCACACACACATGTCACACTCTCACTCTATATATATATATATATATATATATATATATATATATATATATATATATATATATATATATATATATATATATATAATCTTGTGTGATAAAATGTAATGTAATATAGATATACTAAAATCATATGGCCAATATACATATATCTATATTACATTACATTTTATCACACAAGATTATAGATTATATATATATATATATATATATATATATATATATATATATATATATATATATATATATATATATATATATATGTGGAAATTGAATATGTGTGCATGCCTATATATGTGTATATGGCATATAGCCTATGTAGTATAGCCTATGTGTATCCCAATGTGCAAGCCTACGTGTATTTGGAATGTATACATATAAGTTTTGTGTGTTGTTAGACTTGTGTGACTTGTGAATGATGTGTGCTTGCTAGAATAGACTGGTTAGGCTTAGTGAGACTTGTTTGGGTTAGGTTTGACCTAGTTGACCTAGTTTAACTAGAATAGTTGACTAGAGTTGACCAAAGGTTGACTTTAGCCTAGATTGACCTAAACATCATGTAGAATGCATCGTAGCAGTTTATTTTACCAATTTGGATATGTTGTGACTTATGTTGTTCTGAATAGGAGCCAGACACCACTCCTCCGGCAGTATTTTATTCAGATACTCAGGATATCAGGTGAGTACAATCTCTGACCATTTCATACTTGATAGGATTTACATTTACGCTCTAGATTACTTTACTTGATGTTGTCACATTGGTAACACGAATTGGTACTATATGGATCCCTTTATGAGATGTTATCCCCCTCGGGAGCATCGGGTTACAGTATGTCATGTTTGTTTTACTTTCATCATGTACTCCGGTGCTTTCACCATTCATGTGCACTCTCGTGATTCATGTACTCTCATGTTCACGGAGCCCCCACATATACAATCATGTGCACCCTATTATGGGCTTTCATGTGATATCATGTGCAATAACATAACCTGTCTGGATCTTTGTGTATTGATTGGGGTACGGGAGAGTATAAATGGTCATGGGAACAATTCTAAAGTAGTATACTCATGTGCAAAATCTTAGATTACTCATGTGAAGAACAAGTAGGCAACTCTAGAGGGGGGTGAATAGAGTTTATAACATTAATGGCCAATTAAAAATTAAACTCTTTTCACTAACAGTAAATAATCAGAGTAAATATGGAAATATAAAGAGCAAGAGAGCATACGCAAACACAACCAATTTTAACATGGTTTTCCTCGTAGAGGACTAGTCCAGGCCTGAGAACTCTAGCTCAGGATTAAATCTACTTTTTGTGAAATAGTAGTTGCACCCCGTGCCTTTTCTTCAGAAGAGCATGTCAACTTCTTACAGAGATCGCAGTGGCGATGCTTGGAATTTTCCAAGTGACTTGACTCTTGCACAAACTCCTAACTGAAGAGCACTGAGCACTTTGAGGCTTAGGGAGCTTATGGCTAGTAGATGAGAAGGTTAAGGCTTGTATAAGGCTTTAGTGAGAAGAGAAGAGAAGATTGGATGAATAAAAATGAGAGAATTTAAGGCCTATTTATACTAGTAGTAATAGACAGAATTCGGCCAGAATTCTGTGTCAAGAATTCAAATTTTTGGCCGTTGGACAACTATCATACAACAAACCCTAAAAATTAGGGTCCTGTAATTTAGGGGACAAAGTTCGGCCCGAACTCTGTGTGGAGGCAGAGTTCGGCCCGAACTCTGTCTCTACGAGACAAAATTGTTCAAATGGACTATGTGGGCTAGTTTGGTTTGGTGGAGCTTTTGGTTTGTGGTTTGGAGATAGGTATAGGCCCAAACTACTCAGTGCGACTCAGTTTACATTTATCTAGACTCAATAAAAGTAAAAATACAGACTCAAAAATTGAGTACGCTGTAGGATAGAGCCGACGTCCGTCTTGCACTGAGTTTTGTCTTGATGTGTCATATTGAATTATAACAAGTATCATATTGTCAATTTTATTAATATTTGGTTGATTGTGATTTTGTGTCAATAATCTCCCCCATATTGATAACTGAAAAAATAATAATATTCAATGTTCATACCTGGACACATGTATAAAAGCAATAGCTCCCCCATAATCAGTGCATAGAAGCAATAGCTAGCAATAGCTCCCCCGTAAACATTGCTTCTCTGTAAGCCAATGTTCCTTTGTCCTGATAAACACAATCTCTACCAAAACATAGATAACATAGATAGACAATATGATATGAATATCAAACAATTCTCCCCCTTTTGTCATTTAGCAAACGCAAACAAACAGAAATTTATAAATAAAAGTAACTGCCAAGCACACCAAAATAATAATAACTACATAGAGGCTCTGAAGAGTCACATAACATAGAGTGAGCAAATACAATAAAAGCAACTACATAAACTATAAGTCCATAATACATAAAAACTAAACATAAGATCCTCAACAGCAGCAGCAGGTAGAAGACCACATCCATCAAGGAGCTCGAAATGGTCCAGCGCCGTCAGATGGATTAGTATACAAACGACGAGGATCCACGAAAGCAACATCCGGATCTAAATAGCGCATAACCCAAGGGTCATCAATACGGTATCCGTCGCGAGTAGGATCCCGTTCCATAGGAAGTGGCATAGAAGGATGCCGAGATATAGTGTACCGAATGTCATGCAGTGAGTTGCTGATGGCACTCATCTGCAAGGTGGTACGATAGTCGAGAGCTGGGTCCAGCAATTGTCCTCTAACATGAACCGATCGCGAAGCATAGTCTGAATCGACTCAAGAGTAGCAGGAGGAGGGGGCGTAGGCTGCCCAAGAGCAGGTGCGTCAGCCTGAGCATCAGTGTGCTCGGACTCAGTAGAAGATCCGACAGCTGCCTGAAGCCGCCGTGCCTTAGATAGGAAGGCAGGGGCCGAAAGGAATTGGCACTCATCGAGAGGGACATGAAAAGCACGAAAAACCATAGGAAGATAGAGAGCATAGACCAAAGATCGTGGCCTCCTCCTAGCATTGATCATCCAGTCCATCATGGTACGTGGAAGATTGAACGGGACATAGAAGTGAAGGTGATACAAAGCAGAAATCTCAAAGTATGAAACCTCATCAGTCGATCCCGCTTTGGGCAGGATTGTGGAAAAGACAATACGATAAAGCTCGTAGAAGTAGGGGTTAAGAAATTTTGTAAGAAGCTTGCGTGGACGTGTGTTTGGGGCACACAAATTATCCTTGAAGCTTTCAAGGGAGGACCCATCGGGGAATTAAAACTTGCGTGCATCGACAAGTTTCTCCCATGAGTTGGGCTCTGGAATTTCAAGATATTTCACAAGTTCAAAGTCATCGAAGGATATGTCAATTCCAGCAACACGAGAATATAAACGTGTGTCATCAAAAGTGAGATTGCAATAAAACATTTGAATAGCATTCAAATAAATAAGTGAATTTGTAGTCACTAATTCATCAAGACACAAATCATGAAATAATGAATCATAACGAGAAAAGATAGTGAAGTTGATGGGATGTCCAGCGCACACGGGACGTGATCGAAAATCATTGAACCATTCGTTTGAGGCTTCCAATGATACAAATATTCGATCATCAAACATGTCGGGGTCAATAGGACGTGGTGGATTGAACAAAGGGTGAATAGGTTGGTGAATAGGTTGATCATCACGAGGAGGAGGATTCGAAGAGGAAGCACCCTCGGTTCGAAGCCTCTTTCCTCTATTAAACAACCTAGGTGCCATGAGCAAATAGAAAAAAAATATAAAATTGAGATGGAGAGAAAGGAGAAATTATACCTCAAAAAGATAATGGAGGATGGAAGAGAATGATGCAAGAGATCTTCCCTTAGAGTTTGGAGAATAAATTCTCACTAGAAGAAGAAAACTAGGGTTAGGGTTTAAAGAGGAAGGGTTTGGAGTAGTTTTGGAGGAGGCAATGGAGGAGAGAGAGAGGGAGAACCCGATTTTAAGAAGGGGTTCGAATAGTCGGGTGAAATCTGGGCCATTGGATGAAACAAAGATCAACGGCTGAGCCCGATTGAAGTTCTGGAATGAACAGATCGAATTTGGAGTTCGGCCCGAATTCTGTGTTCTAGGGCCAGAACTGAAGCCAGGCTGAAATGAAGTTGAAATCAATACTTAGTTGAAAAGAATGAAAGGATAGACATGAAATATTAGAATTTTCAAAAGTAAAAATTCAAGCAGAAGATTGCAAAAAGCTGAATCAAATGAACAAAAATGGAGTTCGAAAATTTGAATTTAGCAAGTTATAAATAAAAGTAAACCATGTAATAAACAAGGAGTTAGGACACAATTCAGTATGGTGAAACTGTCATGGGGTAGCTGCAGGGGCCGGATCCCAGCTAGCGGTAGTCCGGAGACTAGTGCACCGTGTCGCTTAGGCTTTTAGTCTTGTTGTCAGAAGGACCCTTTCGGCTTGTACCTATAGCAAAGTCATCATAAGGAACCGTGACATAATCGATATCTACGCAGGTCACTTTAATGAATAACCGCTTCATCCAAAATTCTTAGTTCACGACAAAGAAAGTTGAAACGCTCTTCGGATAGTGGTTTAGTAAAGAAATCTGCCAGCTGATGATCAGTGTCAATAAATTTTAAGTTTATAGTGCCATTCTATTGGTGATCACAAAAAAAATGGTGATGAATTTCAATGTGTTTCGTGCGTGAGTGGCATATAGGGTTCTTAGTAAGGTTGATAGCACTAGCGTTATCATAGAATATAGGAATGTGCATAAAAGGTAGGTTGTAGTCTGCAAGGGTTTGCTTTATGTACAGAATTTGTGCACAACAACGACCAGCTGCAATATATTCAGCTTCTATTATGGATAGTGCGACAGAATTCTGCTTCTTGCTAAACCAAGAGACTAGAGCCTTGCCTAATAAATGACACGTGCCGCTTGTACTTTTATGGTCGACTTTGCATCCCGCAAAATTAGCATCCGAATAACCAATAAGGTTAAAGGATGTGGATTTGGGATACCATAAGCCCACTGTAACAGCACCCTTAAGGTATCGAAAGATGCGCTTAACGACGGATATATGTGATTCCTTAGGACTAGCTTGATAGCGAGCACACAGACAAACACTAAACATGATATCGGGACGATTAGCAGTTAAATAAAGTAAACTACCAATCATACCTCGATACTTAAGTTGGTCAACAGGTTTGCCGCTTTCATTCGTAGTAGCCATAGGGGTGCTGATTGGTTTGACGTTGTCAAGATCAAACTTCTTCAGCATATCCTTTATGTATTTTGACTGGCTGATGAAAGTTCCTTGCGAAGTTTGTTTAACTTGCAATCCAAGGAAGTAGGTGAGCTCCCCCATCATGCTCATCTTAAATTCGTTCTGCATACACTTAGCAAAATCTTGGTAAAGATCTTCATTAGTAGAACCGAATATGATATCATCTACATAAATTTGTACGAAAAGAATAGTGTTTTGAAAACTTTTGATAAACAGTGTAGTGTCAATCTTCTATTTTGAAAAACCTTTATCTAGCAAGAAATTGCTTAGGCGTTCATACCAAGCTTTGGGGGCTTGTTTGAGGCCATATAGCACTTTCTTGAGTTTGAAAACATGGTCGAGAAATTTGTGATTTTCAAATCCAGGGGGTTATTTTACAAAAACTTCATCCTTAATAAAACCATTCAGAAAAGCACTTTTGACATCCATTTGGAAAAGTTTAAAATTCTGAAAGTTTGCAAAGGAACAAAGCATCCGAATGGATTCAAGTCTTGCAACAGGAGCATACGTCTCATCGTAGTCGATATCTTCCTCTTGGTTGTATCCTTGAGCTACTAGACGAGCTTTGTTGCGAGTGACTGAACCATCTTCATTTACTTTGTTACAAAAAATTTATTTAGTACCAATGATCGAATGGTTAGCTGGTTTAGGAACAAGTTCCCAAACCTGGCTACTTTCGAATTGGTTGAGTTCTTCTTGCATAGCTGAAATCCAAAACTCATCATTGAAAGCTTCTAAAACAGTTTTAGGCTCAATTTGTGAAATGAAAGCAGTGCTAGCAATAGAGTCTCTTAACGATGATCGAGTACTTACTCCACGTGATACCTCACCTATTACCAAGTTTTCTGGATGTGACGGCTTGAATGCGAACTTCTTCGGTAAGCCCTCCAGAGAGTTGGTTTTAGGAGTGGTATTCATCGGCGTAGAAGTTGATGGCTCAACATCATCGTCGGAGATAGCTGCTGCACTATTTTCCTTATTAAAAGTCACATTAGTAGACTCTTCTACAATCAATGAGCGTTTGTTGAACACTCTATATCCCTTGCTCTTGGCAGCATAGCCAAGAAAAATACCATCGTCATCTTTGGCATCAAATTTGCCTAAGTTGTCTTTGGTGTTAGGGATAAAACAGCGACAACCGAACACTCTAAAATATGAAACATTTAGAGTCCTACCAAACCAAAGCTCATAGGATATTTTCTTCGAAATAGGTCGAATAAGCACCCTATTTAAAATATGGCACGCTGTACTAACAGCTTCAGCCCAAAAATATTTCGGAAGTAAAAATTTATTCAACATGACTCTAACCATATCGCCAAGAGTCCTATTCTTCCGCTCCACAACACCATTTTGTTGAGGAGTTCTAGGACAAAAAACTCATGATCAAAACCATTTGAATCACAAAACTTGTCAAAATCAGAATTTTCGAATTCGTCTCTATGATCACTTCGGATTCGAGTAATCATGTAGCCTTTTTCGTTTTGAACCTTTTTAGCAAAAATTTTGAAAACAGAAATAGCATCGCTTTTGTTTGAAAGAAAGAAAACCCAAGTGAATCTACAAAAATCATCTACTATAACAAAATTATAGAATTTTCTACGAAGACTGGCTACACTACTAGGACCAAATAAGTCCATGTGCAGTAATTGCAAAGGTCTAGTAGTACTTACAGTGTTTATGGAATGAAATGAAGATTTGGTTGCCTTATTTAGTTCACATTCGGTACATACCGTGTCCTTCTTGAATGTGATGTCAGACAGACCTCTTACTAGCTTCTTTGTTGATAGCCTGGATATAGTATCCATATTGGCATGACTAAGATGCTGGTGCCACAACATTCTCTCATCCTTGTGGGCGTAGAGACATCTTCCTGCACTGTTAGTATTTCTAGATAGATAGAAAATGTAAATATTATCCTCTCTTATCCCTTCAAAAGCGATGTCTCCCGTTGACCTATCATAAATATCGTATTTATTTTGTCCAAAGTTAATATCATATCCATGATCAGCAAGGTGACTTATGCTGAGCAGGTTATGCTTTAACTCGGTCACTAGACAGACATCCTTTATTACAGGAGAAGGAGGATGACCAATAGTACCATTACCTATGATGTAGCCCTTTAAATTGTTACCGAAGGATACGTACCCTTCCCTCTTCATCGATAGTGATGCGAAAAGATTTGTGTCTCCCGTCATATGTCACGAGCATCCACTATCGAGAATCCACTTGCTTTTAGTTGAGGGAGGAAGATCCACCTACATGACGAGTAGATGTGACCTTTGGTACCCAAATTCTTGTGGGTCCTGAAATGTTAGTCTTCAGTACCCATGCATATAGTTTGATATCAACTAATTTCCTAATTCTATATTGTGGTGAGATATGACCATGTAATCCACAGTATGTGCAAGTAGCATGCCTATTAGTGTTGGGAGCATATTGATGGTGATGTCTATATACAGCATGGTGATAGTTGTGTGGAACAACAGGATAGTGACTATGTGTAGCAGTAGAATGATAGTTATGAGAATAATGTCTATGTGCTACATGGGAGTACGTGTACATGTAAGCATGCTTACGTGCTGCATGTGGGTGACATATTTTACTATTATGAGTGGTCTTGTATTTTGTGGGATTGTGTTTGAGGTTGAGGAACCTGTTTTCCCAATCTAATCTCTAATTTCTTAGAGGCAGCATACAGTTCATTACACTTAGCATTTAAACCATCAATCTTAGCAATAGAGATCTTATGTCTGTTCTTTTCTTCAGCAAGCTCAGTGTTGAGTGCTGTGATCTCACGTGTTTGCTTTTCAATAAGTGCTTTGGTATCATGTAGGCTTAACTTAAGCTTGGACACCTCATCAGTGACTTCCGTGGATGGAGTGTCTCTAACATTATCAAGCAAAGAAGAAAGGTTTTGAATCTCTATTTCATAGCTTTTGATTTTTTCCTTGGCATGCTTATATTTACTAATGACTTTCTTATGGTCATTTAGTAAATCATTAAACGCATCGCCAAGTTCATCAAAGGTAAAGTCATCGAGAGTTTCGTTAGTTACCTTTTCGGATGTCGCCATTAGGCAGACATTAGCGGTGTCTTGAGGAGAGTCCTTTTCTTCCTCGGAATTACTTGCTTCGCTTTCATGCCAAATACTAGTATTGGCATACTTTCTTGAAGAGGACTTCTTGAAGGGCTTCTCATATCAGTTGCCTTTCTTTGTGAAGGGACAGTCTTTTCGGACGTGTCCAGTCTTCTTGCAGCCGTAGCACGTTGGTTCTTCCTCGTCATCTTCTAGTTGTTCCTTCTTTCTTCGATTGAAATGAAGGAATTTCTTGAAGTTGCGAACTATAAGAGCTTGATCATCACCTTCAGAATTGTCATTATCAGTCTCTTCAGGATCATCCCTTCGACGATGAGCTTTTAGGGCAATCTTTTTTGCCTTTGGAGTAGGTTCGTCAAAATCTTTAAGGTCGAGCTCGTGGGTCGTCAGCTTTTCTATCAAAGTTTCCATAGACATTGTGGTGAGATCATTGCCTTCTATGATGGCTGCTACCTTAGGGTTCCAAATCTTCGGTAGCCCCCTAAGTAACTTGCGGATCTTCTCATGATTTGTATATCGTTTGCCAAGCGATGACAGAGGGTTGATGACGTCAAGGAACCTTGTAAACATTTGGGTGATCGTCTCATTAGGCTTCATCTTGAACGCCTCATATTCTTGAGTGAGACGACCGATTTTCGACTCCTTGACTTGGGTGGTTCCTTCATGCGTCACTTCTAGAAGTTTTCATAATTCGTGCGAGGTGGTGCATGTCGAGACCCTCTTAAACTCGTTCCTGTCTATTGCACAAAACAAAGCATTAATAGCTCTAGCATCTAGACTCGCCTATTTCTTTTCCTCGTCGGAATATTTGTCGTTGGGTTTCTCGACGAGATCTTCATTGACAACTATTCTGACGGGCTTTTTGTAACCATCGGTGACAATGGTCCACAGGTCGAAGTCTAGAGACTTGAGATAGAAACTCATCCTTGTTTTCCAATAGGTGTAGTTTGTTCCATCAAATAGGGGTGGCCTATGAGTGGACTATCCTTCACCATGATTGGAAAATATAGGTTGTGTGGTTGCCATGGATCAGCTCTAGAATGTTAGTCCTTGTTGAGAGAACAGAGCTCTGATACCAATTGAAGAACAAGTAGGCAACTCTAGAGGGGGTGAATAGAGTTTATAACAATAATGGCCAATTAAAAATTAAACTCTTTTCACTAACAGTAAATAATCAGTATAAATGCATAAATATAAAGAGCAAGAGAGCATACGCAAACACAACCAATTTTAACCTGGTTTCCCTCGTGGAGGACTAGTCCAGGCCTGAGAACTCTAGCTCAGGATTAAATCCATTATTTGTGAAACATTAGTTACATCCCATGCCTTTTCTTCAGAAGAGCACGTCAACTTCTTACAGAGATCGCAGTGGCGATGCTTGGAATTTTCCAAGCAACTTTCTTGACTCTTGCACAAACTCCTAACTGAAAAGCACTGAGCACTTTGAGGCTTAGGAAGCTTGTGGCTGGTAGATGAGAAGGTTAAGGCTTGTATAAGGCTTTAGAGAGAAGAGAAGATTGGATGAATGAAAATGAGAGAATTCAAGGCCTATTTATACTAGTAGTAATAGGCAGAATTCGGCCAGAATTCTGTGTCAAGAATTTAAATTTTTGGCCGTTGGACCACTAGCATACAGCAAACCCTAAAAATTAGGGTCCTGTAATTTAGGAGACAGAGTTCGGCCCGAACTCTGTATGGAGGCAGAGTTCGGCCCGAACTCTATCTCCAGGAGACAGAATTGCTCAAATGGGCTATGCGGGCTAGTTTAGTTTGGTGGAGCTTTTGGTTTGTGGTTTGGATATAGGTATAGGCCCAAACTACTCAGTGCGACTCAGTTTACATTTATCTAGACTCAATAAAAGTAAAAATATAGACTCAAAAACTGAGTACGCTGCAGGATAGAGCCGACGTCCGTCTTGCACTGAGTTATGTCTTGATGTGTCATATTGAATTATGACAAGTATCATATTGTCAATTTTATCAATATTTGGTTGACTGTGATTTTGTGTCAATATCATGTGCAAATTCAAGCCATTCACATGTCTATCTTGCTGCTGCTACAAAGGCTATTGTTGCTGATAGAACTGGGGATTCCCAGGACCCTTCCTTTGGTGTGCGTATTGATCGATAGAAAGTTAAACAGATCTAATACGTGTTCTAACCCTTCACAGACGGAAACTAGGGTTTGTCACGACCCGCACCCATTTTTTTTTAAACGGATACGAGACGTGTCCAAGCCAGCCTACTGTAGAAGCATGGAAAATATTAGAATAAAAGCATATATAGCCCATGCGGCTTTGGATAGCAAGCCTATGCGGCTCATAACTGGAGTTGCCCCATGCGGCCCGAAAGAAGACCCTCAGACTCATGCGGTTCGGGCATATATGCGGTTCAGCAGGAACATGCGGCTCAATTGACGCCACGTGTGATCCCCCCACAGCTGGCTACGGGAGTAATGGCCTCATTTAATGCTCTGACACGACTCGACGGCTGCGACGTCTCTGACATAAAGCGTCATAATGGCTCTGCCATAATGACAGACTCCTCGGGGAAAGAAGACAATCTCTGACCCGATCTGTCAGAAATCCTAGATTGCCACGTGGCAAAAGTCTCATACAGCTCGGGTAGAAAACAGCTTCATGCGGCTCAGCGAGGAATCACTCTAATATGATTAACAGGAATCCGCCATATGCGGTCCACCCATTAGCCCGGTCTATGCGGCTCAATACCATGTTAACTCAGGCGGCCTACAAAAACTATGCATATGCGGCTCATGGAGGGTTCGTCCCCTGCGGCTCGCAGAGACTACGCATATGCGGCTCACGGAAAGTTCGTCCCCTGCGGCTCGATGAGGCATTGACTCATGCGACTCATGAAGAGTATCTCTCTGCGGTTCAAGTGTTGGCCATCCTATGCGGCCCTGGCAGGACCTTCAATTAAAACACGTGGCATTGAAGATTCAACCGAATCCCAATAAGAATATTTGACACTATTATCATAATTGCCGAGATCAGGGCATATCATTTATCATCAAGCCAATAGGACACGTGGCGAGCAATCAAATATTGGCATAATCAATCACGAGGATTTAAAGCAGTCAGCATTAACTGCTCATGAGATTTGGTGCTATCAGCATTAGTGGCCGAGATTCATTATGATCAGGATCAAGGGCTCAGATAGAATGAAGGAAGCGCCGACATTCCAAACAGATAATCATCAGCAAACCCTAATGATCACACCCCACTCCTATAAATAGCCAGCATCCTTCCCATGCGAAAAAAAGAGAGAAGAGGAGAGAGAGAGAGGTCGGCAACAAAAAGAATAGAAAAATAAGAAGAGAGAGATCTACACAGAGAGAGCTTCCCCCTTTTCTTCTTGATACTCACAGAGAGAGAGAAGCCAGGAGAGCCACCCGAGGAGAGTAAGAAGAGCCTTTCTTCGTCAACGCCAAGCAGATCTTCCCCGAGCCAAGGCTGCATACTGATCGTCCAAGGAGTAAGGCAGAGCGGCTGTCGCTTTCCCGAGCCTCTATCGTCACCCCCCAGAATCAAAAATAAACAATCGTACTTAGTCTGCTGTACCTAGGTTTTCGTCCCTAGGCTTTCTTTGTACGAGCGAGTTTGTATTGTGAGTCTAAGTTCAGTCCTCCGATAATTGTTCTGTTCTTTTACAATCAATGGCAAACACGATGGCGACTCTGCTGGGGACTAACTTCTCCACGGCTGAGGAGTTGGTGACGCAATCAGATGCAGCCAAACTTGGCTCCACACAAAAGAAGTTGGTCGTCCGCTTCGACCAACAGGCGTTCGAAGAGATGCTCTCTGAAGGCAGCGCTGGCCCGGCTCAGAAGCGCACCCGCACCACGAAGGCTCGCAAAGAATGGAGACCGAAGTCATTTGCTCCTCTTCAAGCCCTCGATGGGATGCCCTCTGCTGCTCAAGACGGCGAGAAGGATTCTCCTGCGGTCCCACTTCAGGTCGTAGACAACTCTGCTGTCCCCAAGTTCAGCAGAAGAAAACATTATGATGCTAGACTTGCAGGGACAAAGAGGGACTCTACGCGGACCAAACCGCAGAAGAATATTAGCCGCAAGGAGAAAGCCCATGCGGCTACATCCGCCAACCGCATGAAGAAAACTCATGCGGCTACTTCTGTCAGCCGCATAACTTATGCGACTACAGTTCCCGACAGCATGGATGAGACTCATGCGGCCAGTAAAGTCAATCGTTTGCAGAAAACCCATGCGGCCACAGATGCCAACCGCATGCGGCCAGCCTGCACGGTCGTGACTCCTAACCGCATAAGAACTTGTCCCACAACAAAAGATAGTCGCATGCAGATAGCCTGCACGACACCCAACGCTAGCCGCATAGCATCTCTACCGCGCTTCTCTCGATCAGTTTTCGACCGACTCTCATGTGGTCCTAACTCTGGTCACTTTCTGGATGAAAATCCAGACTCTGTGATACCTAATGTGGACTCTTCCTATTACGCACCCACAAGTGCTAAAAAGAAAAAGTCTAGGGCAGCACGGGCTCATCAAGTCCAGACAGCTGCCCCAACCTCTGACTATCGGGGCGTCCCGCTGAGTATCACGCGGGCCTCTGACGGAAAGTTGTATAAAACCACTCGAGTCCAGCCCCCGGCGGCAAACGGACAAAGTGGTTCCTCTGACCCGCGTGAAGCTATCCTCCACAAACGCAAGGAAAGAGAAGGAGCCTCAGCGTGCAGAGAGTCCTCACAGGGACGTCACTGCACCCAGATTATCGTCAACTGCTGTTGCAACAACACGGCAGTAGCAGAAGACCGGCCATCCGTCTTCCAAAGATTACAACATCCGAGCTCGGAAGACGAGGCACCTCCCATTGCCTCCTGCAATTCCGCGCGGAAAGTCCCCGTGGAGGGGAGAGGGAAGAAGACGAGCATCTCCAGTCCAAAGATATCGGCCACTACAGCTAAGAAATTGTCGGCTAAACGGTTGCCATCCACTGGAGTATACCAACACACCCGTTCGAAGACAAAATCTGCTGCAACAGGAGACTCATTGTCCCCGACCCTGGGGGTCGTAGGAGCTGGGGGTAGTACTCCTCCGAACGTCCACAATAATCCAATTTTTCAAGGAGACGAACCCCGAGAAACAACCCTTCCATCGGGTACAACAGATGCTGATGTCCCCGAGGACATCCATGATTCTCTAGACGAAGCAAGCTCCGAAGCTGGGGGTAGTGTTCCTTCCGAATCCGAACCTGAAGAGAACATCCCCACATATCCAGATGATTTCTCGACGCAGGGGTACGACTCGGAGGGTACATCCTCCACCACTCCCTCCGTCACTCCTCATGTGAAGACGGTATTCATGACAGACAGCAATCAAGGCGGTTCCAGCGATCGCCAGCGCATCGACACGCTGGAGGTCATATTGCATGCCTTGGTCAAGTCTGTAGACGAGATCAAAGTGGCACTTCCTACTCTGCAGGGAGTGACACCTGGCCAGACAAGCGCGGGTCCCGCAATCAACGTAGATTCAAATTCAGCGGCGCCAAACCAGGGCAATAATCCTCCCGAGATAACGGCCCCTACCGCGACAGATGAGGCCCGAGAAGTAAGAAGAGAGGTTCAGGAGCTCCGAGCAATGTTCCACGCCCGAGAAAACTCTCAAGACCTCAGAATACGGCAACCATACCCAGCTGAATGGAGGGATGTGCCCTTTCCCCCAAGATATAAGCCGTTCAATATCAACCCATATGATGGTAAGACTTCAGCAAGCCGGTACATCACTTACTTTGAGGTCACTACCGACCATCTGCCCCATGAGGACGCCATCCTCACTACGGTTATTCATTGGGGCACTGGAAGGAGTCGCCTTTGATTGGTACCGCAACCTGCCAGATAATTGCATCCACTCCTTCGCTGGCTTCAAGCGCTTGTTCTTGGAGAGGTTCTATGAGGTAGGGCAGGACGTCACGATGTCTACCCTCATGGACGTCGTCCAAGGAGAGAAAGAGCTGACAAGGAATTACATTGAGCGGTTTCGTCAAACCGCAATGAAGCTTACCATCTGGCAACCCGGACTCTTCCTTGATTGAAATTTGCCAAAAGAGACTACTCCCAACAATTAGTCTCTGGATGGGCGAAAGTCAATTCAAGGACTGGAAGGCCTTTATCATCAGCGCTACAAGTGCCGAGGAACGATTGAAGAAAGCTCGCCAACTGGGGTTGCATATCTCAGAGGGAGAGAACAAGGGGAAGCGTCCCAACGCCAGCAACGACAATGGGGGTAGCCCCTCCAACCGAGACAACAAAGGCAAGCAGGCCATGGTGACCGATACAGCCCAGAAGCCCGAGCAACAGCCAGCGGACAAACAATGGCCTCAAATCACTTATTCTTTCGAAGACGGCCACGTCAAGCCTATCTTGGACATGCTTATACAAGGAGATAGAATTCAGCTTCCTCCACCAAGGCGGGAACCTCGGCCTGCTGATTTGGAAAATCCGAAGTTCTGCCATTACCACCGCTACGTCCACCATGCTACACACGACTGCTACCAACTGAAACGCTATATCCAGAACCTCATCGATTCAAACGCTCTGGCTATCGACTTCGAGGAGGTAACCGTAGCAGCCAACATGGTGTCCGTACAATTCGGCAATTTCCCTCCAACAGAGACTCAAGACGGTGTCATGCCCATCCCTCTGGCAACAATGGAAATCACTAACCTTCCGCCTGCCCGTGATCAAACTCCCGGCCTAATACCCCTCACCACATCACGAGGGGAGATCATGTGGGTCCATCCGGACCTAGTCCATGAGGTGACTCAGCCCACTTTATCCTCTAAAAAGAAAAGTGGAAAGGTCAGATCATGCCGCACCGCCTCGGCAGAGGAGGGGGAAGTCTCAGCCGTCACTACCCGATCTGGAGCACAAGCCCAACCAGTGGCCGAGAATCCGACTAATGATCAGCAGCCCACAAACGCTGATACTCCGGGACCGGCTCAGCCTTCGACGACCGACAAGCCTAGGCCGAAGGAGACTCGCTTCGACAAATCTCTCCGAAAGGAGACACCTCAGGGGCTGGAGAGGCCCTATAACTTCGACATCTTGGCGCAATTGGCTAACACACCGGCCAAATTGTCCTTATACGAACTCCTGAGACTCTCAAAAGATGTCCGCACAGCTCTAAGTGAGGCGCTCCAAAATGCCGACGCATACTTGGCTCAGGTCAACCTCACGGGAGATAATCAGCCTACAGATCTCCAAGATAGTGCGTGTACAGGTGCAATGCCCAATATCGTATTCTCTCCGCAGGATATGCTCATCAAAACTAACCTGCACGATCGCCCATTGTACTACACTGGATACATCGGCGACGTAAAGGTAGACCGAATGCACATCGACCCCGGGTCCTCCATAAGCATCATTCCGAAGGGTCTGCTACATCATCTTCGCATTCCAATGCATCGCCTGACGCCTACAAGCACCGCCATTAGCGGTTTCAATTCGGGCAGGAGCTACCCAATAGGGAAGATTCGCTTGAAATGTCAGATTGGCGATCTCCAATCAGAAGTCACCTGCTACGTCATAGATGCCGACACTTCTTACAATATCCTTCTGGGGCGGCCTTGGATACACGATTACATGATCGTGCCTTCCACGCTACACCAGTGCTTCAAATATGTCGATAAGCACGGCTTCGTGAGGACAGAGTTTGCTGATATCGATCCCTTCAAGGGGGTCGAATCTTATTACTCAGACTCCTGTCTTTACGAAAAATCAAAGAAGCATCTGGTCGAAGAGGAGGTGCAAGCTCACACCAAGACGACCACAAGATCAGAAGAACCCCTGACAATCCATCTCCAGGCTCGCAAACCGGGCAGTTCTGCACCCCTTACGGCTACTCTGCGTAAGGACGCAATCAGTCTCTCGGCACAGGAAGAGCAGCTGAGAATCCGGCTGCCAAGGTCCGGCCAAGTGCCGAGACCCACAACAGGGCCACTTACCATCAGACTGCCGAGAGTCATTCAACCCCAAACGGAGAAACTCAATCCCTCCGATGGGCCACTGACAATACGCCTTCCCAAGAAAGGTCATCATCCCGATACAAGGTCTGACACTTCTAGCGAACCAGCTACCCCTCGCTCCACATCGAGTGCCAGACTGGGGGTTGCTAGTCTACCGACAACCCCACGCTCCGCTCCGTCAGTTGAACCTCTGAAGATCAAGCTGACTAGGACGTCCTCTCAATCTTCATTCACACAGGGGGTAGCCGAAGAGGAACCAGAGCTAGCCAAGTATGTGGCTGCCCACACTGATGTTCCCTCCGCAGACGATGTAATCCCTCTAGAAAAGATACCTTACTTCATCAATAAAGGGTTATCTTTGAACTACACCGAGCTCAATAAGCTATGTACAATGTATGCTATGGAACACGGTATAGGCACTCACCTACACACACAGGTGACAAATGTGTACACCGCTATCCAACTTACTCCAGTAGAAGACGCTTACCGAGTAATCGAAGGAGGGGACCACCCAATCATCTTCGGCCGGACAAACAACCCGCATCCCCTCGCCATGGAAGAAGTCGACTTCGGGTCAGCTAACGGAAGACTGCCTCTGTATCTCTATAGCCCTCAATCCAAATATCTCATGCAGAAACAGGGGTATGATCTAGAGACAACGCCAGGACTGAACTACGGCACTGGACGACGATTACCTTTGAAGACGCCAGCCCCGGCGGGCAAACCACGGAACTACTATAACAAAACCCGATGCGGTTTAGGGTATGTAACGCCAACTACGACCCCTGAAAGCTCAGATGAAGAATGCGACTGGCAGTCACACTCAACCGGGTCACCAACTTCCGACTCAGACACAAGCATTGGGGACGTATTCAGACAAGTCCTATCAGTCAACATGGCATTTGCCGACGCTTACGAAGAAGACGAGGACATTCCTGAAATTCTCGAGCTTGAGCCGTGGGCCCAACAGTTAGACGCACAATGGGAAAAGCGGTTCGAGCTAAGAGAACCTCCTACGGAGGACGAAGTTATGCAGGTCAACCTCGGCACCGAATCCTCTCCGAAGCCAATCTTCGTCAGTAAAAGCCTAACAGACAAGGAACGAGAATCACTGCTGGAACTCATCCGAGAATACATTGACGTATTTGCATGGAGTTACGAAGACATGCCGGGATTAGATCCCGACATTGCTCTCCATAAACTCAATATACGGCCGGATGCAAAGCCAGTAAAGCAGCAGCAACGACGCTTCCGCCCGGGCGTCATGGACGCGATCGAAGCCGAAGTCAACAAACTGATAGCCAGCGGCTTCATCCGTGAGGAGCAACACCCTGACTGGGTCGCCAATATAGTCCCGGTCCTTAAGAAGAACGGGAAGATCCGAATCTGCATCGACTTCCGTAATCTAAATGAGGCATGTCCGAAAGACGAATTTCCCCTCCCGATCACGGACATCATGATTGACAACACATGCGGCTTCGAACGTATGTCATTCATGGATGGATTCTCGGGATACAATCAAATCAAGATGTCCCCCGACGATGAGAAGCACACATCATTTAGAACACCGATCGGCACATACTGCTACACAGTCATGCCTTTCGGTCTGAAGAATGCTGGCGCTACATATCAGCGGGCTATGAGTATCATTTTCAGAGAACATTTGCGCAAAACAGTGGAATGCTACGTCGACGACATCGCTGTCAAGAGTCGCCGCAAGGAGGATCATCTGCAAGATCTAAAGACGGTATTCGACCTGATGCGAGCCCACAACCTAAAGATGAACCCTACAAAGTCGTTTTTGGGCGTATCCAGCGGGAAGTTCTTAGGTTTCATCATCACTGCACGGGGTATCCATGTAGACCCTGAGAAAACCAAGGCAATAATGGAGATGGGTCCCCCGAAAAATCTCCGCGAACTCAGAGGCCTCCAAGGGAGGCTAGCCTATATCAGAAGGTTCATTTCCAATCTCTCCGGACGATGCCGGCCGTTCACACACCTCATGAAGAAGGGAGTCTCATTCGCATGGGACGAAGAATGCCAACGCAGCTTTCGACGACATCAAAGAATATTTGTCAAATCCTCCAGTCCTGGTGGCCCCGGTCCCTGGAAAACCATTCTTGCTCTATGTACGAGCAATGGAACACTCCCTCGGTGCCCTGCTGGCACAAAATAACGACGCAGGACACGAACAGGCCATATACTACCTCAGCCGAATGATGGTCGGGCCCGAACACCGATACACTGCCGTAGAGAAAGAATGCCTCGCCTTGGTGTTCGCTATTCAAAAGACGCGGCACTATGTTACAGGACAAACCATACATGTGATCTCACGGGTAAATCCCCTCAGGGTCCTCATGACTAAACCAGGGGCGCTCAGCTCTCGCCTCGCTACCTGGGCAATACTGCTATCCCCATATCATATGATCTTCGTCCCACAGAAGGCTGTCAAGGGTCAAGCCCTAGCAGACTTTTTGGCAGCCCACCCAGGATCGGAGTCATCCAGAATCTATGAAGAGATCCCAGACGAGGTCGCCGATTCGAATACAGCCACTCACGATAACATATGGCGAATGTTCTTCGATGGCGCCTCAAGAACCGGACCCAAGGGAAATATCGTCGTCGGGGTCGGAGTGGTGTTGATCTCTCCTACCGGGCTAGTGATCAATCGTGCCTACTCTCTCACGGAACCCTGTTCCAACAATGTGGCCGAGTACAACGCTTTGGTCATTGGCCTCCAACTCGCAAAGGAGCTGGGTGTAGAACATCTCGAAGCATACGGCGATTCACAATTAATCGTCAATCAGATTCGGGGGTCGTACGAAGTCCGCCATGAAGACATGATCCCCTACCACCAAATAGCAATCAACATTATCTCCTCTTTCGAGGGATTCTTCATCGAACACGTCCCCAGACTTCAAAATATCGAAGCCGATGCCCTAGCAGGCCTTGCCGCTTCCTTAGCAGTGCCGAACCAAGCGCATCACTCGGTTGAAGTGATAGGCCACGAACTGGTCTGTCCCAAGAACAATATTCAATTCGTGGCGAGCTATTCCGTCCGGACGGTCGACGAAACACCAGACTGGAGACAGCCGTTCATTGACTTCGTCGTATACGACATCCTCCCGGAGAACCCAAAGGAAGCCACCTCCATCAGACGGCGTTCTCTCAGATTCTTCTACGACACAGAGACAAAAATGCTGTACCGACGATCCTACGACGGATTATTACTCCGGTGCTTGTCAAACGCAGAAGCCAAAGAAGCTGTACGAGAAGCTCACGATGGTGTCTGTGGGGCCCATCAGCCTGGCCCTAAGCTACAGGACCGCCTTCGCCGTATGGGCTACTACTGGCCCACGATGGTGGCAGACGCAATAGACTATGCCAGAAAATGCAAGGCTTGCCAAGTCCACGCAGACTTCATTCACCAACCCTCCGAGTTTCTACATCCAACGGTGGCATCCTGGCCATTCGAAGCATGGGGAATGGATATCATTGGCCCAATCACCCCACCTTCCTCCCGAGGACATCGCTTCATACTTGCGATCACCGATTACTTCTCCAAATGGTCGGAAGCCGTCCCACTCACAGAAGTTAAGACCTCAAACGTGATCAGCTTCCTTAAGCATCACGTCATCTACCGCTTCGGACTACCGCGGAGGATCATCCATGATAATGGTCCACAGTTTATAAGCCATGCATTCTACCGATTCTGCGATAAGCACCGCATTCAGAATGTCGCTTCGACACCATATAACCCAGCAGCAAACGGGTTGGCAGAGGCATTCAATAAAACAATCATCAAACTCCTCAAGAAGTTTGTCTCCTCCAACAAACGCGACTGGAACGAGAAGCTCGGCGAATGCTTATGGGCTTATCGCACCACAGTTCGAACAGCTACTGGGAATACACCATTCTCTTTAGTATACGGGAGTGAGGCAGTCCTCCCACTGGAAACTCAGATTCCCTCACTCCGCGTCGCTCTCACTTATCAATTGACAACGGATGATAACTATCGACGTCGATTACAAGAGTTGGAGGCCTTAGACGAAAAGCGCCTACTAGCCCAGCAAAGGATCGAGCTATACCAAGCACGTATCTCAGGAGCCTTCAACAAGAAGGTCAAAATCAGAACATTCCAAGTGGGCGATCTCGTTCTGGCAGTTCGGAGACCAATGGTTATGACTCACAAAACCGCAGGCAAGTTCCAGCCAAAATGGGAAGGTCCATTTGTCATCGAGACCGTGTTCTCCAACGGCGCCTACCGCCTCGCCAAGCAGAATGGGGACTTGCTTATGTTGCCCGTCAACGGCAAGTTTCTGAAGAAATACTATGTTTAGACAACATTCTCCAAATTATCGAGTCATGTACTCTCTTAGTACCCCTGAACTCGCACCCACCATTTTCCAAATTATCGAGTCATGTATCCATTGATACCACTGAACCCACATCCACAACATTTCAGATTACCGAGCCATGCACCCGCTGGTGCCACTGAACTCTCATTTCCTCAATATTCTAGAAAATCCAAATTATGTACTTACATTCCGGTCACTCTCTCAGATAGTAAGTCACGTATAATCATACCTCTGAACTTTCTTTCTGAAAGAGATCCTCCCTCATGATCCACTACCCGTGCTCCCAGTGCACAAAAAGGGTAATCGATCCACTAATCTCCGAAACGACTATGTCATCATTACCTCTGAGTCGTTTTCACTTCCACCAAAAACAAACTGCCCCCTCGCATAGAACTTCCATGTCCTCCTACCTCTGAGTAATTCTATGCACCCCTTCTTCATTGGGCCCACTCCTGCCATGTCCTCATTACCTCTGAGTGGGAAGGCTCCGTCGAAGAAATCGCCATATTTGCCATGTCCACATTACCTCTGAGCAAGTATGTTGGTTCCCTTTCAACCTATTGTCCGTACCCACAACCGGGGTGCGACAAGGATAATAGGTCCACAAATGTCCTCTGTTGACCACAAATGTCCTCTGTTGACCACAAATGTCCTCTGTTGACCACAAATATCCTCTGTTGACCACAAACGTCCTCTGTTGACCACAAACGTCCTCTATTGACCACAAATGTCCTCTGTTGACCACAAATGTCCTCTGTTGACCACAAACGTCCTCTGTTGACCACAAACGTCCTCTGTTGACCACAAATGTCGTCTGTTGACCACTATTGATTATAGAAAAGTCTTCTGTGAAGTCTCCCCCTACCATGTTCGCATTACCTCTGAGTAGGAAGATTCCACGGTAAAACCCTCATGTTTGCTATGCCCTCGTAACCTCGGAGCAAATATGACTGGCTTCCTTCCAACTTGTTATCCGTACCTAAAACCAAGGTACGCCTAGGGTAACAGGTCCACAAATATCCCTTGCTAAGCTTCTTGGCATAAATCCACCATCTTACCATGCCCCGGGAGCCCAGCTGCTCTACGGCATTCCTTTCCCCAGTACCGAGAACATCCATGACCATTTTGTCATGGCTGTCCCGGATATCCTGATCAAACTTGTTATCCGTACCAAAAAACCAAGGTACGCCTAGGGTAACAGGTCCACAAATAACCCCTCAGCAAGTCCGATTCCATGAACGCCGATACAAGAAAGAAAAGATGAGTTGAAACATGCTCATTTATCCAAGAAATCAAAGGGCTACATCATTGGGGATCACATCCCTTCCAAATAAAAATATACACATGTGGAAAAAAAAAAAGAAGAAGAAACAGAAGAAGACAGAGGGCGGATCACTGTTCCGGGGCACATAACACCGTGAGGCGGTCCTTTATCAAGGCGACCGACCGCTCAAACCTCTGTTTGGCTCGGCGCTCAGCTTCCTGGTTCAACACCGCCGGGTCCTCCAGATGAACGTGGGCCTGCCAGTTGTCCTCGAACTTCTTAAAAGATCGCTCCAGGTTGGCAGAAGTTCGAGAAAATCCGCTCGGCCTCCCGAGCAATCGACTCCTGTTCTGCATGAGCAGCCTCCCGCTCTGACTCTAAGAAGGCTAACTCCTCCTGGAGCGCGAGAATCCGCTCCTTCGTGTCAGCTATTCCACGAGAGGCAGACTCTTCCCGGGCCCTACAAGCCTGACTCCGACGACCCAGCCGGTCATAGGAGGCGGAAAACTTGTCAAGATCCCCCTGCACAGCCGGCCCGACAGTTTCTCGAGCGAGCTTGATCCTGTCCCGAGCCGCAACCAGGAAGCCCCGCTCTCGTTCGATCGCGGCAGGCAAACCAGCCTGCCGTACTGCCAACAGTTGGGTCACAAGCTGGTCAGCCTCTGTCAGCTTAGGCTCCAGGAACGCTGCTAACCCCAGCCCGCCAGGAAGACCCTTCAGAGTGTCAATTTGACCCCGAGCACCCCGAAGAGACAGAGAAAAAGGGACCCCCCGGTCCACGGCAGCATTTATATCCCTCCCTAAGTGGCGATAAAAGCTGTCAACCACATCCTGCGTCACCTCGTCCAGAGCCTCCGAGGAAACCGGTGTCAGCGGGAGTGTAGCTGGTAGCACGGAAGAAGACGCGACGGAGTCTGCCGCTCCTGCCACCAGAGAAACCAAATCTGCACGAAAAGACGCTTGAACAGCGGCCAACTCCTCTTCAGCAGCCCGCAGGAGTTGGATGCTCGACAAGGTCGAGAAGTCGACTTCCGGAGCCGTGTCAACAGCGGAAGACGAGGCGGAAAACCATTGCCAACTCCCTCCCCGTCTGCCCGGAGACGGCAGGAGGCTCTTCAACATGAGAGAGAGGAGAAGAAACATTCCTTTCGTCCGGATGATGGCCAACCGAACTCTCCCTGGGAACATCCGCGACGGAAGGTAAAAGGTCAGGACCTGCAGGGCCAAGGCAACCATGAATCGACTTGACCCGAAGGATATGTTGATAGAGCGAATAAGCCCCTTCGGTAGTCAATATATGGCCTATCTTACCAATGGAGGAGTACGGAGGCTGAGGTTCATTTACAGCCACCATAGCCTCCTCACCAATAACCTCCGAATCAGGAATCAGAGAGTCGTCCCCGGAAGAAGAGGTACTGAGAACGGTGTCGTCTCGATGAAGCTCAACGACCGCAGGGGCGGGCCCAGAGGAACCTTTGTTCCCCCGAGCTGATGCTTCAGCAACCCGGGAACTTCCAGCCACCTCCGTAAGAGCCCCAGCAGAAAGGACCGCGGCGCACATATCGTTGATTAAGACAGCGAGGGCGGGATCAACCTCGGAGGCAGTAGATGGTTCAGAAGACCCCGGTCCGTCGGACGCCTACAAAGAAAAGTGATTAAATCATATCTGCGAGAGGAAAGGGAACTACAACAAAGAAACAAATCCAATTTAGCCTTACCTCCGGAGTAGCATCGGTACCGTCATCCCTTTCGGTAATAAGCAATCCACGAGATTTAACGGCAGCTCTCTTCACGGAAAAGGTCGCACCACTGCCAGAAGATTCGTGCCTGACTCGCTTACGTGAGGAACTAGACACAGCCGGAAGCTGTTCTTCCCTCACTCTTCCACCTTCTGTAGAAAGCAATGGGCCCTCCGCCAGTTCGTCAGGGATGGGAAGCAATTGATCTGCTACTTCTTCGCCTCCATCAAAAAGAGAATCTTCGCTGTCGTCTTCCTCCCCAGCCGATTCGGAAGGTTCTGATTCAGGGAGAGGAGTCTGAAGCGCTAGTTGCTTTCTAGCCTTAGCCCCCTTTGGCTTCTCCTCTAAGCCTGTACCCACGATAAAACTGGTACTCGGATCAAAATTGATAGGAGGCTTGTTCGCCATGACATGATACAAAGCAGCCACGTATAAAATTTCCCTTGGCGCCTGAGCATCAGGGACCGAGAAGCTGGCTCGAGTATGATAAGCATCATAATAATTCCACGCCCTGACGCCATCAAGAACGCTACCTTCGAAGCCCAAACCAGGATTGGGATGATCAAGGAATAACTGGCTATAACCGAACTGCCGAGAAAACCTACTAGGTAGGTAAGGCTCCAGGTACACCCTATCGCGGTTGCGATAAACCAAATGAGCAGGACGGATGTTACGCAACCAGGTGAGCATATCCGGAGATAGAAAGTGAGGAGGTCCAGTACCATCAAGGTGTACCTTACTCACATCTTCATCAGAAAAAGGAGGAACGGACACAAAAAGGTGACACCCATCTACCCTCGCCAGCGCCCTCCGACAAGCCGGCATAGTATTGTATTCCCAAGACTGGCGATGGCATTTGAAGAGGAAAGCATCTTCATCCGTAGCATCTTCTGCTATCCCGGGTCCCAGCAAAGACTTGTAGTGCATCGCCAACCACCCCATCAAGTAATGGAAAGGCAATTCTACGCGCTCAAAATCCAAGGTTTTCTTACGAGCAACAACTTTGGATGAGAAGGTTCGAAGACCGTGGTGGATGCTGCACACCATGGCGGGGAGAAGGGCCAGCCTAACTCCGAACACCAGTTTAACGGCAGGAAGAATGAAATGGCGACTGATCCTCTCGATAGAACCTGCTCCTCCCGAGACGACGCAATTCCGTAGCCATATCATTAAAAAGCCAGCCAGAAGCGCCTTCTCTGACATCTGCGTGGTCCCATAGTAAAAGTAGCTAAGAGAGTCAGATTGACTCCCAAATATGTTGCTCTTGGACCGCGACTTCTTGACGCCTGACATCAAATCCTTCACCTCCTCGTGCGTTCTAGGGGTTCGAGGAGTAACTTCGCCAGAAGGACCAACTTTGAAAAGGTAATTAATCCATGATGTGGTGTGGGGAGCGGCCCCTTCGGAGCTATCCGTTGTCTTTATAGCCATCTGATGACAAGCACTATGATGGCACAGCAACTCCCGGTATACTGCAACAAAACCTGGGAATCGTCGGTTCAAGTCCTCAAACTCATCATTCGAAGGGGTGTACACCTCGAAAGGCTCATTTTCCCAGGGGAGTTTAGAGACAGTATACATCTCGTGAAGAGCAAGCCCCAGCTCCCCTACTGGTGAGAAGAATGTCCCCGTTCGCTGGCTATACATCTCCAAGAGTGCCATGAATAGCGGCTTGTTAATAGGGAGCCCGTGACAAGTCCCTCGAACAGCATGATAAAGTCCCACCTCCCGCAAGAGTGTTCCGTAGGTCTGCAGGACCCAGGTGGTCAACTGGACCCACGCAGAAGTAGGGTTTATCCAGTTCGGCAATGCTATCCTACCAACAGGATAGGACTTCTTACGGACAAGCCGATTCAAGAAGGTGTCAGCCTGAGCAAATGAGAAGTTGGGGCCGTATGCATTCATGAAGGAGCCCGGGGCCAGACCCATTATATACCGAGGGACGGGATCCTTACCTGGGTATGCTGACCGCATATTCGGATTGTAATGGATGTCGCCCATCAACATCCCCGATTGAGTAGGGGTTAAGTTGCACACCATCTTCCTGTTCAACAGCACCATGTTGAACCACGATAAGGGATAATGGCGTTCCATAAAAGGAATATGGATTGACTCCCCGTCCAAAGAAAAATTCCAGTTCTCGGAAATCTCTAACACTCGAGAGTTCCCTATGATTAGAGCATCTCCAAAGAGGAATAGAGGCTTCAGAAATTTCCCATCCAGCCTTCCAGTGTTCATCATGGAACGAAGGTAATGAAGGGTCTGATTCTCGATGGCGTTCAACCTCTCCAAAGGCTCATCAGCAGGGAACTGATTCAATACATGCTTAATTAGGACGTCAAGACGCACACCCAAAGCGAATTGAATTGAACCAACCAAAAGTTCCCCCGCAGGATTCACGGGCAGAGTCACTGAAGACATGCAAAAGAAACAAGGTCAGAAGACAAATAAAGAAGACAGAAGTATTAGAAAAGATTATTGAAGTCTATGCGGCTAAGGTTGCCACAGCCTCATGCGGCTCATCAGCAGATAGGTCCATGCGGCTCTGCGCGTCATAGCTCCATGCGGCTCTGAATTAACCAAATCCGTACGACTCAGATTCAGAAGGGTTTATAAATTCATGCGGCTAAGCCCGACTCATATAAACTACTGCGGCTACAAACCATCAAGTTCATGCGGTTCAAAAGTGAGCAACGCTTATGCGGCCCAAGTCAAAAACACACATGCGGCACTGATCGAATATGACGAACTCATGCGGCCATAATGGGCGAAGTGCCTATGCGGCCACATCGATACATCTCGTACATGTGGCTTGTGCATAAAGTATGCAACAGAGCTATGGCAGCAGTTAGGGTTTTTCGGAGTGACCCCCTTACCAGCGATGGGCGGGTGAACATCAGGATGGACAACGCCTACAGCAGCCGACGGAGGAACGACCACATTCGTCGCTGCAGTCGCCGCCGCAGCAACTGCCTTGCCCTTCGCGGCCTTCGATGCAGCAGATCTCTTAGGAGCCATGGTCGATAGATGAAGGAGGACGACGAAGAGCAAAACTGACAACAGAAAATTCAAGCAAAGAAAGGAGATAAAGAAATCTCCAAGAGCTGAAAGACTCCTATTTATAGGCGATCCATGAAGTAGAAAGACGCCCCGGATTACGCGCCGCCTCCAAAAATAAAGGCGAGAACGCTTCGGTCAAAGCAAAAACCGACCCTTGGGATCCTCCCCCAAGAGACGGCGTTAAATCAAATCGAAAGCAATTAATGAAGATTTGCTCACGAGGTCAGGACGCGTGGCAAAGAGCCTATGCGGCCAGAAGGAGCTATGCGGCCGAGATGCTAATGCGGCCAGGAAGCTCAGGTAAACAGAACATCCTATGCGACATAAACGGGGCCATGCTTCTTATTCAAAGTGTTTCAATTTTACAAATTGAAAACTTTGAAGGGGGTCCTGTAGAAGCATGGAAAATATTAGAATAAAAGCATAGATAGCCCATGCGGCTTTGGATAGCAAGCCTATGCGGCTCATAACTGGAGTTGCCCCATGCGGCCCGAAAGAAGACCCTCAGACTCATGCGGTTCGGGCATATATGCGGTTCAGCAGGAACATGCGGCTCAATTGACGCCACGTGTGATCCCCCCACAGCTGGCTACGGAAGTAATGGCCTCATTTAATGCTCTGACACGACTCGACGGCTGCGACGTCTCTGACATAAAGCGTCATAATGGCTCTGCCATAATGACAGACTCCTCGGGAAAAGAAGACAATCTCTGACCCGATCTGTCAGAAATCCTAGATTGCCACGTGGCAAAAGTCTCATACGGCTCGGGTAGAAAACAGCTTCATGCGGCTCAGCGAGGAATCACTCTAATATGATTAACAGGAATCCGCCATATGCGGTCCACCCATTAGCCCGGTCTATGCGGCTCAATACCATGTTAACTCAGGCGGCCCACAGAAACTATGCATATGCGGCTCATGGAGGGTTCGTCCCCTGCGGCTCGCAGAGACTACGCATATGCGGCTCACGGAAAGTTCGTCCCCTGCGGCTCGATGAGGCATTGACTCATGCGGCTCATGAAGAGTATCTCTCTGCGGTTCAAGTGTTGGCCATCCTATACGGCCCTGGCAGGACCTTCAATTAAAACACGTGGCATTGAAGATTCAATCGAATCCCAATAAGAATATTTGACACTATTATCATAATTGCCGAGATCAGGGCATATCATTTATCATCAAGCCAATAGGACACGTGGCGAGCAATCAAATATTGGCATAATCAATCACGAGGATTTAAAGCAGTCAGCATTAATTGCTCATGAGATTTGGTGCTATCAGCATTAGTGGCCGAGATTCATTATGATCAGGATCAAGGGCTCAGATAGAATGAAGGAAGCGCCGACATTCCAAACAGATAATCATCAGCAAACCCTAATGATCACACCCCACTCCTATAAATAGCCAGCATCCTTCCCATGCGAAAAAAAAGAGAAGAGGAGAGAGAGAGAGAGGTCGGCAACAAAAAGAATAAAAAAATAAGAAGAGAGAGATCTACACAGAGAGAGCTCCCCCTTTTCTTCTTGATACTCACAGAGAGAGAGAAGCCAGGAGAGCCACCCGAGGAGAGTAAGAAGAGCCTTTCTTCGTCAACGCCAAGCAGATCTTCCCCGAGCCAAGGCTGCATACTGATCGTCCAAGGAGTAAGGCAGAGCGGCTGTCGCTTTCCCGAGCCTCTATCGTCACCCCCCAGAATCAAAAATAAATAATCGTACTTAGTCTGCTGTACCTAGGTTTTCGTCCCTAGGCTTTCTTTGTACGAGCGAGTTTGTATTGTGAGTCTAAGTTCAGTCCTCCGATAATTGTTCTGTTCTTTTACAATCAATGGCAAACACCTACGTCGCAGTGTCGGCGGTAGAACGCTGTCACGGCCATGAAGATCAAAATCACAAATAATGCTCATTCACAAAATTAATTTAATTTACAATGATCATAAGTTTTATATTTGTAGAAAAATATAAACTTGTACAAATAAATGAATGACTACAACTCAACTATCTAGCTAGTCTCTAGGCTTTGTCTACAAGTATTCCCGTCACTTTCCAAGCTAAGTGAATCCACGGCTAACCTGAAAATATTGGTTTCCAGTCAGGAATGGAACGAGCATAATTCACTGAATGCAATTTCAATAAAGAAAATGACTATAAAACAAAGGTTAGGCATCAATCATGAGTTTTGAAAATAACAGTAAAGCCGTAAGAAAAATCAATAGTAATAAATAGACCAATATACTTTCCACCGTTAGAAGTACCTTTGATATGTGATCAGTCTGGGACACTACACCGCACGGTCTACGAGATCTACTTGCATGAAAAGTAAACAATGTCTACGAGATCTACTTGCAGAAAATAAACACTGTCTACGAGATCTACTTGCAGAAAAGTAAACGAGGTCTACGAGATCTACTGCATAAAAGTAACAATGTCTACGAGATCTACTGCATAAAAGTAACAATGTCTACAAGATCTACTGCATGAAAATAAACAATGTCTACGAGATCTACTGCATGAAAATAAACACTGTCTACGAGATCTACTGCATGAAAATAAACACTGTCTACGAGATCTACTGCATGAAAGTAAACGAGGTCTACGGTCGGATCACACATCCTTGGTACTTCTCATTCCCGACTCAACAATTTATAATAGAAAAATAATCACATAACCAATGACCAATCAATGAAATATAGAGAAAATCAATATCAAAATGCAGACAATAAACTGTACTCGCCTGTGGTCCTGTGCTGGTGAAACCGATGATCTGAGCCACTCAGTATGATACAATAGTCAAAACCCATACAACAGTCCCCGAAAGCTGAAATAAACAATACCAATGATCTCAGAATAGTCCAATTAGCTAGGATTGCCTTTCCTTAAGTCCAATTCTGGACACAGGGGTAAAACGGTAATTTCGGACAAAAACGATGTCCGCCGTTGGACCCGCTTTGCACCGAAAAGCGTGCCAGAGTCAACGGTCTCTAAAGTTGTCAAATTACATGTCTACGGATCCAGTTTTTCGATACGAACCCAGCCGTATGTCCAGAGTTGGATTCCGGCGGGCCGTGCACAAAATCGTCCGTTGAGTGGGACAGTGGGGCCCGCAAAACGACGTCGGATTCGACTGTCTCAGAATCGGACCAAACTTGGCATACAGGACCAGAAAAATGATACGGTCCTGTTGGTACAAGTTTCGTCTCGATCTGACGAGCATGCACAAAGTTATGACTAAATTTGCATTGGACGGATACGGGGCGATTCCGACGGATACGCGTCGAATTCGTCGCGCACACGCGACCAATTTGAATTCCGTCAAAGTCCACACGACCACGAAGCTGTTACGCAGCTTTCGATGCATTCGGTTTGCGACCACGTCGTCCGGAATGGCGGAACACACGTCGTGTGGAACAATTTCTAGTTTTTGAAAACAGATTTTCGGCAAACTTCGGGATTTGATTTCTCGACGCGTAGTCGATGAAATCAAATTCCGCAAAAAGGGATTCACAGCCCTATAGGTTGTTAATGAACTCCTTCAAATATATTTTCGAAATTCCTAATATTAGGTTCGAAATTCCACTTCGAACCCAGGGGTTGGGGCCAGGTTTACTGTTCCATTTTGGACAGTTTTTTTCAGGTTTTTGGGTTCGATTTCTACATCACGCTATTGTACTACAAATCAGTCCACTTGCAGAGATTTAAAGAGGTACATGTTAGGTTTAGACCTGTTTAAGTGGTTCGTGAAACCACTGCACGACGACGGAGATATTTGAACTCGAAGTCGGGCGCGCGGCTGTGATATTGCTGCGTCCAGTCCGCTTCTCCGACGCGCGCGCGCGGTCTCCGGCCACTCCGGCCGCGTGTGGTGGCTGCGCCGGCGGCGGATGGCCGCCCAGGTGATGGGGAATGAGGGCGTTAGGTTTTCGGGGTTAGGGTTTGGCGTCGCTGCTGTGTTTTCATTCTCCCGATTCTCTCCCGTACTCGATATACTTGGGGTATTGCTCGGTTTGTAGTATTTCAAGTGTTTGCTCGGTTTGGCTCAATCAGAGTTGGGATTTGCTATTGTGGTTTTAAAGGCCCGGCCTGTGGGCTCCTATATGCTTCTTCTTTTAATCTTTTTCTTTTTCTTATTCATTAACTATATATATATACACGTATATGTATACGTATATTCGCATATACATATATATACACGTATACATTTATATATATATATATATATATATATATATATATATATATATATATATATTCATATATATATTCATTTATACGTACATACATACACACACATCTATATATATTTATATATATATTTACGTATACAATCACATATACATATACCTTTATAATATACATTTATGTAAATACACATACGCACACACTATTATATATATTGATATATACATACCAGTACACATACATATAATATATATATATATATATATATATATATATATATATATATATATATATATATATATATATATATATATATATATATATATATATATATATATATATATATATATATAAATGCCTATTTACATGAATACACATATATATTTACCCGCATATATATATTTACCTATACGTAACTCACATATATATATATATATATATATATATATATATATATATATATATATATATATATATATATATATATATATATATATATATATATATATATATATATACACACATGCACATACCCTCCCATGTATATTATACATATATATATCCTTAACTCACAATCTAAAATAATTTCCATAAATATCATAAATACTAATAATCTTGTTATCTATATATAGGATAGCACCTTAATAAAAATATAAATTTGTACCTCTATTTTAATAATTAGAAACTATTCCTCAATTTCTAAAATAATAATGCGAACATTTGTAAACCCATAAATAATAATAAAATATTTTAAAATTTTCGGGAAGGGGAGCTACAGGGTTCACGAATTATGCCTGCGGCGGAAAGGAGACAAGTAATTCCTAGCAATCTTGAGCGGACAACCCCAAGATCTTCTGCATGTATTCCTTCCTCGAGTTGGACGTCGTGTGGGCGACGATCTCCCAACCTTTTCTTCTCCTTGGCAGTCCTCTCTTTCTCTCCTTACGTGAATCATGAATTTAGAGAAAGTTTCAGATTTTAGATCGGTAATATGGCGGCCAGAGAATAGAGTATATATAGGCTACGGCAGGAACCATGAGGAGAACTTAGGGTTAGGCCTCCTAACGGATCTGGATATCCCGTGTTCAGCCCGAACACACAATCCAGGCCCATTAACAATAGCTCGATCCACTAATGAGCTATTGTTGCACTACCTCCCTAATCCTAAATTATGTTTGTGGGCTCCTTTTATTATATGCTCGTTTGGCTCCCCATGTTAAGATATCGTATGTCCGTCGATCAAATTAAGTTACTGACAACCAAATTGATTTAACATCTTTTATCCTTAAGTAGTACCGCTCAACTTTATTTGTCACGTCGGATATAATCCACCTGTAGGGTTTACATGACAATCCTTATGAGCTCCTTAAGGGGACATCATCAACCCGATGTATCGGGACATGGATTCCATTTATAATCAACAACCCATCATACATACAATATTATTATCCAATTCATAGAGGTTGTTGATCCATAATGAATCTCACTTTTTATGAGTCAAAATAATGCACACTGCATATACATGTCCATTATTATATCCGGGTTAAGAGCACAAGCATCCATAATAACAGATGTGTTTGTTCTCTTATGTAGTCAGTACAAAGAGAACAACCTCAATTGGTCCTGTTCAATACACACAAAGTGTACTAGTGTAAACCTATAGTCAAGATAGACTAATACCAGATTACACTACAACCTTTCCAATAGATTGTCCAAGTCCATCTAGGTTGTGAACTATTTATATACTCCATAGGGAACTGATAATATGATCTTCTGTGTGACACCACACACCATATTATCTACAATATAGAATATCAGACATTTGCATTAACACTTGCAACAAATACAATATGCAAACATCTGTCCATATGATTTTTATTCAAAATTTAAGGAAATAAGGTTACTAAAAAAGTGATGCTTTTAGTATATAACCCTAACGATCTCCCACTTATACTCAAAGCATTGCTTTTCAGTATACTGTTACAAATCTCCCACTTATACTTAAAGCCATGTTGCTACATATCTGACTCACATTCCCTCAACATGACTGTCAAAAGCCTTAGCTGGTAAGCTCTTTGTAAAGGGATCAGCTATATTGTCAGCTGATGCTATCTTGATCACAACAACTTTTTCTTTCTTTACGAAATCTCATATCAGGTGGTACTTGTGCTCAATTTTTTTGCCAGTCTTATGGGCTCGTGGTTCCTTCGAGTTTGCAACTACACCACTATTATCACAATAAAGTGTAATAGACTTAGGCAAACTAGGTACCACATCTAAGTCCAACAGAAAGTTTCTGAGCCAAACCGCTTCTTTGGCTGCCTCAGAGGCTGCCACATACTCGGCTTCCATGGTTGAATCAGCAATACATTTTTCCTTGATACTCCTCCACACAATGGCACCACCTTCCAAAGTAAACACATAACCTGAGGTAGATTTCCTGGAATCCCTATCTGACTGAAAATCTGAGTCTGTATACCCCAAGGGAACTAAACTATCTGCCTGGTAAACTAGCATATACTCTTTTGTCCTTTTCAGGTACTTCAAAATATGCTTTACGACAGTCCAGTGCTCTTGTCCTGGGTTAGACTGATATCTGCTGACCATGCCTACGGCAAAGCAGATGTCTGGTCTTGTACATAGCATTTTATACATTAAGCTTCCTACTACTGAAGCATAAGGAACTGCCTTCATGTTCTCTATCTCTTTAGGTGTCCTCGGACACTGCTTCTTTGATAGAGCAATTCCATGTCTAAAAGGTAAGAAACCTTTCTTAGAATTTTGCATACTAAAACGAGTTAGTACAGTAACGATATAGGAAGCTTGGGATAAGCCCAACATCCTTTTCTTGCGATCTCGTAGAACTTTGATCCCAAGGATGTGACATACTTCTCCCAAGTCCTTCATATCAAACTGTTTGGATAACCATACCCTTACATCAGATAACACCTTCATATTGTTTCCAATGAGTAAGATGTCATCCATATAAAGTACTAGGAACACCACCACATTTCCGTCACACTTTCTGTATACACATGATTCATCCTGACATTGATCAAATCCATAGGATTTTATCACCTGATCAAAACATATGTTCCAAGATCTGGAAGCTTGCTTAAGTCCATAAATGGACTTCTTGAGCTTACAAACAAGATGCTCCTGGCCCTTTTCAACGAACCCGTCTGGTTGCTTCGTATAGATGTCTTCCTCAAGAATTCTATTAAGGAAAGTTATCTTGACATCCATTTGCCAAATCTCATAATCGAGATGAGCTGCAATAGATAAAAGAATCCGGATAGACTTAAGCATGGCTACAGGAGAAAATGTTTCCTCATAATCGATACCCTCTTTGTGTAAAACCTTTTGCTACAAGTCGAGCTTTAAAGGTTTCAACCTTACCGTCTGATCATCTTTTTTCTTTCTTATAGACCCACTTGCATCCAATGGCTTTTACACCAACGGGTGGTTCTACAAGCTCTCCGACCTGATTAGAATCCATAGATTCTATTTCAGATATCATTGCTTTTTGCCAAGACTCTGCATCTTTATCTTGGAGTGCTTCATTGTAGGTATAAGGATCATAATCTTGTTCCTCAGGGAAGAAGTCTGACGACTCTCCCAAGAACATATATCTATCAGGTCGTATCACAACCCTCCCACTACGACGAGGCACTATCGGTTGTGGTGTAACATTTGTGACACGTTGTGCAGTTATTTGTGGTTCATCCTCTTGTACTATTGGTACTGAAGTACTTGGTGTCTCACATCTCAGTTCTTCTAGAATAACTCTACTTGTAGGTTTATGGTTCTTCACATAGTCTTCCTCTAAGAATCGGGCATTGGTGCTAACAATAACCTTCTGATCCTTAGGACTATAAAATAAACCTCCTTTCGTTCCTCTTGGATAGCCTACAAACAAGCGTACTTTTGTATGAGATTCCAACTTATCTGCTTTCCTATTCAGCACATGTGCTGGACTACCCCAAATGCGAACATGTTTCAGACTAGGCTTACGCCCAATCCACAGCTCTGTGGGAGTAAGAGGTACTGACTTAGAAGGAACCAAGTTCAAAATACAAGCTGTAGTCTCTAAGGCATATCCCCAAAACGAATCTGGCAAATCCGAATAACTCATCATTGATCTAACCATCTCCATAAGAGTTCTATTCCTTTTTCGGCTACACCATTCTGCTGGGACATTCCAGGTGCAGTCAATTGGGATGCAATCTCAGCCTCTGATAAATAATCCCTAAACTCTCCAAAGAGGTACTCGCCACCACGATCTGATCGTAATGACTTGATACATTTTCCATGACGTTTCTCCGTTTCAGCCTTGTACTCTTTGAATTTCTCAAAGCACTCAGACTTACGGCGCATCAAATAAATGTATCCATACCTTGAATAATCGTCAATAAATGTGACAAAATATTCAAAGCCACCTCTAGCTTGGATAGTCATGGGTCCACACAAATCAGAATGAACCAATTCTAACACATCTTTGGCCCTATACCCCTTTGCCGTAAAAGGCCTTTTGGTCATTTTACCTTCCAAGCAGGATTCACAGACTGGTAGTGCTCCACTTCCAATGAACTCAAAGATCCATCTTCAACCAGTCTTTGAATCCTTCTTAGGTTAATATGCCCCAATCGCAAGTGCCAAAGATATGTTTGGTTCATACAAGAAGGTTCTTTTCTCTTATTTATGTTAGATGACATATTATTCATTTCCATAAGTTACATTGTGGGCAAAATAGGATTAATGACATACAAATTATCAACCAATGCACCAGAACAGATAAAATGTTTATTCTTTCTAATTACAATATTGCATTAAAATAAACTGAATATCGATCCTTAACTAACATAGAAACAGAAAATAAATTCCTTCTAAGTGAAGGTGCATAAAGACAATCTCTCAATGTTAAAGACTTATTTCTACCAAAAGATAAAGTAATATCTCCTAATGTAACGACCGATACTTTTGTAGCATCACCCATGAACAAGCATATCTCTCCATCACTGAGCCGTCTGGTTTCCTGGAACCCCTGCAATATATTGCAGACATGATTAGTGGCTCCTGTATCTACACACCAGTTGTCGGTAGATAACACCGCTAAACATGTTTCAACTACTAGTAAATGAGATATACCTTCTTTGTTCCCTTGTTTGAGAAGTGGACAATCCGTCTTCCAATGTCCTGACCCTTTGTACTTGAAACATTTGCCTTTCGGCTTTTTTACCGCGCCTTGAGGTCCCATGCCCTTCTTTGCCGAGTTTGCCTATTTCTGAATGTTATTCTTCTTCTTACCACCTTTTGGCTTAGAAGTAGAAGCCTTTTCAAAAACAAAAACATGACCACTCTGCCTAAAGAGAGATTCAGCATCCTGTAGCTCTTTTGTAAGTTCTGCCAAACTATTCAACCTTTTGTTCATGTTGTAATTAAGGCAAAAATTGTCAAAACTTTTAGGCAGAGTCCCGAGAATGATATCGACCTAGGATTCCCTATCGATTTCATCTCCAAGGATCTCCATCTCATTCAGATGACCCATCATCTTGAGAACATGATCCCTTACTGGTGTACCCTCAGCCATTTTTGTATTCATCAAACATTTTATAGCAAACTGCCTAGCTGCTCTACTCTGATGTCCGAAGAGTTTTTTGAGGTTATACATCATGTCATAAGCAGTGGTCATGGCCTGATGCTGATATTGCAGTACATTTGACATAGATGCTAGAATGTAACACCGCGCCATCTCATCTGCCCTTTTTCACTTCTTATAAGCCTCTTTGACCTCTTCATCAGAGTTAGCATCAGGCTTAGGTGGGCATTCCTCAACAAGTACATATTTGTACTCCTCAGCAGTCAGAACAATATCTAAATTATGTTTCCAGTCAATATAATTAGGTCTAGTAAGTTTATTTTCTTTAAGAATCATCATAAGTGGAATGAAAGAACCCATTTTTGAAATCCTGAGAATCACATAAATAAAATTATGTAGGGCAAAAAAAACTTTTTGAATTAACTAAATATTGATTCCCTCAAAACAATAATAAGAAATTCACCAACACCTTGAACACCATAAATTTAGTATGCCACGATAGTGTGGACGTATACAAATTCAACTTTGTTCAAGTAGGTTTTTCTTATTAATTTTACTATCATGTCAACATAACTTTATGACAAATAAAATTAATATGCTGGTCTTGCTCTGGTCATACAAATAATAACAGTGATTCTGATGGGGAGGATACCATTATTTGTATCTAAGTGTATACCATTACTTAATACTAAGTCCATTACCTTATAATGAGTTCCTTCAGATGGAGAAGTGAACACATACTAGGTAACTTTCTACAATTATCCCTAAGGAAGTTTGTACTGGTGATCCATAATTATACTCATCCGATATAGAGGAAAGCACTATAGCCAACACGCAAGTATAATTATATCACCTACAAACCAGTAATGGAGACTATAGGATTTAAACTAAATAAATATCCTCTCCCACTTAGTTATTTAATAATGAGGGTTTTTATACTAGTTGATATTATGTCCATGTTGTCCATTATTAATGTAGGCTTGGTTTTTCAAAAAAAACAACCACACAATAATAAACATGCATAATCAGAAAAAGCAAAATGACAAAAATAAGAGAAAATATCCAACTATTATGGTCATCTTTGCTGCTCCGTCCTCAACTATCTGAATCCAAAATCTGGCGCTGTGCAGATCTATTCGGGGTTCGACCTGCCCGGTCAGGTTGCGGGGTTCTGGGCAGCGCCCCGTTTTTTTTATTTAGGTTTTGGCTGTCGATTCCTTCATCAAAAATCATCTGTCTGCCTCTGGACTGCCTAAAACCAGCATCTCGTCCGACGTCAGAAACAGCCACCACCGCCATCACGATTGATCAAGAATAATTAAAATTACTTCAATCCTATGCCTCCCGAAGGAGTTCACACATAATCTAGATTACAAAATTAAAATAATAAGCACGATCAACCCTGATGATTTTAATTACATCCACAACAACAACATCCATGACATGTTCGTGGTTTAAACAACACAATCAAAAACATGCATTGGACCATAATAGTTGGATCTAAGATGCCTGCAAAACCGAGTTAGAACAGATCTACATCTACCGACTATTATACAACGCAGGTTTTATTGGACAACATGGACGTATCAATTAATACGTAGATCCAAAGTATCTCTTATACAAATTGATGGAACTGGAGATTCCCAGGACCCTTCTTTTGGTGTGCGTATTGATCGATAAAAAGTTAAACAGATCTAATACGTGTTCTAACCCTTCATAGGCGAAAACTAGGGTTCACGAATTATACCTGCGACGGAAAGGAGACAAGTAATTCCTGACAATCTCGAGCGGACGACCCCAAGATCTTCTGTACGTATTCCTTCCTCGAGTTGGATGTTGTGTGGGCGACGATCTTCCAACATTTTTTTCTCCTTGGCAGTCCTCTCTTTCTCTCCTTACGTGAATCACGAATTTAGAGAAAGTTTCAGATTTTAGATCGGTAATATGGCGGCCAGAGAATTGAGGATATATATAGGCTACGACAGGAACCATGAGGAGAAATTAGGGTTAGGCCTCCTAACGGATCTGGATATTCCTTGTTCAGCCCGAACACACAATCCAGGCCCATTAACAATAGCTCGGTTCACTAATGAACTATTGTTGCACTACCTTCCTAATCCTAAATTATGTTTGTGGACTCCTTTTATTATATGCTCGTTTGGCTCCCCATGTTAAGATATCGTATGTCCGTCGATCAAATTAAGTTACTGACAACTATATTGATTCGACATCTTTTATCCTTAAGTAGTACCGCTCAACTTTATTTGTCATGTCTGATATAATCCACCTGCAGGGTTTACATGACAATCCTTATGAGCTCCTTAAGGGGACATCATCAACCCGATGTGTCGGGACATGGATTCCATTTATAATCAACAGCCCATCATACATACAATGTTATTACCCAATTCATAGAGGTTGTTGATCCATAATGAATCTCACTCTTTTATGAGTCAAAATAATGCACACTGCATATACATGTCCGTTATTATATCCGGGTTAAGAGCACAAGCATCCGTAATAACATAGGTGTTTGTTCTCTTATGTAGTCAGTATAAAAAGAACAACCTCAAGTGGTCCTGTTCAATACACATAATGTGTACTAGTGTAAACCTGTAGTCAAGATAGACTAATATCAGATTATACTACAACCTTTCCAATAGATTGTCCAAGTCCATCTAGGTTATAAACTATTTATATACTCCATAGGGAACTGATAATATGATCTTCTGTGTGACACCACACACCATATTATCTATAATATAGAATATCTGACATTTGAATTAACACTTGCAACAAATACAATATGCAAATATTTGCCCATATGATTCTCATTCAAAATTTAAGAAAATAATGTTACTAAAAAAGTGATGCTTTTAGTATATAACCCAAACAGTTGCAAAGCCAATGCATGCTAATATTGATGCCACAGCCAAGGCTCTAGCTAACATCTAAGCTAACTAAATCCTATTGATCTAACAACCCAGAGAACATCTCTTAACCACTAACTTACCAAAACATCTGATACCAAAACTAACATATCCTATCTAACATCCACTCTCTAATATACTAACTCAAACATCATAATCATATCTCTAACACACCTGCACATACTCATAAGAACACATCCTACTATCCCACACTTGCCCTTTGGCTTAAACCCAAAGCCAAAGTACCAAATCGAGCCACACTGTACTGTAGTGCATGCCCAAAACCCCCTTCCTCTGATACACTGTTCTGATACCAACTGACCTATGCCAACACATACCCACACACAAACAACTAACCTCTAGTAAGTATATGACACTAACTGAACCATAACCATTGAACATTCTAATCCTAACCGAAAAACTCCCAATCTCCATCTTACATAACCGAAAAACTCCCAATCTCCATCTTACACTATAACACACTTCACAGATATTTGAACACCACTAATCCTCTAACACTCATCCCCGACATATTGGTACTGACCACACGTGTCACGACCCGCACCCGGTATAAGGGTACAAGTACATAACAGCGTCCAGCCTACGTCGCAGAATTGGCGGTAGAACGTTGTTCTAGGTCCCTAACTAAACAACTCACGCAAATATATATAATGTACCTGTCATAGATCTCAACTCCGAATGGAGGATAAGCATAAGATATGATAATACTCAACCACAATCTGAAGCACGATAAGATAACACAGAAGTCTAAATAACTATACAAACTCAAAACAATAACAACTTAATTAAACTTCTAAAATAATAATATTTTAACAATCTCAAAAATAACTTAAATCTCCACTTATTACAATACAAGTTTTAAAAGAGAAACTAAACCATAACTAGCAATCTACACCAAGCTCTACTGGTCCTCTAGGCTAGCTGTGAATCTTCATGTTACCTGTAATATTTTTAACAGGTCCAATCAGGACAAAAACGAGTACAAAACATCTTACGCAGTTCATATCATGCAGGAAATATAAAAAGGCAATAGAATAATATACATAAAACGCTGAAGAAATGTACATGCAGTGTAAAAGCAAGATTTGATAAACTGGAAGTATATAACTATAGAAGTAAGAACTGTAGGTGACTAAGTGATTGAGAGCACAAGATGGTTTGTAATCGACTTGGGTTGCACATGAATAATCTGAGTTGCACATGAATAACACATTGCCAAGAGGGCTATGTTACACATGAGAAAAACAATAATTCACATGAATAAGTAACAGAGTTGCACATGAGGGCAAAATCACATAACCATTTATACTCACCCCTACCCCCAATCAATACACAAGGATCTGATCAAGTTAAGTTACGCACATGAGGTTTGGTTACACATGAAGCACATGAGAAAACATGGCCGAACATGAGGACTTATAAAAGTACATGAGAATACATGAGCGTACATGAGTGCACATGAGAATACATGAATAACGCGAAAGCAAAGAATACGTGAAGTACATAAAACACATAACATAAAGTATCCGATGCGCCCGCAAAGGGGAATAACATCTCATAAAAAGATCCATATAGTACCAATCCATGATAATAATATGACAGCATCAAGTAATGTAATCTAGAGAAAGAATATAAGTCCTAGCAAGTATGAAACGATCAGAGAATGTACTCGCCTGATACCTTGAACAACAGATATGAAAAGATGGCCAACTGGAGTCATAGAGTCCTAGTTAGAGCAACACAGGATATAATGAGTTCAATTTATATGGTAGTTGAAATTATAATGCAATCTACATGAGTCTAAGTCAATCTAGTCAAAGTCAACTCATGGTCAACTCTGGTCAACAATCAAGTCAAACTAGGGCAACTAGTCTAATGTAGTCAAACTAGCTAGGGTTTGGTCAACAATGGTCAAACTAGTCTAGGTTAGTCAATTCTAGGTCTAAACCAGTCTATGGCCTAAACAATCAAGTATACTAGTACCATTGCTATCTAATACATAGCCTAAATCAAGGCACATAGCTAAACCACATAACTAACAAGGCACACAAACTTAGTTATATAATATACATTACATGTATATCAAGTATACACATATCCTCACTATGAACCATAACCTATATCTATACACTCTCATAATATATATAGATACTATATAGCCTATATATATATATATATATATATATATATATATATATATATATATATATATATATATATATATATATATATATATATTTATATATATATATAACTATCTATATAACCCTTCCACAGTCTAACATTACCTACTCAAACTCAAACACTTAGATACTAACCCACTAACACTAGGATACCATATCAACCTTGGTCATATTGGCATCCCAAAACTAATATCTTGGTCATAAGGTAAAATAATTATTTACCTTGAAGGTAAATGTAATTCATATTTACCTTAAGATACTAACTTGGTATCATGAGATACCAAGATACCCCTCAAATATCTAATTAACTAACTATCTAATGTACTAATATAACATCTTAACTAATATCTAACTATAACCTATACAGACTAACTTGCTAATATACCATTATTTAGAACTAATATAACCTACTAACATATCAATATCTAACATACTAGATATCTAACATCAAACAATCTAACAACATATCAAATATCTAACAAAATACTAACCTTTACTATCTAACTAACACTCATACTGACAAATATAATTTACACTAACATATAACAAACTCTAACATACCTAACCCTCTACTAACCAACATCTAACAAACATACTAACATATATAACTTAACAATAATATATATGTACTATATCACACACATACTCGACAACCTATGATATCTACATTTATTTAATATCCATACTACATAGGCTCATAGGTACACAAAATGCCGAATAAAGAAATCTTTTTCTTTCAAAAAAGGTTACACAAAATGCCTATGGCGTATAGTCAGTCTTCAACTTAAAATCAATATTGTACCAATTAGGCCTTCACTAAATTCTAAGATTAAATTATGTCGTAGCCCTTTGGGTTGGCTTTTCGAAACTTCAAACGGATCGCATTTTCGTGTCCAGAAGCTCCCGGAATTGCAAAAACACCGAAACGCGTTCGTCTTTCGGACAACTGACACTCAAACAGTTTTACAAAAAGTTCTAGAATGTATTTTACCGATTAATATATATATTTAGAAATCTAATTTCGATACGGTTCTTTTAAAAAAATGGAAGATTAATCGGAGTTCTAAGCTAAAAGTAATGACATTTCTAAGTTGCTATGGCTACTAAAAACGTGGATGAATATTATGACGAATTTGGATTGTTTGGACAAAAGAAACACATCTCACTCTCCACACCACTCAAGACACACGTCAAACCACACTCCCCTCTCCTCTAACACAAGCACACCACTAACAACGTATCCACACACATATAGATATATGAAGTATATCTGACATACCTATTATATATATACAAAATAGTCCATTATATAAAGAGACACTAAAATGACAAGTTGAGGCTAAAAATATGACATGTAGACTAAACTACTTAAATCTAACCATGGGTATCCAAATGAAACTCATTCTAACCATCATAACTAACATCAATCCATCCTCTAACATGTCTAAAACTGAAATTAAAACACAATTAAACCTATTAGACATTAAACCAAAAATATGAGGTGTCCTAATTTGAGATCTAATCAGTAGGACACAAGGCACAATTCTAACTTGCTCTAGAGAGCTACAAATGGCCTCAAATTTGAATCTAAAGGGGGATACATACATAGGGATAGATTCTATGGATTCAAAACTAACTAATATTTATAAAAAATCAATTTAGAGGGTTGATTTTACCTATTGGGAGTGGGATCCCAATGATACTCTCAAGGACACGGCTTCGATACGAAGATCCTTCCAAAATGGACACTCCTCCTTGCACTTTGCTCCAAATCTTTGCTAGCACACTCCCTTGGTAGTATAAGAAGGTTTGATGGAAGTTTTGGTGGAGGAATGAAGAGATTTGGAGATCAAATCAAAGAGGAAAGCTCTCTAATTTGGGGAAGAACACTTTGTGAAGGAAAAGTGGCAAGATGGAATGAAATGAAAGGAAGGAAGGCTAACCTACCTATAGTGGATGTCATTAAACCCTATTAGGGCCTTGGGGGAAAGTCCAATAAGGCCTCAACTAGTCCTCTTGGTTAATTTTAAGTTAGGTTCAAGTTTGGGATCAAAAGCGTTAAATTTAATCCTCTAACTTAACCAATCTAACAAGTGGGAATAGTCTAAACTTACTAACTTAATTAGTGGGATTTGTTGACCATGACTAACTATTCTTGGGGTCTCGTCTAGAGTCTAAGCTACCCGGGTCACTAACACAAGTCGAAACGAAACGAAACGAAACTCAAACCCGACTAAACAAATCCCGTAAAATCAATATTAGATAAAAATTCCCAAAATATTAAAATATGAAAAATGACCAAAATCACAATACATCGATTTAAATGTTATTAAAATAATCAAAATTTACCAATAAATTAATAACATGATTTAAATCTCTTATTAAATAATAAATTTTACAAAAGTTTAAAATTACCCTCATTTTAGAAAAGTGGTTGTTACAAGTCTACCGTCCTTAGAAGAATTTCGTCCTCAAAATTTAATATGATCGTACTCCTTCTAGGTTAAACCCCCAATAAATCAAGGTCAATAAATAACATGCAATCATAGTCCTACTAGTCGTGATTCTACAGTCTCGAACAGGTAACTATATTATTTAGCATATCACAAGCATATCCTGACAGGTACTAATAAAATCACACATGAAGGTGGAAAAGAAGAACAAGAAAGACAGACCTGCTAACCCATCACCCGTAGTGTCAGTCTCCTCGACTGTCAGCACAAAAGTCCTATCTCTCTTGGGTATATCCCTTCTGATAGTGCGGGGCACGGTGCTGCGCTACAGGTGGCCTAGCTCCCTCTATCTAATCTATGATACTCAAGTAACATCCACACAGATATTCTGTTAGATCATACTAGGGCACCATCTATATGGTAGCTATTCTGAAATCTGATAATCATACCCGTCTACCCAGAACCATGTTACGAGAATCCTCGTTATACTAGTAAGTACAACAAAGATAATCCATAGAGTCCGCAACTAAGGTACATACCTCTAGAATTATGGTACTTAAAATTTTTGCATTGCCGCTAGCTTGACTACGAAAACTTTAAATTCCCACACCCGAAAAATACATCCAAAATTAGACTCTTATCTTATCGCCAAACTAGCTAATATGGCTATAAAAAATTCTAGATTGTATGACTGAGGCAACCTAGCCCATAATGTTATCTTGGTAGAAAATCAAGTCAATAATGAATACCAAGAATCAAATTCAACGATGAACAAGGAAGTAGACATAAACTGTTGGAATCGAATTTTGAGATAGTTTATAATGACATTCTCAAGGGTCATCCCAGGAATCTTCTTAAGCAGTCCTAACTGTGATTGAGTAACCTCTCTGCTAAAGCCTATTCCTTAGTTTCTATCGCAGGTGCGCAGCAGTACAACTAATCGTTGCACTACCACGACATCGTACTAATGCGACTCTCGACCTGCATGGGCCACCACTAAAAACGTGTCATGACCTGCACCCGTATAAGAGTACAAGTACGTAACAGTACCCAACCTACACCGCAAAATTGGCGGTAAAACGTTGTTCTAGGTCCCTAACTAAATAACTCACGCAAATATATATAATATACCTGTCATAGATCTCAACTCCGAATGGAGGATAAGCATAAGATATGATAATACTCAACCACAATCTGAAGCACGATAAGATAACACAGAAGTCTAAATAACTATACAAACTCAAAACAATAACAACTTAATTAAACTTCTAAAATAATAATATTTCAACAATCTCAAAAACAACTTAAATCTTCACTTATTACAATACAAGTTTTAAAAGAGAAACTAAACCATAACTAGCAATCTACTCCAAGCTCTACTGGTCCTCTAGGCTAGCTGTGAATCTCCATGTTACCTGTAATATTTTTAACAGGTCCAATCAGGACAGGAACGAGTAAAAACATCTCAATCAGTTCATATCATGCAAGAAATATAAAAAGGCAATAGAATAATATACATGAAATGCTGAAGAAATGTACATGCAGTGTAAAAGCAAGATTTGATAAACTATTCCTATTCTTCCAAAGCACCCAAATGATCGCACCCGCCAATGATCTCCGATGATGACTGCCCGGACCCCGCCACCACCTTTAAAGAAAGACGAGAAAGTCACTATGCATCCGTGCCTTGAAAAAATCCCGGAAAGCAGACCAAACCGACATAGCAAGATCCCCGTGGAAAAATATATGCTGAAGGTTCTCCCCATTCCCAGCCTGGCAGCAATGACACCTGGAAGCCAGATGGAAGCCAATCTTCTGAAGAGTGTCATAAGTAGGAAGCCGGTTGTGATAGACCCGCCACATCAGAATGCTCTACTTCGCTGGAATACATTTACCCCAAATATTAGAAAAGAGTGATGATGTAGGGTGAGAAGTCCGACAACATCTCCAAGCCGCAGCCAACGTGAATAAACCTTTCCGCTCACCCCAAACCAGAGAATCAGGAGCCGAAGTACATGTCAGATTCGTCTCTCTGAGCCGCCCTGCTGCCTCTACTCCAAACTGGTCCAAAAACAGAGACAGAACCCAACCAGTGTCTGTCCAAAAAGATCGAATAGCCGGACCACCATTATCAGAATTCCTTGCCCTCGAATCTCTGATCTTTCTTCCCCTATCCGAAAGAGCCCGAACAATCACCGTACGTTGGGGAAGAACCACCATTCTCCCAGCCAATCTAGCCGATATCCGAAGCTTCCCAGTGCCCAAGCGCTGTGTAGCCGTCGAATCAGCAGACTCCCTCGCCTGTGTTCGACTCCGCCCCTGAGCCCGTCTTCCCGTTCCGCGCCTGGTCCCAGAAGTCACTCCTTTAGCCTGTGGACTAGCAACCCTATCTAACCGAGGACCCCCCGAAATCTAATCCTCACACCTCGCTGAACCCTCACCACGCCCAAGTCTAAACGAGATAAATAGTTCAGCCAATTTCCTTCCCCACAAAATCCGTCGCCAAACATGGGAGCACTTGGAAGTCATAAACGCATCACAAGGATGACGCTTACGAAAATATTTTGATTTAAGAAGCTCCACCCAAAGACCCTTCCCATGCCTCAACTTCCACCACAGCTTCATAGAAAAGGCATCCATAATATTATTCAGGCACTTGATCCCGAGGCCTCCTTCGGACTTAGTCCGAGTAACGAACCGCCATGCCAGCCAACTCCTCTTAGCCACCCCATCCTTGCTACCCCAGAAGGAAGCCACAAACATCCTCTCAATCATCCTAAGAACGGCCCGGAGAGGACAACATGCAGCCAATATGTACATAAGGATAGATGAAAGAACATTCTTAATAAGCACCAACTTACCCCCAGGAGAAAGAATCTTGTTCTGCCAATCCATCAGCTTCGAACGGATTTTATCCAGCAAATAGCTAAAAATTCCCGCATTCCTTCTCCCGTAAGATAGCGGGCACCCCAAATAAGAGAATGGCAAGGTACCGGTACTAAATCCGAAGAGAGAAGAAATAGTCCGAGCCCGATCCACATCCAATGGAATCGCAGTATAAAAGGCAGATTTAGAATAATTGATCTTCTGTCCAGAAACAGCCTCATACCTTTGCAGTACTTACTGGAGAGCGCATAATCCAGTAATATCCCCCGAAGTAAAAATAAGAACGTCATCCGCATAAGCCAAATACGAGATACGCGGTCCTCCAATCGGAGTGTGAAAAGAAGATCTCCTGTTGGATTCCTGAAGAAGCTTGAGGTTCCGAAAGAGTACCTCCGCAGCAATAATGAAGAGAGCCGGGAAAAGAGGATCCCCCTGCCGAATCCCTTTAGACGCCGAGAAAAAATCTGTAGGAGCGCCATTGAGTAGGACCGCATACCGGGTGTCCGCCAGGAGACGATAAATAAGATCACAGAAGACCTCATTGAAACCAAATCTCCGAAGAACCCTCAGGAGGAAATGCTAGTTGACTCTGTCATAGGCCTTCTGCATATCCAGTTTAATAGCAATATTTCCACCATGGTTGGGTTCCCTCATCGAAGCCACCATATCCTGAGCAATAATGATGTTGTCCACAATCTCTCTCCCCTGAACAAAAGTACTTTGCTCCAAAAAAATAATTTTGGGAAGATGCTCCCTCAACCTGCAAGCAATAATCTTAGAAATAATTTTGTTACAAAAATTGCAGAGACTAATAGGGCAGAAATCAGATAGGTTCCTCGGGTGCTCGACTTTGGGGATAAGAAATAAGAAGGTATCCGAAACGGAAACCGGAAGGCGTGCACCCAAGAAAAATAAACCAACAGCTTCCTCCACGTCAGCAACAATAATGTCCCAACAAACTGAGAAGAATCTCCCAGAAAAGCCATCCGGTCCTGCGCCACTAGCCAGGTCCATCCCCCGAACAATCTCCAACAGCTCCGCTCTATCAGGGCAACGAACAAGATCAGAATTATCCTCCATAGAAATAATGCTAGGGATGACATCGAGTAAGGCATCCTCATCAGAAATAGGCTCAGCTCTAAACAGCTTCGAAAAGAATAAAGACGCCTCCGTCGTAACCTCCGCGGTAGACCTAGTTTCTGATCCATCAGCTCGAATAATTTTCTGAATACCGCCTTTCTTTGTCTGCTCCTGGTGCACTCATGGAAAAACCGAGTATTCTTATCTCCTTTCAGATCCCATATCAATCTGGTTTTTTGTTTCCAGAAAGACTCCTCAACCTGGACCTTTTGCTTCAATCTGGCAACGGCCTCCATCCAGGAAGCCCTCCCCCTCTCCGAAGGATGAAGCTCATAATCCTGCTCCGCCACCAAGGCAGCATCCTCGGCCCGATGAACCTCCTGAAAAATATCTCCAAAAGTAGCTCTGCTCCATCCAGCCAGAACATGCCCCGTCGTCCTCAAGCGCATGCCCAACCACTCAAGCACATCATAATGCCAACATGAATTCCACGCCTGAGCCACAATCGGAAGAAAATCCGGATGTGAAGTCCAGAAGTCAAGAAAATGGAAACCGCTGCGCAGAGGGGAAGAAGCTGGCTGGCAGGATATCAGAAGAGGTGAATGATCAGATTTTGCCCGATTAAGATGCTCGCAAGAAACCTGGACACCATCCATCCAACTACCCGTCATGAGTAGCCTATCAAGACGGGAACCCTGTCGATCAAGCCCCGTCTGCCCGTTCACCCAAGTATAGATGCTACCTCTGAAACCAACATCGGATAATCCGACAGCCAACTGGAAGTCTAGGAAGTCCGTAATGGCCCTCGTGTCAGGAGGTCGGCCTCCAAATTTCTCGTCTGGAGATACAATGATATTGAAGTCCCCGCCCACCGCCCAGGGCATGGCAATGTCCCTAGCTTGGATGTCCAGAAGATGCCTCCACATAGTCCTCTTCCCCTGCCGTGTCCCTGCACCATGGACTATCGACAACCGCACCGAAAGCAAAAAACAACTCAAAGAAAGCTGCACCGTGATAGCCTGATCACAGGAGTCAATACAATTGATCCCAAGACCTGACTTACAGAAAATCCAAATATTGCCCTTATCATTGCAAAAGCTATCATCAAAACCCAACCTCAATTGATAAGAAAGAAGCTTAGAGGATATCACCTTGGGCTCAATAATGGCAAGAACCTGAATAGAGTTGGTCCGACACAAGGACATGAGACGGGATAAACTAGCTCTGTTCGTCGTCCCCCGAACATTCCAGATAAGGAATTTAACCATGGACCCTCTTGGGGTCCCGCCTAACTCGGAAAGCATGTGATCGAAGAAGTCGATCCGACTGAGGAGCCATCGACTTCCTCCGTCTACCAGCCGCCTTCTTATAAGGAAACATCTGCCAGTCTTCTTCACGGCCCTCGGAGATAGAGGTGGAAGGTCTAACCTCAGGCAGGAAAACCGTATCATCACCCGGAGCTGAGTCATAATCCCAAACGGATAAAGAACCGTGACCGGCCTCCTTCCATACCACCAAGCTACGATCCTCGGTGTCAGAATCAGCCGCTATAACTCCCTGTCCCAGCTGGCTATGGATAATAATAGGAAGAACCGATAAATCAATAGGCCCAATGCCCCGCTCAGGGCCCAACTGCACATCCAAGTAAGAGCCTGGAGCGCTGCATCCCTCCATCATGGGCCGCCCATCATCCGACCCAAGAGCCAGCTGTCCCGAGGAAGACACCCCTACGTGCCAGGAAGGCGGGGCGGACATCGCACGAGTATCAATACACCCGTGCAATCCGTGCTGCGTGATCCCCGTGCTATCATCATGCCCCTCAACGCGCCTCCATATCTGCCGTGTCCCTTTCCCTTTATCGCGTCTTGATCGTCGCCTCCGACGACCCCTGCTAATCCTACGGCCACCCGCCGGATCGTCCTCCTCATGCACAGCTCCTGGAGCAAGACCGTCGGTGATGGGCGGTCTATCAGCTACTCCCACGGAAGGAGGCACCACCTGGGGCCGCCCACAAGCACTTTCAACGTGACCATGGTGGCCATAAGAGACACAGTATAAAGGCCTCCGTTCATATACAACTGGCTGTGAGCGAACACCATCAGGTAGTTGGAAGAACACCTCATGTTGAAGTGGTTTGCTAACGTCCACTTCAACCAGCACTCTTGCCACCCCCGGCCTAGAAAAGGACGCCGTAGCCCGATCAGTACTGAGCGGAGTGCCGAGACCAGATGCGATGGAGAGCACCGTATTGGTATCAAACATACAATGTGGAAGCCCGGGGAAGGCTACCCAGATCGGAACCCGAGGGTCCTCTCTCAACGGCGAAAAGTCCACCGAAGACCGAAATATCACCATCGGAACACGACCAACGAACCAACAGTCCTTAGACCACAGTCGGAGAAAGTCACTCTCAATATGAGGTCGTATAAGGATGTGCCGATCATCAATAGCCTTCACGTCGATCAACCCCCTGAAACTCCGCGAGTCGAAAGCCTTATGAATAGCCTCAACCGGGAGTCTCCGCCGAGCAAACTTGCCAATAAGGTCTAACCCATACGGCGCCGTGAGGGCCTCCATGTCTGACTGAGAAAACACAACCACCTTTCGCCCATCGGAGTCAATGGCTGGTCGGAAGTCCACCCTCGGTACTCCATCCGTCGACGCCGACGCGGAACCGCCCACAACCGCAGCGAAGGTCCGCGCCATGCGGCCCGTCCCTCCACTTGCCACCTTCGATATGGCCACCTCCGCAGTCGGAGGTTCCACCCTCAAAACCACCTTGTCACAGGACGGAGGCCCCCTCTGGACAGGGACAACCCCCCCGCACCCCGAACGTTGTCATTGCCCGAAGGGCCGGAGCCCCCCGTCGCAACCTCCACCCGTTCAGCGCCACAAGGACCACCTCCAGCAGGTAGACCGCTTCCATGGACATCGGAGCACGGAGCGGAGCCCCCCGCCGTCGAGCCCAGCATAACGGAGGATCCGTTTCCCGGCCGGCCCGATTGGCTGGAGGCCCCCATGGACGATACCGCGTCTGGTGTGGCCGAGCCACCCATCGAAGCAAGCACAGCGCCTGCAAGCCCAGCGCCTAGAGTCGCACTCACTGTCCGGCCACCCCCAGGGGCGACGCCACCCGCCAGGAGATGGGGGTGGCCCGGTACTCCCGCCGTCAAGCCATCCGGGAGGCGGAGCCCCCCGCCGAGATCAACGTCCCAGATGTGCCCGCCAGGCCACCCCCCAGGGCGGCGCCACCCGCCAGGAGACGGGGGTGGCCATGTTCCCCCACCTTCAAGCCATCCGGGGGGGCGGAGCCCCCCGCCGAGTTCACCATCAGAGATCGCCTGCTCCGCTAAAACCGAAAAGCCCTAGCGAGCGAAATCATATATATATATATATATATATATATATATACACACACACACACACAAAAGTATATTATAAAATATTAATTTTTGTGTTGTATATCTTCTGGACTAGGCCTTGGATTACGACGAATTGGACAACCAGCAGGCAAGTATACCTTGCCTTTCTTTACAGTTTATTTACATGCTTATATTCCTTCTCTTTTTGATATATGTCATCATTTAGTGCTTGGGATGATTATTGATGTGAGTTTCTTTCATGTATACTAGTTTACTGGTCTTGTTCACATATCGTCTTTATTCTCGGTTGGTATTATAGTTCATATTGGATCTGTTCTCACTGTACCTTGACTGAGTCGTACCGTATCGTAGAATGAGTGCATTATAACTGAACTGCTACTTTTGATTTCGACTTTTCTCAACATGCAAGTCCACACTAGGGATGAGGGTTAATTTCTTGAAGCTAACCTGCGAGTCCACACTATGGGCGAGGGTTAGTTATTTGTTCCAACCTGCGAGTCCACACTAGGGACGGGGGTTGATTTCTTGACGCTAATATGTGTGTCCATACTAGGGCGAGGGTTAGTTATTTGTTCCAACCTGCGAGTCCACACTAGAGGCGAGGGTTAATTTCTTGAAGCTAACCTGTGAGTCCACACTTGGGACGAGGGTTAGTCATACTAGGGACGAGGGTTTGAGTATCCGTTTTGATTTTTTATCATGTATTCATGTTTTCTTTCCAACAGTTAATTTATGCATAGTTGTTTCCATATTCGTGTATCGGTATTGCTTAGTCTTTTCCTGCTTATATCCTGGATTTTTTTCATGCATGATAAACTATTAGATAGGCATGTTTTATGTATCATGCTAGTCCCCTGAGGACCTGATGATCTCTTCAGGTATTTGCTGAGCGGCTGCTAGAGTAGATGGGTAGTTGATGATTATGTCTACAGGAATCAGGAATCAATAGTGGTACTTATTCATTCATCCTTATTTATATTTATTTATATGACTTTCTGCTATTATAGCCTAGTTTTATAAGCTCTGTTATTATTCTTGAGCTTGATCGAACATGTTGGTATAGGGCGGGTCGACTGTATTGTATATTGTTCATTCTTATTATATTACTTTCTTAATGGATTCAGATATAGTTTTGACTAGCAATGATTAGATCTATTATCATAATCTAGATAGCTTATACCTATTCGAGTTGGGCTGGAGTCCACTTGATGCGTAGCTGGCTTGCGCACGTACTCACATCCCGAAAAGCGGGTGCAGGTCGTGACAACGTCTCATAGTTTCATATCTATAAGTTTTGTGCGGAGACATAGTATAGCCTCCGAACCCATCAATTGGGTTTACAAGATCATGGCTGGAGGGGGCATTATTTTAGTGATGTTTTCAACGGTTGTTCTATAACCTTAGGAGGCAGGAATTTGCATGTAAGCTTACTCGTAATGCCACTTCCAATCTTCGATATCATTCTCGGGATGGATTGGTTGAGTAAGAATTATGCTACTATTGATTTTTATAGAGGTTGTGTTGTCTTTCGTCCATCGAAAGAGGCCAAGTTCGAGTTTGCTAGAAGATCCGTGGAGCAGGCTGATGGAATTAGTTAGCTTTAGAGCTGTGATAAAGGAGAGTGAAGTGCTGCATCTTATTATTATAGAATTCTTGGATGTATTCCCCTAGGAGTTGCCAGGACTTTCGCCCAATAGAGATATTGAATTTTCTATTGATTTAATACAGAGAGCAGAACCGGTGTCGAAGAATGTCTACATGATCAACAACAACGAGGTAGTAGAATTAAAGAAGCAAATTAATGAGTTGGAAGAGAAAGGCTTTATCCGATCGAGTTCTTTGCCTTGGAGATCTTTGGTGTTGTTCGTGCCAAAGAAAGATAGAACTGTACAGTACGGATGTGCATCGATTATAGAGTCTTGAACAGCCTCACCATCAAGAATAAATGCCTATTATCGTGGGTAGATGATCTTTTCGATCAGTTGAGTGGTGCCAAGGGATTTTCGAGGATCGATTTACGATCGGGTTATCACCAGGTGAGAGTGAAGAAGAAAGATATACCGAAGACTGTATTTCGGATGAAGTACGACCAGTATGAATTCTTGGTGATGTCGTTCGGGTTGACGAATGCTTCAGCAATTTTTATGAACTTGATGAATAAGGTATTTCACAAATACCTTGACAAGTTTGTAGAAGTATTTATAGATGATATTCTCATATATTCGAAGACCCCGAAAGAACATGAAGAGCATTTGAGAATAGTATTGGAGACTTTGAGAAGGGAGAAGTTGTATAAAAAACTCTCCAAATGCAAATTCTTTTTAGATAAAAGTTTCTGGGGTATGTCGTGACTGGAGAAGGAATAGCAGAAGACCCAAAGAAGGTTGCGGCCCTTGAAGCATGGCCTACTTCAACATCTGTTGGAGAAAGTAGAAGCTTCTTGGGATGGGCCGGCTGCTACAGAAAGTTTGTGAAAGATTTTGCTCGAGTTGTGGAACCCATGACGAAGCTTACTCGAAAGAACGAAGAATTTGTATGGACTGAGGAATGCCAAGCTATATTTGATGATTTGAAGAAGAGATTGACTACAGCTCATGTTTTGACAATGCCATCTGGATCGGGAGGCTTTGCCATTTACAGTGATGCTTCGGGCAAGGGATAGGGATGTCACGCCCCGATCCCGCTAGGGTTATTCGTCCTTGCCTTGATCCCTGCGGGATTGTTTATCCTCGCTAAGGCGTGATGCTGTGCAAGCCTAAGTTGCACTTGCATAAGGCCAGTACCTGTATAAAACAACTAGACAAAGCAAAACACACGCACATAACATATACAAACCAATATTTAGAAACAAAAGCTTTGAAATAAAAATACTTCTTTTATTGATAAATTGATAGAAATAAAAGTACAAGCTTTGCAAACTCAGAATGCCTTATCTTGGCTACATGATTCTCTTTAAACTCTCTTTTGAAAATAGTCGCAACACCTATACATCATATCCCTTTATTACACGTTTGAAATGTAAAGATACCTTCAAAGGAAAAGAAACTTGTAACTTGACTGGAAATGAAAGTAGCTTGAGGGAATCCACGAGCTCTACTGGGCTAGACGAGCTTCAGTGCCTCACTTGAAATCTCCCTGTTCCCTTACTTTCTGAAAAGGATGTCCACAACGTGGGTCAGCACACATTATGTATTGGCAATCGGTTCTTCACCGAAACTCATAAATATCTGTACTAATTCAATATATGAAGCTACTTATTTACTAGTGATCTTTCTACTTGTCTAGGTTCTTTTTAACAATTTATAAGAAATATGATAGAATAATATTTCATAACCAACTTATCCATCGTCGACAGTCATCCCTGCATAAGACATGTTAGCACAATTTGTATAACGAATAACTCATGTTTCATTCTTGCAGATATTGAAGTTCATAATTTGGATCATGCATGTGGCCTATCTACATGATGGTCCATGGGATAATTTTTCGTAATTAGTTGCTGTGACTCTTTGGTTCAGTTCATCTCTAAGGACTCAGATGTCGTCTACCCTTTTAACATGAGATCTCTTTTACCTCAGGGTGCTCTTAATCTCTCCTAGGCTGAGTGGCTCCAGGCGTCCCCAGATACCACCCGAGAGACAAATTTTTTTACCTTGTGCACAAGTTATCCGAGACCAATGCATGCTCTAGCAGTTCTATCAGATGTATCAGATTTTGTTTATGATCCAGGACGCGTTCATTTCACGTCTTAATAGATATATAAAATATTTATTTCATACCTTACTTCTTATTCCTCTCAACATGTACAAGTCTGTCTGCACATGTCGACACTTTTATAGCATACTAGCAACATAGCATATGAATATTCATTTGAAACAGATGTTTAGCAGCACTTGAACAAACATTCAATTGATTCATTTATCTTCTCTTATCTTTTGTTATTGTAGTATCATTGATTATAGGAACGAGGCAACATAGTGGACTAGAGATCATTTTTATAGGACGTACAAATAAATGCAAGTCCGGTTAGAGCAATTCACCAAGATAACTCTTAGTTGAGAGAAGGAGGGACTTCACGTGCTGTTTACGTTCTGTGTATGTCTATGCATCCTCTTGCATTGGCACCAGTATTCGTTTAGCATACTTCGGTCTCTTTCTTTGAAGATTTGGAATGAATGAGATATGCTATAAAAGCGGACAATAAAAACCAATCATCGAAAACTAACACAAAAATGCATTCATCAAAACCAAGCAGCGAAAGAAAACATCCAAAGAAAACTATTGGACTCATTTCAATAGAAGTCGATCCATCAATTGGAAATGTTCTTTGTATTTCATCCGTGATCAATCGATACCGGCAATGGTTTCCCCAATTACTCAGTTCGAGACTGAGTCAACAAGCCGTGTGTATTATATAGTAGACCGCGAGGAGCGGGGAACTATATAATATCCCACTGAGAAAAGTTGTCCTCAAAACTTAAGATATAACTCACCTCCACTAGAATTGCCGTCTGTATCAAGTAAAGTGGAGAGATTAAAGACGCGAGCGGTAGCATTAGCATTCCATAATTGCTGATTGTACGGATTGTCTCAAATCGGCGGTGGGTCTCTCAGCGGCCCACGCTCTTCAATATCGTTTTGGTTTCTCTTCGGACAATTTCTGACGGCGTGACCCTGTTGGCCACAACTGAAACAAGCTTTATTGGCGACATGATGAACTTCCTTGGTGTGTCCATACTTTCCACAGTAAGGGCGGCGACATCTGAACAAGAGAATTATTTGTCCCAGGCTGCCATGACTGCTACCACTTCTGCCCGTTTAGATGAACAACTGACGAAGTTGGAGGGGAAGCATCAGAGTCTGATCCTCTTTGAAGATGAAGCCGTTCGTCATGAAGCGGTACGACGCTGAGCTACTGTAAAATCTAAGATTGAGATTGTGGCTCTAAGGGACAGCATCAATCGCCTGTGTATCCCATAGATTTTGTAACTCTTTTCTCTAGCCGTCATGGCTCTTGTACCTTTTTTCTGTCTCTTGATAGACGTTTAAGTACAAAATAAAGAATCTTTTCAGAAGTGAATTTAGTTTTGCAAAAATATCGATGCTAGAGGTAATGTGGGCGTAGCAAGGATATTTCTGGTGGGTATTCCACTGGAGAATTGTGACGTAGACCTATTATCTATTTTATATTCAAGTTATTTGAATATAGATAATAAGTTGAATGAAACTTCTAGTAGAGGTAATATGGACGTAATAGCAGAGAATGTTCTATATCTGACCAAAGGTAATGTGGACGTGGAAAGATATATAACATTAGGGGGGAGTGGATAATTCAGAGGTAATAGGGACATAATTATCCTTGATGAATGCTTTGCTCAGAGGTTATGTGGACGTGGCAAAACTTTTAATCATTCCACTGGGAAATAATTATCAGAAAACAATTCAGAGGTAATAGGGACATGACTTATTTTCGTCAAACTGAGTTTGGACGGAGTCAAAAACGGAAATGATTCTACTGGAGAAATATTTAGAGGACCTATTATCCAGGGCGTATTCAAGACTCTTGAAATACGGATAATAGTTAGATAGGTTTTTGAATCATATAAACATCACACTGTACATTTACATGACTGAACACATGTGAACATTATGTAAAAGTGGTTACACATAGTATTTCTTCAGGAACTTGTCATTGATAGGCATCATGAGCAAGTCACCATCAGGCTTGGTTAGTCGGTACACACCGTTAGAATAAACTGATTCTATGATGAAAGGACCTTTCCATTTAGGCTAGAATTTTCCTTTTGTTTTGTGTATTATGACCATTGGTCTTCTCACTGCTAAGACCAGATTGCTGACTTGGAAGATCATTTCCTTCACTTTTATATTGAAGGCTCTGGAAAGGCGTGCTTGGTATAGCTCAATGCATTGCTGAGCTAACAAGCATTTTTCGTCTAGCGCTTTGAGCTCTTGGAGTCGTAGACGGTAGCTTTCTTCGATAGTCAGCTCGCTGGCTAGGGCTACTCGAAGAGAAAGAATCTGAATTTCTAGGGGAAGAACTGCTTCGCTTCCATAAACCAGAGAGAATGGCGTACTGCCTGTGGGATTCCAGACCGTTGTACGATAGGCCCATAGACATTCACCGAGCTTCTCGTTCCAATCGTGCTTGTTTGAAGACACAAACTTCTTGAGAAGTTTTATGATGGTTTTGTTGTAGGATTCTGCTAGCTCGTTAGCCGCTGGATTGTAGGCAGTAGAGGCTACATTCTGGATTCGATTCTTATCACAGTACCAATAGAATGCATGGCTTGCAAACTGTGGACCATTATCATGGATGATCTTGCAAGGTAGGCCGAAGTGGTAGATGACGTGATATTTGATAAAATTGATCATGTTTGACGTCTTCACTTCGGTGAGCGGTATAGCTTCTGCCCATTTTGAAAAGTAATCGGCTATAGCTAGGATGAACTGATGTCCTTTGGAGGATAGCAGGCTGATTGGTCCTATGAGCCCCAGGCTTCAAATGGCCAAGATGCTGCCGTCGGATGTAGAAACTCCGAAGGATGATGAATGAAATCGGCATAGAACTGGCAAGCTCTACACTTCTTTGTATATGCAACAACATCTGCTATCATTGTTGGCCAGTAGTAACCCATTCGTTTGAGGCGATCTTATAATTTGGGGCCTGGTTGATGTGCACCACAAACTCCATAGTGAGCCTCCCGGAGTGCATATTTGGCTTTTTTGTCTGATAAGCATCGTAACAGTAGCCTGTCGTAAGAGCGTCGGTATAGCATCTTGGTAGCTGTGTCATAGTAAAATCTGAGGGATCGCCTTTGGATGAATACTGCTTCCTTCGGGTCCTCGGAGAGGATTCCATGGATGGCATAGTCTATGAAGGGGAATCTCCAGTCTTTAGCATCGACGCTTGTTTTTGTTGCGTAACTGTGATGAATATGTAAGGCATCTTTCACACAAAATAGTTCTCAACCAGATACTGTGATCGACTGCTGAGTATTAGTTGGAACGGTCAAAGAAACAGCGAGACCGGCTAGAGCATCTGCTTCTATATTCTGTAGTCGAGGCACGTGCTCGATGAAGAATCCAGTGAAAGTAGACGCCAACACGATTGTTGCTCTGTGGTAGGAGATGAGATCTTCATAGCGAACTTCATAATCCCCTTGGACCTGACTAACTATTAGCTTGGAATCGCCGTAAGCTTCTAGATAGTCAACTTCCAGTTGCTTCGCCAGTTGTAAGCCGATTAATAGAGCATTATATTTGGCCACGTTGTTGGTACATGGTTCCACGAGAGAATATACGCGGTAAATAACCAGATGATCAGGTGACACGAGCACGACACCTACTCCAGCCATAATATTTTCTTTAGGTCCTGTTCTTGATGTGCCGTCAAAGAACATTCGCTAAATGGGACTTCTTCAGTTGCAGTATTAGACTCCACCACTTCGTCGAAGATTTTATCGTAGAGTTTGGACGATTCCGGTACCGAATGAGCTGCTAGGAAGTCAGCTAATGCTTGGCCTTTTACTGCCTTCTGAGGAACGAAGATCATATCGTATGGAGTCAACAGCATTGCCTATGTAGCTAAACGGGAATTGAGAGAGCTCAGTTTTGTCATGAGTATTCTGAGAGGGTTGACTTTAGATATATTATGGATAGTCTGCCCAGACACATAGTGGCGTGTCTTCTAGATGGCAAATACTAGTGCAAGACATTCCTTTTCTACCGGTGTGTATCTGTGCTCGATACCCACCATTGTGCGGCTGAGGTAGTAGATTGCCTGTTCATGGCCGCCTTCGTTCTTCTGGGCCAATAAGGCACCAAGAGAATGGTCCACAACGCAGACATATAGTAAGAAGGGCTTTTCCATTATTGGAGCTACCAATACTGAAGGGCTTGTAAGGTACGCCTTGATGTCGTCGAATGCACGTTGGCATTGTTCAGTCCAGACGAAAGATACGCCTTTCTTCATAAGCTGAGTGAGTGGTTGACTCCTTCCAAAGAGGTTCGAAATAAATAGTCTGATGTAGGCTAGCCTTCTTTGTAGTCTGCGTATCTCTTTGAGGTTTCTTAGAGGATGCATATGGAGGATAGCCTTCACTTTCTCCGGGTCCAGATGTATACCTTTTGAAGTGATGACGAAACTAAGAAACTTGCCGCTGGAGACTCCCAGAAAAGACTTGGTTGGATTTATCTTGAGTTGGTGTGCACGCATTAGTTCGAACACCGTTCTCAAGTCTTGGAGGTGGTTACCCTTGAGATGACTTTTGACTGCGATATCGTCTACGTAGCACTCCACAGTTTTGCGCAAATAATCGCAAAAAATTGTGTTCATAGCTTGCTGGTATGTTGCCCCTGCATTTTTCAATCCGAGGGGCATTACCGTAAATTGTGTTCATAGCAGTATACCCCCAACGGTGTTTGAAAAGATGTGTGCTTCTCGTCGTCGAGGAACATCTTGATCTGGTTGTAGCCTGAAAATCCATCCGGATCTTGTCCAGCAGATGGCTTGACCTTGTCAGGGTTCTTCTTTTTCATCCAAATTGTAAGAGGCTTCGGAGTACTTTTTGGAGTAGTACGTCCTTTGACTCGGATAATCAGGGGACCATCATTGGAGGATGGACTTGCTTCAGCTTCATTATTAGCTTCGTTGCTATCGTTCTTGGGGGGTTGAGATTGGTAAAGTACTGAATCTCCATAGAAAGCTTCGATGCCCTTAAAAGGATCGACATCGGCGAACTCCATCTTCACGATACCGTCGCTGTTGACGTATTTGAAGTACTGGTGAAGTGTGGAAGGAACGATCATGTTCTCATGTATCCATGGACGTCCCAACAAGAAATTATAGGATACATTGGCATCGATCACATAGCAGGGAACCTCCGTTCGAAGATCACCGATCTGGCACTTGAGACGGACCTTGTCCAGCGGATAGCTTCGACCAGCATTGAAAGCCATGATAGTTGTGTTGGTTGCAGATAGTTTGTGTAGAGGGATTCCCAGAATTTGAAGCAGACTTCTAGGAATGATGCTGAGGGAAGATCCTAGATAGATGTGCATACGGTCCACCTTGATCGCCCCGATATATCCTGTATAGTACATGGGTCTATCATGACAATTATTTTTGAGTGGCATATCCTCCTTTGAAAAGGTGATATTGGGCACCACTTCCATAGTACTGTGGCAGGGGGGACAAGAGACATGATCTTCAGCGGAGGCCTTGACTTCGACGAGGTAAGAGTCGGCATGTAGTAATGCCTTAATTAAAGCCTTCCGTATTTCTTTGGAGAGTTGCAATAGATCGAACAGAGACAACCTGGCAAGTATATTGGCTAGCTGAACCAGTATGTCAAAGTTGTAGGGCCGATCCACGCCTTCGGGAGCTGGAGCCTTCAGAGACTTGTCAAACTGCGTCTCTTTTTGCTTGGCTTTGTCTGTAGTTGGAGGTTTAGACGGGCCGACTTCTGAGCTTATGGGGGCAGCAGGAGCTTGAGGAGGTACTGCTTCTTCTTGTATGGGATCGTATGTCCGAAGATAAGTCTTCCCCGAACGCGTCTCGCCAGATAGAACCTCGTAGATGGGAAAGGATACTATATGGCATGACTTGTACTTCTTTCCCCTTTTTGCTTTGGGAGGTACTACCCCCTATGTCATTTCTTGCACAAGGTTCGGATGGTCCTACATGATCTCACCACGATCAGTCGTGAATGGGACCAATATTGAGTTGCGAGCTGGCGGTAGGTTGACGACTTCCATTATTGCCTTAGGAATTGGGACTACACCGTCTGGGACTTCTGTGGGAGGAAAGTCACCAAACTGAAGAGAGATCATGTTAGAAGATACGACCTTGTCTTCAACTTTAAGGTTGATCACTTGGCTGTCGATAAGCTGTTGTATATTCTTCTTCAGGACGATGCAGTCCTTGGTGGAGTGATACACATACTGATGATAGAGAGACAATACTTGGAATCGTTGAGTTGGCTCGCCACTGCAGGACGTCGTGGTGGAGGCAATATCAGCTTATTATCCTTTGTCAATGTGTAAAAGATGGTAATGATATCGTCTTAGTCAAAGGAGAAGTTCTCCTTAGGCTTGTCAAAGGTGCCCTGAGAATTGGAAGCTCTTTTGGATGTGTCGACCTTCAGGACTTTTTTTCCTTTACCCCCACGAACAGGGATAGTTTGAGGATGCTTGCCATTATCTTCGGCTTTAGGTGTTTTGAACCCCAGTAGTTCCAAGTTAGGAACGTCATTTTCAGCAGCATCAGCAGCCCCAATAAAAGTGGGCCATGTATCATACTTATGTATACCCAGACAAAACTTTATTATAGGAAGGAAGTTATGTCGACAAATATCCATAAGTTCTGAATCTGGTATGCCGAAGGGCATCTTCAGTACTAGCCGCCTGAAGCGTTCGATGAAGGCGATGACAGACTCAGTCCTCCTTTGCTTGGTCTCGATGAGGGTGGACATACTAACATGCATGCCGCTCTCGTAAAACCTGTTGAGGAACAATCTCTCCAAGTCTTTGAATGAATTGATACATCTGTCATACAGACAGCAAAACCATTCAAAAGCTATCCCCTGCAAAGTGCTAATAAACAGCTTCGACAAGAACGGATCATCTCTAGGCAAGTGCAGAGTCTGCGTGTTGAAGTACATCATATGCTGACGAGGAGAAGTCAATCTGTCAAATGAATTCAGCGTCAACAGATTGTAGTTAGGAGGGCATGTAGCATTCTCCCAATCAGGGGGATATGGTTGAGATATCCCCATCTTCTGAAGCTCGTCTTTGTGTGAGATGGTGTCGAGACGAGCGACCAGGGAATCGATTGCATCCTATTGGTTGAGCAGGTGTGGGAAAACGACTGCTGAACGGTTGTCAGGCGTTGTTGGCGAAGGACTACCCCAGCATTTACATGATTTGGAGGAGGCACAATAGAAAGATACCCCTTTTGCGGTGAAGGAGGGTTGTTGCTGTGAGCCGGACTAGCATCGGCCGAGACATTTTGTTGAGGTGGAGGAACAGCCCCAACAGCTTGAACCGCCATGATACTGGTAAGCATATCGGTGATCTTGGCGAATGCTGTTTCAAGACTCTCTAGCCGTTTGCTGGTCTGATAACTGGTTTCTTCAGGTCTTTCTCCATCCGCCATGTATGTAGATAACATACGAGGAAAACAGAGAAAACAGTACAACTGGTGCTGATACTGTCTGTCTCCGAGTGGACCAGTCCTTCATCTTCAGGTAGAGGAGGCAGATAGTCGCCATCAGATTCAGAGGGATCGTCGTCCTCTGAAGCCTACCCCCAGTGTGAGGGTCATCCGCTTCAGACTCTGAGGGAATACTACCCTCATCTTGGGATTCTTCGTCATCCGTACAGAACCTTGCCTTTGATCGAGTACCCATATAAACTCCTTCATGTGTGACAGCCTGCTGGCCATCTGTTGGTAGACTTCTTCTTCTTCTTCTTGCAGAACTGAAAGAGAAAGTTGGGTTCGTAGTCCATCACCTTTGATTGGGGCTTCCATAAGAGGGACCCCATGAAGCCATGTTGGATGAAACACACAGTGGCTTCTCATCGTTAGAGAAGTGCAGCCGTCGAAATACAAATTTTCTCTGAGCACTCTTATTGCTTTGGAGCAACAATAGTTGATAACAATACTGGTGCATGGATGTGCACTATGAACTGTTATGTCCTCCCTAGCTTTACGCTTATGATTTATCATATCGCACAAGTCAGCGGAAGGGAGTTTTGCCTTACAACCCATGTTGCATGCATTGCCGAGCTTTGCATGCGGGTTCGTAAGGAGAGTAGGCAATGTAGGAATGAAATCGTAAAGCAGAATACTCTAGAAGGGGATGAATAGAGTAGGCAGTAGAATATTGCTAATTAAAAACTTGTTAGCAGTTAGATTACAGATATAATAATAATCACAAGCAGTAAATGACAGAATTTAAAAGTGATCAGAAGGAAAACGCAAACATCAAGATTTATACTGGTTTCCCTCTGGTGAGGACTAGTCCAGTCGGAAGAACTCTAGCTTCCAGTTGAATCCACTCTTGGAAATTCCTGCAAGTTTTCATACGAAGTCCTTGCAACTTCTACAGACGCGAGCTTTGATATGAAGAACTCGTCCAACTTCAATTGTGAAGAGTTGAATCTTCTATCAAGCCTCTGATTACAATCACTCTGAAACTTCTAGACCGTAATGTACTGGCAAATCGACTAGAGGATTGTAACTGGCTTAGGATTTGAAAATAAAAGCTTTTTAAGAACTCTTTGGAAGACTGTAAGCTTTAAGAAGAGAAGATTGAAAGTGAATTGGTGTGTTGAAATGATCGAAATGCTTCTCTATTTATAGCTTTTTGAAAGACAGAACTCTGACAGAATTCGGGCAGAATTCGGACAGAACTCTTTGTAACAACCCGTAACTGAAGGATGACCAAGTTCAAAAATCCAACGTTCACTAACGTTCCAAATAGCCGAACTCTGGCCGAACTCGGGTCGAGTTCTCATGAGGTTCTGCCAGTTCATTTTTGGAGAAAATAAATTTTGGCTTTTTGAACAATCCTTCAAAGGCTTTTTGTAAAAAGAATATTTTTCAAAAACATGGATCATTTGTAAAAGAATATGATAGTTGTGAAAAATGTTTTTGGATAGCCTATTTTCCAGTACGACTCGGTGTATAATATATTCCTAGACTCAATAAAAAAATTATATTGCATAGCAGGAAGTACATTCTGAATGGCAAACGGCTTCAGTCTTGAACATTGTTGATAACCATTGTTGAGCAGTGTCCAAAACGTCGTAGGTAAATATCTGAGTAGACTTGTATTTATATCGAGACAGAGTTTGATCAATTATTAAAATCAGGCTTGACCATGACCAATGGGCCAACAATCTTCTCCATTTTGATAATTGACAAACCTTGCCGATATAACATCTAAGCTTGGAATCAAATCAAAATAGTAAAGAAAAATTGTTCATATCCTGTATTTCACAAAAATGTTAGATCCTTATTTCTCCCCCGTTGTCACTTAGCAAAATAATTGCAAAAGAAAAAGCTATCCCACAATCAATGCATAAGTAACAAATAGTGAAGAAAACACATGAAAAATAAATAATCATGACAGATGGTAGAAACAGTAAGAGAAATAGAATAACAACACAGGCATGTATTTGTCTCAGGCAATTTGTAAAGAATGAAGCAATAAAAGATAGATAGTGCTACGATAAACTGAAACAAATAGAGTGCTGAATAATAGACTAAGATGCCAAAACTGAGGCATAAACAAAAAAACAACCATGTCCATGAATAAGGAAATTTTTTTTTCTGATAATAACTAAAAAAATACTGATAAAATCATGGATGTCGGAGCATTTCCAAGTAAACATAAGACAAAAAGTAACAGTCTCAATAATCTAACATCTCAAAACTCATCATCATCAACATCATCATCATCAACTGCAGCTCCAGCATGTCCAGATGGACCAGCTCTAGAAGTACCAGCGCCAAAAGTGTGAGGAGTGGCACCAGCGGTACGATACCAATCATATACGTTCCCTGGCTGGAACAGAGAGTGTATCGCCTCGTCGTCAATGCGGTAGCCAGAAACAGAAGGGTCTCGAGGCAGAGAGCTAGCAGAATGTCCCGTCTGCGCAAACCTCAGATCGGCGAAGGAGTTGGCAATCGCCTGGAACCGAGTCACATTACAGAACTCGTGTTCCCTAGAGGTCTCAATATAAAAAGATTACAGATCTGATAAGTGCTGATGGATACCCTCAAATGTCATAGGGTAAGAATGAGGAGGAACAGGTACTGCGAGATCAGTAGGAGTAGGTGCAGAAGGAGTAGGTGCAGTGGGTGGAGGAACAGATACAATGCTGCGACGAGAGAGTTTGAGAAACTTGGGCTCGGGGTCGACAGCACAAGTAGATAAGTCAATGTCAAATCTCTAAAAAATATGAGGAATGAGCATCACATAAGATAGGTTGTGGTCTCTCCCGCGACATCTATCCATCATCTGAATAATAGTCTTAGGGACAGAAAAAGGAATCCCCTTAAGAATATGATAAAGAACAGAGAGCTTAAGTGTAGTGACATCATCTTTAGAAGTGGATTTTGGAAGTAAAGTGGAATAGATGATGCGATGTAATTCGTAGTTAAACAAGTTCAAGTTATTAGCCTTAAACTTTCCAGGAAGAACGCGTACAGGCGCACAAAGTTCATTCTTGAAACTAATGAGTGTCGTGCCATTGGGGAAATCAAAATCAGTGATGTCATCTAGCGGGGCACCTTCATTTAGAATACCAAGGATTTTTGCTAACGTGTCATCAGTGAATTCGATATCAATTCCTCCGACACGTGTCCTCACTGTAAAAGTGTCTAACCTGAAATTACAGTAGAATAATCTAATGGCATTAGTGGCAATAGAGAATTGTAAGGTGACAAAATATTACAACCCTAATGCCTCAAAATAAGGACGGTGATCCGGAAAGACAGTCCACTTAATCGGTGATCCAGTGCAAATAGTACGCATGTTAAAATCAGCGTACCACAATAACGCTTGATCGGAAGTTTTAAAATAAAACTTATCCGACGCACCATCGTTCGATTGGACCGGAGAAAAGAGGCAATCCGTATGCGGATCTGAAGACAATGCCTCTTCACTGGCATTGGTCTTCTTCCTCTTGAAAGGATTGAACTTAGGCATTCTTTCCTAAAATTTCTACAAATCCTAAGTATTAAAAAGTGGTGGAAAGAAGTGATTATACCTTCCTAGAGTTGGATATGTTGTAGAGGATGACGATCTCCGCACGAATCCAAAGTTTTGATAAAAAACTCCACAAGGATTGGATGAACAATGAGGGAGTAGAACTAGGGTTTCGGAGGGGCGGAGCTGCTGTTATGAGGATGTGAGAAAGTATGAAGAAGAAGGAGGCCTCGGGTTGCTGCTGTTATATATAAATACCCAGCCGAACTCTGGCCGAATTCGGACCGAACTCGGGCCAAATTCGTCTAGGGTTGCCTGACTATATATATATATAAAATCAAATGGGACCACATTCTTTTTCATTAGTTCGTTTCAAATGCTTAATTTAAAGTTTAGTAATTTTAAATCTCAAAATAATATAATTAATATTATTTTACAAATTAATATTCTTTACTTAGCATCTGTCTCAGATTAGCTGTAGGAGTACTGTCCCAGCTAACGGAGGTTCACCGGGGAACTCTTAAATACCGCTTCGCTTCGACCGTAGTCGTGGTGACAGACAGACTCTTTTTAGGCTTGTCTCGAAAACAGTTTATGAGTATCGAATAAATAATTAATAAAACAAAAATTAATTAATATTATTGATATCTAAAATTCCTAATTCTCGACGTAAATAGTTGAAATGATCTTCCGCTAAAGGTTTTGTAAATATATCTGCTAATTGATTCTGTGTGTCTATGTATACAAGGTCTATATCTCCATTTGTTGATGGTCTCTAAGAAAATGATGTCGAATCTTGATATGTTTAGTACGAGAATGATATATTGGATTCTTAGTCAAATTAATAGAACTAGTATTATCACAGAAAATGGGTATATATGTAAAATGCAATCCAAAGTCTTCTAAGGTTTGTTTCATCTACAAAATTTGTGCACAACAACGTCCTGCAGCGATATACTCAGCCTCTGTTGTTGATAATATAATAGAATTTTGCTTTTTACTAAACCAAGAGACTAGAGCTTTTTCTAGGAAATGACATGTGTCGCTGGTGCTTTTTCTACCTACTTTGTAACCGACAAAATCAGCATCGGAATAACCGGTTAGGTCAAACGATGTGGTTTTGGGATACCATAAGCCGACAGAAGAAGTACTTTTAAGGTATCGAAAGATACGCTTAACTGCGCACATATGTGATTCCTTAGGATAGGCTTAAAAACGAGCACATAAGCAAACACTAAACATAATGTCTGGTCGACTGGCAGTTAAATAAAGTAAGCTACCGATCATACCTCGATACTTACGTATGTCGACAGGTTTTCCTTGTTCATCAATATCAAGCTTGGTTGAGGTCGCCATTGGAGTGCTAAGTGGTTTTGCTGCTTCCATGTCGAACTTCTTTAGTAGATCTTTTGTGTACTTAGCTTGATTTATGAACGTCCCATTGTTGGTTTGTTTGATTTACAGTCCGAGAAAGAACTTTAGCTCTCCCATCATGCTCATCTCAAACTCATTCTGTATACACTTTGAGAATTCTTGACAAAGAGATTCATCAGTAGATCCAAAGATAATATCATCTACATAGACTTGAATCAAAAGAATATTATTATTCAAAGACTTTATAAACAAAGTAGTGTCAACCTTTCCTTTTGAAAAACCGTTATCAAGTAGAAAAGAGCTTAGACAATCGTACCAAGCACGAGGGGCTTGTTTCAAACCGTATAAAGCTTTCATCAACTTGAAAACATATTCAGGAAATTTGAAATCAGTAAAACTGGGTGGTTGAGCTACATAAACCTCTTCTTTTATAAAATCATTTAAAAATACACTTTTGACATCCATTTGAAATAATTTAAAATTATAAAAACATGCAGATGCACATAACATGCGAATAGATTCTAATCTCGCAACTGGGGCATAAGTCTCATCGTAGTCGATACCTTCTTCTTGATTGTATCCTTGAGCTACGAGTCGAGCCTTATTACGAGTCACTAATCCGTTCTCGTTTAGTTTTTTTCGGAATACCCATCGGGTGCCAATGACCGGATGATCAATAGGCTTGGGAACAAGTTCCCAAACTTGATTCCGTTCGAATTGGTTTAATTCCTCTTGCATAGCATCTATCCAAAAATTATCACTATATGCTTCATCAATACTTTTGGGTTCAAACTGTGAGACAAAAGCAACACAAGAAGCTATATCTTTATTAGAGGAGCGAGTACTTACACCCTTGGTAATCTCACCAATTACCAAGTCCTTTGGATGATCAGCCGTGAACTTCAATCTTTTTGGCAGACTCCGAAGGTAGGTGGTTCCTAGATCTTCTCTAGGAGGATCAGCTGGTGCTTTGCTGGGTACATTGAGATCTTCGTCATTGTCATCGATTGTTGTTTGATTTAGTTCATCAAAGGTGACATTGATCGTCTCTTCGATGATCATGGTTCTTTTGTTGAAGACTCTGTATCCTTTACTTTTGCCCGTATAACCTAAAAATATACCTTCATCGGCCTTTTTGTCAAACTTTCCCAAATTATCTTTTGTATTAAGAATAAAACATTTACAACCAAATATTCTAAAGTATGAAACTGATAGAATTCTATCAAACCATAGCTCAAATGGAGTCTTCTTCGATTTGGGTCGAATTAGAACTATATTGAGAACAAAACAAGCTTTATTGACAGCTTCAGCCCAGAAATACTTGGGTAGACTAAACTGGTTTAACATTACTCTGGCCATTTCGGATAGAGTTCTGTTCTTACGTTTCACAACTCTATTTTGTTGTGGAGTCCTAGGGCAGGAGAATTCGTGTACAAAATAGTGCGTGTCACAAAATTGCTCAAACTCTACATTCTCGAATTCGCCTCCAGGATCGCTTCTAATACGAGTGATCATGTAACCTTTTTCATTCTGTACTTTCTTGCAAAAGATGACAAATTCCGATAATGCATTATTTTTGCGTGTCAAAAAATATACCCACGTGTATCTAGAATAATCATCTATAATTACAAAAGCATATAGCTTACCTCCGAGGCTAGCAACTCTGCTAGGACCAAATAAGTCCATATGTAGTAATTGTAGAGGTCTAGTAGTACATACAAAGTTTACTGACTTAAAAGTCGATCGAGTAGCTTTGTTCTTTTCACATTGACTGCATACCGAATCCTTCTTGAATGTAATGTCCGGTAAACCGCGTACTAGCTTCTTTGTGGATAATCTGGAAACAGTATCCATATTTGCATGACCGAGTCTCATAAGCCACAGATGACTCTCATCGCTTTTAGCCATTAAACATCTACCTGAAATGTTAGTATCTTCCAACAAATAGAAAACTTATATATTGTCTTCTCTAATACCTTCAAATATAGTATTACCAGTTGAACTATCAATAATAGTACATTTGTCTTTTACAAAGTTAATACCATAACCGTGATCAGCTAAATGGCTTATGCTGAGCAGATTATGTTTTAACTCAGTAACAAGACAAACATCTTTAATCACTAGATAGGGAGCTTTACCAATATCACTAATACCGATTATATACCCTTTTAAATTTCTGCCGAAGGAGACGTATCCTTCTTTATTCCTCTTCGACAGTGTTGCGAATAATGAAGCGTCACCGGTCATGTGCCGTGAGCAACCGCTATCGAGGATCCATTTACTCCTAGCATGTGAAGGGTGTCCCACCTACAAAACAATTTGCAGATGAAACTATTTGTACCCATTTCTTGTAGGGTCCTGACTGGTTAGTTTTCGTTATCCATGCATAAATATTTAGATCTACTAGCTTTCTGATTCTACATGCAGAAGATATGACCAATTAGGCCACAATAATGATATTTAGCATGTTGAGTGTTGAAAGCTGAGTGGTGTGCATGGTTGGTAGGTTTAGGTTTTCTAGTATAGAAGAAAGCATACCTATTATCCTGGTTGGGCATAACCTTTTTAGGCAAAGGTTTGATAGGGTTAGGTCTGATAGTGTTAGGTTTGGGAATGTTCCAATTTTTCGGTAAGTGACATGTGTTAGGGTAGGAAGCAGCAGTCTCAGGCTGTTTTCCTAACCTAATTTCCAATCTTTTGGAAGTGTCATATAACTTAGTATAGTCAGAAGTGAGTCCTTCCATTCTAACTTGTGCACTTTAAAGACTTTTCTTCTCTTTAGAAAGTTCTTCTTTTAGTTGGTCAATAACCTTGTCTTTTTCTTCGGATGACTTGGTAGTCTCGTGTAATAAGAGATTAATGGAAGAAAGCTCACCAGAGTCACTAACATTATCTTTAACCTCAGCTAGTAGGTCGATAAGTCTTCCTATTTCACCTTTGTACTCTTTGAGTACTTTCTTAGAGGTCTGATATTTGCTACGCAGTTTTCTGTAATCACTTAACAGTTCACTGAAGGCTTCTCCTAATTGCTCAAAGGTGAAGTCATCATATGTATTAACTATAGGTTCAGAGAGTACCTGATCAGATGCCATAAAGCATACATTTACAACGTCTTCTGATTGTTCATCTTCTGAGTCGCTGGCTTCACTTTTATGCCATATGCTGGTGTTGGCATACTTCCGAGATGTTGATCTTTTCAGGTTCCCTTTCTCGTATCTGTTGTCCTTCTTGCTTGTTGATGTATTTGTAGGACAGTCCTTCTTTATGTGTCCTTTCTTCTTGCAGCCGTAGCAGACAGCGCTATCTTGATACCAGCTGTTGCCGCCATTTTTCTCTTTTGTCTTCTTCTCATATCTCAAAAATCTTTTGAACATTCTTGTAAGGAGTGCTTGATCTTCAGCATCAGATTCACTGTTGTCTGAATCATCTTCAGCAGATCTTCTGTGCTGAGCCTTGAAAGCGATCGTCTTCTCCTTTGGTGCAGGCTCTTCAAAGTCTTGTAACTCTAGTTCATGAGTGAGTATCTTACCCATGAGTACTTCAAGTGTCATAGTAGTGAGGTCGTTTCCTTCAATGATTGCAGTAGCCTTCAAAATCCAGTTCTTTGTAAGTGCTCGCAGGAGCTTGCGAATCTTTTCATGGTTACTGTAATCTTTGCCTAGGGAGGACAAAGGATTTACAATATCCAAGAATCTTTCGAACATCTGAGTAACTGTTTCGTTGGGCTTCATCTTGAACGCCTCATACTCTTGAGTAAGTCTGCTGACCTTTGATTCTTTTACTTGAGTTGTGCCCTCATGTGTGACTTCAAGAAGTTTCCATACTTCATTTGTAGTTGTGCAGATAGATACCCTGTTAAATTCAGTTCTATCTAAAGCACAAAATAAAGCGTTAATAGCACGTGCGTCAAGACTGGCCTTTTTCTTTTCTTCCTCTGTATATTTGCCATGGGGTTTTTAGTTAAAACTCCATCAACATTTATACGAGGTAGCTTTTTATAGCCATCAATAACCACAGGCCATAAATCAAAATCAAGAGATTTCAAAAAGAAACTCATACGTGTTTTCCAATAGGTGTAGTTTGTGTAGTCAAACAGTGGAGGTCTGTTTGTGGCTTGGCCTTCACTTATGAATTTCACAGTTGCCATGTATAAAGCTGTGATCTATATAAAATTGAATATAACTGCTATTTTACCTTGCTTTACCTGTATAACCCGCTCTGATACCAATTGTAGGAACGAAATCGTAAAGCAGAATACTCTAGAGGGAGGGTGAATAGAGTAGGCAGCAAAATATTGCTAATTAAAAACTTGTTAGTAGTTAGATCACAGATATAATAATAATCACAAGAAGTAAATGACAGAATTTAAAAGTAATCAGAAGGCAAACGCAAACACCAAGATTTATACTGGTTTTTCTCTGGTGAGGACTAGTCCAGTCGGAAGAACTCTAACTTCCAGTTGAATCCACTATTGGAAAATCTCGCAAGTTTTCATACGAAGTCCTTGCAACTTCTACAGACACGAGCTTTGATACGAAAAACTCATCCAACTTCAATTGTGAAGAGTTGAATCTTCTATCAAGCCTCTGATTACAATCACTCTGAAACTTCTAGACCGTACTGCACTGGCAAATCGACTAGAGGATTGTAACTGGCTTAGGATTTGAAAATAAAAGCTTTTTAAGAACTCTTTGGAAGACTGTAAGCTTTAAGAAGAGAAAATTAAAAGTGAATTAGTGTGTTGAAATGATCAAAATACTTCTCTATTTATAACTTTTCCAAAGACAGAACTCTGATAGAATTCGGGCAGAATTCGGACAAGACTCTTTGTAACAACCCGTAACTGAAGGATGACCGAGTTCAAAAACCCAACGTTCACTAACGTTCCAAATGGCCGAACTCTGGCCGAACTCGGGCCGAGTTCTCCTGAGGTTCTGCCAGTTCATTTTTGGAGAAAATAAATTTTGGCTTTTTGAACAATCCTTCAAAGGCTTTTTGTAAAAAGAATATTTTTCAAAAAACATGGATCATTTGTAAAAGAATATGATGGTTTTGAAAAATATTTTCGGATAGCCTATTTTCCAGTAGGACTCGGTGTACAATGTATTCCTAGACTCAATAAAAAGAAAAATTATACTGCATAGCAGGAAGTATATTCTGAATGGCAAACGGCTTCAGTCTTGAACATCGTAGGTAAACATCTGAGTAGACTTGCATTTATATCGAGAAAGAGTTTGATCAATTATTAAAATCAGGTTTGACCATGACCAATGGGCCAACAGGAGCATCCAGACTTAGTTCACGTGTAGTGGCAACCCCCACATCCAAGTTCTATGATGTTCTTGAAGACAACCCCGTGCTATACGTGTTGGGGACTGCCTTTTTGTTGTGGGCGCATAGGCCTTGAAGACTGGCCTTGGGCGCATGCTCCTTGACAGCATGTCTGAGCCTCCTTGAAGTGGGCACATAGTATGGATCCAGAGAGCCTGGGTGCATAGCCTTGGGCGCTTGGCTTTGGATGCCCAGCCTGCTGAAGACAGAAGTGTTCTGCTTGGGGTTATGCGCCTAAATACTCCCTTGGGCGTATGGCTTTGGGCGCATGCTTGGTGGAGCAGCACTATTTTCTTTCAGTTTCGCCTCCTTCGTTTGTGAGCCTTACCGGGTTTGGCCAGAGTGTCGTACACCCCGATTCTTGGCATCGTAGTTTTTTTCTATACCAAGTCTCGGGTGTTGAACATCCTGTTGTTGGTTGTGCAGAAAAGAAGTCACTGGGCTAGTAGAGCCCGGAACGGTATGAGCCTTCTCTATTTAGGGAACTTCTGTGGCAGAGTCATGCGCCCATATGACAGAGTCCTCCAGTTGCATATCTCTTATGACACTAGCAGGATATGCATAGCGAGCCTTCGGAAGCCAAGTCTTGCGAGACTTGTTTAGCTTTGCTGATTTTGAGGGAGTAGAGCCATCCCTCGAGACCATCTCTTCGAACGCCTGCTGATCGAACTTTACGATCAACATCTTTTGAGTACTCCCCACTTTGTCGGTATCAGATTACGTCACCACCTTCTCATCAGAGGAAAATGTAGTCCCCAGCAGAGTCGCCATTTTTGTGGACACACACAAAAAGAAAAAGAAAATACTATCTTTTCTTTATTGGCGCAAGGTACCACAAATCGAGTACGCCCGAGAGATCCTACGTTGAGGATCCCCGAGTACAAAAAAGAATTCTGGGGATTGGGATGATAGAGATCGAGCGACAGTTGCTCCTTTACTCCGTTGATACTCCGATTACAAAAGTGGGAGAAAACATAAGAAAATTGCTAACTCTCGGCTCACTGGTAAGAAGTACAGCAATTTGGCTCTTGAAAATGCTCTCCGTTCTGTGTTTTGAAGAGGGATGCGGCCCCCCATTTATAGTCGTTCTTGAGCTGGAACGATGTTATGCGCCAACATGAGGAAACACGCTAGTTTTTATGTGGCCACATAGTCCTGCTTTGGGCACATAGGATGTAGGCGCATACATGCTGCAAGATCGTGGGTTGGTCATAGTGTTGACGTGGCAGCATGCTTCGGTGCACGATTACTCGTGGAGACTGACGTGGTCGTATGCTTCAGTGTATATTTTGATAATGGTTTTGACTGAGTCAGGTTTGGGCGTATAGCTATGTATCAGGCTATACGCCCTCCTTTTGGAGGAGCTAGTCTTGGGCGCATGAGACTTTACTGGCTGGGTGCATGGAGCTTCACTGACTAGGCGCATGAAGCTTCACTGACTGGGCGCATGGAGCTTCACTGGCTTGGGTGCATGGAGCTTTACTGACTGGGCGCATGAAGCTTCATTGGCTTGGACGCATAGAGCTTCTTTGCTGAAATTTTTTTATGCTTCTACAAGAAGCTTTAAAATTAAAATACTTTTTTTATTGATAAACTTGATAGGAATAAAAGTACAAGCTTTGCAAACTCAGAATGCCTTATCTTGGCTACATGATTCTCTTTAAACTCTCTTTTGAAAATAGTCGCAACGTACATACATCATATTCCTTTATTACATACTTAAAATGTAAAGACACCTTCAAAGGAAAAGAAACTTGCAACTTGACTGGAAATGAAAGTAGCTTGAGGTAATCCACAAGCTCTATTGGGATAGACGAGCTTCAGTATCTAACTTGAAATCCCCCTATTCCCTTGTTTTCTGAAAAGGATGCCCACAATGTGGGTCAACACACATCATGTACTAGCGAGCGGCTCTTCGCCGAAACTCACAAATATCTGCACTAATTCAATATGTGAAGCTACATATTTACTAATGATCTTTCTACTTGTCTAGGTTCTTTTTAACAATTCATAAGAAACATGACAGAAGAATATTTCATAACCAACTTACCCATCGCCGATAGTCATCCCTGCATAAGACATGTCAACACAATTTTTATAACGAATAACTCATGTTTCATTCTTACAGATATTGAGTTCATAATATGGATCATGTATGTGGCCTATCTACATGATGATCCATGGGGTCATTTTCTGTGATTAGTCGCTGTGACTCTTTGGTTCAGCTCTTTGCTAAGGACTCAGATGTCGGCTACCCTTTTAACATGAGGTCTCTTTTACCTCAGGGTGCTCTTAATCTCTCCTACGATGAGTGGTTCCAGGTGCCCCCAGATACCACACGAGAGACAATTTTTGTTTTTTACCTTGTGCACAAGTTGTCCAAGACCAATGCATGCTCTAGCAGTTCTATCAGATGTATCAAATTTTTTTACGGGCCAGGACGCGTTCATTTCACGTCTTAACAAATATATGACATTTTCATTTCATGCCTTACTTCTTATTCCTCTCAACATGTACAAGTTAGTCTGTACATGTCTATACTTTTTTAGGATACTAGCAACAGAGCATATGATCATTCATTTGAAACAGATGTTTAGCAGCACTTGAACAAGCATTCAATTCGATTCATTTTTCTCCTCTTATCTTTTGTTATTGTGGTATCCTTGATCACAGGAATGAGGCCAGATAGTGGACTTGAGATCATTTTTACTAGGGCGTATAAATAAATGCAAGCCTGGTTAGAGCAACTCACCAAGATGAATCTTATTTGAGAGAAGGAGGGATTCATACGCTGTTCACGCTCTGTGTATGTCTATGCGTCCTCATGCATTGGCACCAACCTTCGATTAGCATACTTTGGTCTCTTTCTCTCAAGATTCGAAATGAATGCGATATTTGATGAAAGCAAACAATGAAAACCAATTATCGAAAACTAATATGAAAATGCATTCATCAAAACCAAGCAGCGAAAGAAAACATCTAACAAAAACTATTGGACTCATTTCAATAGAAGCCGATCAATTAATTGGAAAGGTTCATATGCATCCAGGTAGCTATAACCGCATGAGAAGAACTATCCTATCCATGACTTGAATTGGTAGCGGTAATCTTTGCCTCGAAGTTGTGGAAGCATTTGTTATACAGAGTGATGGTTAAAATTTTCACAGAACATAAGAGTTTGAAGTATGTATTCACCCATAAGGAATTGAATATGAGGCAATGGTTAGAGTTGATGAGTGATTTTGACATTAATTTGCAGTATCATCCCGGATAGGCCAATGTGGTTGCCGATGCATTGAGTAGATATCATATGGCTATGTATTTGATGATGGATCGACACCTACTAGAAGACTTGGAGAGTTTGGGCATAGAAGTGGTTATTCCAGGGATAGATGGTCAGATGATGGGCATACGAATCCAGTCTAGTTTGATGGATAAGATCCGAGAGATTCAGTATGAGGACGAGGGTCTAAGGCAGCTCAAAATCAAGTACATGCTGGATTAGTGAATGAGTTCATCATTGCAGAGGATGGCTTATTGCGTCATGGGACTTGATTATATGTGCCTAGCGGAGATATATGTGAGAAGATTATGCAGGAGGCTCATAAATCGCAGTATTCTATTCATCCTGGAGCTACAAAGATGTACAAATATTTACGAGAGTATGTATGGTGGTATGGGATAAAAAGGGAAGTGGCACATTTTGTTTCTAGATGTTTAGTGTGCCAACATGTCAAAGTCGAAAGACAGAGACCGAGAGGTTTATTGTAGCCGTTGCCGATTCTAGAGTGGAAGTGGAAGAATATCACAATGGATTTCATCTCGAGACTTCCATGCACACCAGAAGGGATGGACGCGATTTGGGTCATCGTTGATAGGTTGACCAAATTGACCTACTTTATATCATTCAAAGTGGGTTTATCTATAGAGAAGCTAGCTGAGCTATATGTGAAGTTGATTGTCAGATTACATGGAGTTCAGATGAGTATCGTCTTGGAACGAGACAGTAGATTCACTTCCCACTTTTGGAAGAGCTTGTAGGCTAGTTTGGGTACTCAACTCAAATTTAGCACTGCCTGTCACCCCCAAATAGATGAACAGTCGGAGTAGACTATTCAGAAACTTGAAGATATGCTCAAGACTTGCATAGTGGACTTTAGAGGCTCTTGGGAAGACCATCTACACCTAGTGGAGTTATTATTTAATAATAGTTATCTGGCCAGCATTCATATGTCATCCTTCAAAGCTTTCTATAGGAGAAGATGTCGTACCCCTCTATCTTGGGATAACGTAGAAAAAAGAGCTTTATTGGCCCAGTGATGATAGTGGATGCCATAGAGAAGGTGAAGAAGGTTAAAAAGATGCTTCGTGTAGCACAGGAGAGGCAGAAGCATTAGGCCGATAATCATAGAAGACCGTTGGAGTTTGACGTAAGTATTATTTTATTTAAGGTATTATGAAGTTATAGATTATATCCTAATAAATGATTATTGGTCAAGGTGGAAGACTTGGTATTCTTGAAGATTTCTCCTATACGTGGCACGACTCAATTTGGGAAGGATGGAAAGCATAGTCCAAGGTATATTGGACCATTCAACATTATGGAGCGAGTTGGTGTAGTTGCTTACCGACTTGCGTTGCCACCTGCTTTGGAAGGAGTGCACAACGTGTTTCACGTATCGCAGCTTAGACGTTACATCGATGATCCGAGTCATGTGTTGGATCACCCAGAGATCGAGATTGGGTCAAGCCTCACATACCCAGAGCAGCCTGTAGAGATATTGGATCGAAGGGAGAAGGTACTACGCAACCAAACAATACCTTTGGTTCGCATTGCTTGGAGTCATCATTCCATCGGATAGTCGATGTGGGAGCGAGAAGATGAGATGCGCAAGAAGTTTCTTCATTTATTTCATGATTGAGGTATGATTGTTGTATACGTACTTTACTTTTATTTTTGAGGACAAAAATATTTTAAGGGGGGATAGTATGTGGCACCTGCCTCCTAGATTAGGAACTTTGGTTATGTTAATCTTTTATGGTCATTAAGCATTCTGCCAAAGCTCATAAGAGAGCTATTATCATATTATGGTCAAATGCCCCTTAGATAGTTTAAATGAACACAATTTAGCTACTTCATATTTAATATGAATTTTAGATATTCTTAGATATTTATTTTATTAAGTTTTATATATTTTAAGGACTTTTGATATTTACTATAGGGCCATTTGGGACTAATTTGAGGCAAAGTATTTGAATTTATATTCTAGAGGGTTAAATATAATATTTATAACTTTCTACAATTTTTTGGGTTTTTTAGAATTTTATTTGGATTAATTTGGCCTTGAAATAATTTTTAAATCATTTATGCATATTAAAATAACCATTAATTACCCAGTCAGCGAGCCGGGCCAACTTGTCGGCCATCCAGGCCGTGTAGGGCAGGCCCAGCTGTCAGTGACCTAGAGACTAATTAGGAAATTTCCTAATTAGGAGCCGGCTTTAGCCGACTCCATAAAACCGCGAGGCCATCTGGTCGTTCGTTGGTTGGACGGAGTCGCGGGATGGCTGCCACGTGGCAAGCGGCTCCACAGACCCAGCTGCAGCCGCTCAGTATATATATATATATATATATATATATATATATATATAATATATATATATATAAAATATAAATATTCTCTTTCCAGGCGCTCCCCTCGTTTCCCCAGCAGCTCTCCTCGCCCCCTTCCCCGAACCGGCCTAGGCCGGCGGCCGGCCATCCATCCCGCCACTCCCTCCCCTCCTCCTCCTCCTCCCCTTCTCCCTTCGCATGGCGGCCCCTCCCGGCGGGCGGCACAACCCTCCCCCTTCCGACCTCATTGCCATCCTCGGCCTTCCTCCCCCCTCGCCGGCTGCTCCTCCGCCCCACGCTGACCTCTCTCCTCCATCCCCTTTCCCCCTCCTCCTACGCCTCCCTTGTGGATTCACCGCCCCCTCATCCTCTCCATCTGCTTCTTGTACCCATCGCCTCTGTGATCTCTGGTGTCCAGGTGTCCTCTGGTCAGGCCTGGGACGGTGGAGCCCCCCAAGTCCTCCTCTGGGGGGTGGCGGCCCCATTCTCCAGGATCCCCTGTGCTCGGCCTCAGGGTCGGCGGTCGGAGACCATCCTCCTCTTCAGAATTCAAATTTTGGGTTTCCCGCTCCTGCACCGAGGCTGGGGGACGCGCTCCTATGCGCCTCCACGCCGTTGAGCGCATATAGCTGCCATTCTGTGGAAGCTTATGCGCCCCCCTTGTGAGCGCTTATGCGTCCACCCTTGTGGGCGCATGCTCCCCCCTCCTGTCCAACCCGCCTCTGGTGGGCTCATATGCTGCCCTATCCCACGCGGGCGCATGCTACCTCCCCCAGGCCCAGCCACCTCAGGTGGACGCATGGGGTCCGTCGCCTGCAGTCTCTTCGGGTCCCCTCATCACCCTCGGTGGACACCCTTCCGTAGGCGCATACCCCTCTCCCTTCTCGGCCGGCCTCGCCCCATTCTAGAGGATCCCTGTGGGCGCATATGATCTATCCCCTACCAGCGCTGCTGGCCCCGCCAGCGCGGACGCATTTGGGTTCCATCCATCTGGATCCGCGGTTGGTGGCCCATCTGCCGACGGGCCATCTTCTTCTGGACCCCCCCTGTCGGGGTTGGTCACCGTGGGAGTGCTGTGGCTCACGTCGGGCCATCGGCGACGTCGGCCTCCTCCATTTCCCCCTCATTCCCTTTTGGACCCTCCCTTCCAGCCGATCTCCTTGCTCTCAGCCCGCGTTGGGAGAGGGTCCCCAGGCCGATCCTACCCCCCTACCCCCACACCTCCGCGGCGCAGGCCCTCCCTTGTGCCCCCTAGGGGATCCCGACTTTGTTGGCACCTCAGGTTCCTTCCTACGTGTCACTACCACATTTCTAGTTTGAGGGTATTTTTGACTTTTTTGGGGTAATTTGAATTTATTAGAATTTATTTGAATTTATGGGAATTTTTAGAAATTATTTTGGAATTGTTTGAATGAGGGTTGACTAGGTTGACTTTGACTAGCTTTGACTTTGTGACCTAACCCTAGTTGAGTTGGACTTGGCTAGATATGAGACCATAGGTTAAGTTAAGTTAACCATAGTCTAGTTAGTGAAATCAATTAGGAATATTGAGATTTGAATAGAAAGATTTTGACCACAAGTCATGACTTGTGATTTTTAAGTCATTTGTTTTATGACTAAGCCCAAAGCCCATTTGCCAAGTGCCCAACCCTAACCCTAACATTTTTGTCCAGCCACTTAACCCATCCTTGGGATCCCCCCTTATAAATATTCTCTTAGAATTAGGGCTAGCCTCGAAGGAAGAACAAGCTTTAGAAAGAGGTAATGTCCCAACTTCAAAAATCCCTAGAAATTCTATTTTAGCACCTTTTTCCCCCAAACAAATTGCAATAGATTTTAATTTTAGTGTTCTTGCTATTGTTACATTTTATTCTCAGATTCAAATCACTTTGGAGGAGTTTGACCATCAAGAGGAACATCTCTCTTTAGAGCTTTTTTGGGGATTTTGATACATAGAGGTAACTTTCTATTTATACCATAAAATTCTGGTTTTATTGTATATCTAGGGGGCCCTAGGCCTAACCTAACTGTAGGAATAGGAAACCCTAGAATTTGGGTCCATTTCGTATCCTATTTGGACACGTATCAGTGTCCCTATGCAAGTGTTTGTGAAAATGCCACAAAGAAAGTTTTTGTGTTATTTTCAAAATCTTTTTCAATAGAAAATTAGTTTTTGTTTTCGCTTACACGATTCTTCTGGACTGGTGGTGTCCTTACGTCGCATCGTGTCGAATTCGATACGTGCACGTACGGGTGCGCGCGCGCGAGGCTATGCGCATGTCCTGCCACTCGGGGGCTATAGCTCTTCGGACACAGCACAAGGACACGTAAAACTCGACACACACTAGGGGGCAATGACTGACACCACGTGTGTCAAGTCTCACGTGTCTTCGTGTCGTGTCGAGTGAGCACGAGGCTCTGCACTGATCGGGACTGAAAGGTTCAGTCGGTTTTTGGTGTCACTGATACGCGTCTATAAGTCAGACACGCGGACACTAGAACCCAGTGCAGACACCTAGACACGAGGACCTATCCTAGGTGAACCTAGGTTAGTGACCTCGAGACACATTGTGTCTTGTATCGTGTGCACGACACGCGTGCACACGTGCACGATACAGTGTACTGAAACAGTGCCTGTGTGCACTGTTTCGTGTCTTGAATCAGTTTGGACACATTGTGTCCACTTGGGTGGACACCATTACATTATTTGACAAGTATATTATGTATATTTTAATTACCAACCTCTGTTTTTACATTTTAGCTCGATTTGATTGATCAATCCTCATTTATCCCCAATAACTGATACATGTGATTTTCTGTGAATTCCAGTTTTCAAATACGAAATTGGACAACTGTTTAAACCTATTTATTACTGCTAAAATATTGGTTTAAGTCCTAAATTTATTCTCCTATACTTGATCTAACTGTGGTTGAGATTTGGGGTTGTTTGGAGGTGAATTGGTTCATAAAACTGAGATTGGAAGGGGGTAGATTGAACTAGGTTCAGTGCTGATTTCTGTGCATTGATTTCTTTTCCTTTCAGTCCAGTATCACTCATCTCTCACTCATGTTTTACTCACCCTCACTATACACCACTATGCATTCTCTAAAACACTCATCACTTACTCACAGTCACACATTTCTCTCACATTCACACATTCTATTAACTGTTCATGTGCACACTAGTGTATTCACACACACACACACAAGCAATTACACACACATGTTAGGTATCACCCTCACTCTTTAACACACACACACACACACACACTATTTCACTCTCTAGCACTCACTCACTCTCCTCACACCCACACACATCCACACACATTATTTTCACACACACACCCACAGTTTACACACACGCATACATATACACTCTCTCTACTATATCATGTATATATATATATATATATATATATATATATATATATATATATATATTCAAATGTATTTCGGCAAAGTGGAGCATTCTGATGTGGCGGGTTTGTCACAACCGGCTTCCTACTGATGACACTCTTTAGAAGATTGGCTTTCATCTGGCTTCCAGGTGTCATTGCTGCCAGGCTGGGCATGGGGAGGACCTTCAGCATATATTTTTCCATGGGGATCTTGCTACGATGGTTTGGTCTGCTTTCCTGGGCTTTTTCAAGGTACGGATGCATAGTGACTTTCTCGTCTTTCTTCAAAGGTGGTGGCGGGGTCCGGGCAGTCATCATCGGAGATCATTGGCGGGTGCGATCATCTGGGTGCTTTGGAAGAATAGGAATAAGCATCGGTATGAAGGACGTGGTGCTGGATACGACTTCTTGGTTCGGGAGGTGAAGCGACAGTTTCGGAAGTCGCTTTCGAGCTGTCGTCATCTTCCGGCTATTCCTCATTGGGCATTAGAGTAGTGCTTTTATTCATTTTCTTTCTTTGTACTTGTTACCATGAGGTCGGATGTACTCATTACCCTCTATATCAATAAAGGTAACGGTTTAAATATATATATATATATATATATTATATATATATATATATATATATATATATATATATATATATATATATATATATATATATATATATATATATAAATAATGCATATGTAATGTATATAAAGAATAGGTAGCCTACACATAGGTGTATTTTGTTTTGAGCCTATATATATATGTGTATATATATATGGGAAATTCCTAATGTATTGTACTATAACATAGTATGTGTGAGTGTACTATATGTAGACTTGTGTAGGTATCCATGTATATGGCTACCCTATGTGTATAGACTTGTAGTGACTAGTGACTAGGTTTGAGTTGTGGTTTGTACTAGCTAGTATGGGTTGTATGGACTTGTAGACTAGTATAGACTAGATTGACCTAATTTAGACATGTTAGACCTAGTTTGACCATAGTTGACCAAGTTTGACTTCTAGGGTTGACTAGAGTTGACCAAGAGTTGACTTTGGCCTAGATTGACCTAGACTCATGTAGAGTGCATAGTAGACCTTCATTTTACCATTTTAGACTTGTTGTGACTTGTGCTGTTCTGATTAGGAGGCAGACTCCTCTCCTCGGACAGTACTTTCATATTGGACACTCAGATACCAGGCGAGTACATTCTCTGATCATTTCATATCCTGCTTAGAATTATTTCCTGCATTAAATTACTTTACTGGTTACTGTCACGTTGGTCACACAGATTGGTACTATATGGATCCCTTCTTGAGATGTTATCCTTAGGGAGCATCGGGTACTACATGTTCTGTGCGTTTCACTTACATGGCATATTACTATGCTTCATTGGTTCTTTGATCACTTGTGACATATACTCTTATGATCACAGAGTCTCCTAGAATCCTTATCCCATTTACTGGGTATCCTAGAATCTCCTAGAATCCCCATTTATGGGACATCTATGTATCACCCTTCGGGGGCCCTGCATGGAATTATAACATAACCTGGTTGGATCCTTGTGTATTGATTGGGGGTACGGGGGAGTAGAAGTAGACATGTGAATAATACCCAAGTAGTATCTCATCAGAATCTTTCCATAGTGTCTTATCAGAATCTCCTATGCCATTTACATGTCTATATTGTACTCTGACTCACTAGCCACTGTTAGTCTCTATTTATAGTAGATATTTCTATTATAGCTTTCTCTCTATTTACATACGGCATTTCTTCCAGTACATGTATCTTACTTTACTGCATGATTATATTTTCTAACCTGCTATGAACTGTTGAGATGTACTGTGCTTGCTCCTGTCCTGACTGGACCTGTTGAAAATATTACAGAGGACGAGGAGGAGGCCTGTCTGGATACCTTCTACGGGGCAGCCCTAGACGACACTTGCGAGCTGGACCCTCAGGAGGACCCAGCTCTAGCTGAGGACATCACCCCCATTGTATAGACTAGTTTAGTTAGGCTTATCTTATTTTATGTTGTCATGAGACTGTTTAGCTAGACTTTACTTCTGTTCAGATATTTGGAGTTGTATATATTCTTTCATGTCCTGTAGCTGAGTTTGTACTCTGGATATTACTGGGATGTTATCTTAGACTACTTTATCATCTGTTTTCCTTGAGTACAATATCATATCGTGCTTTCTTCTTCCTTAGTTGTGATTGAGTTTATTTACTGCTATGTCACCCCCATTCGGGGAGTATAAACTGTTTAGAGATATATTGTTAGATGTATGTTGACCTAGGACAGCGTTCTACCGCCGACACTACGGCGTAGGCTGGACGTACCCACATCTCGTGCCCTTACTCTAGGGTACGGGTCGTGACACGTTTTTAGTGGTGGTCCATGCAGGTCTAGACTAGAAGTGTAGTGGTACTCGAATTAGAGTATCACTACAGCCTGCAGTAGGATATAGGACATTAATTTTTAAGGTACTCAATCACATTAGGAAAAATTCTTTTATTGCCATCTAAATCCTTATTGTCAGCTGATCCTTTGAATTTTAATTGTCCGCCTTTGTTATTTCGCTTCTTTCTCAGAAATTGATACTCTTGTTTGTCTATCTTCAGGAAGGTAGAGACTCGATCGCAGCGTACCATTCATGGGGATGCTATAGAGGGGGCTGCTACCTCTCAGCCAGTACAGCAGGGCCAGGGGACTGCAGCTCCTGCCACATCTGCTCGTATTAAGACCTCGACAGCAGCAGCAGGGGGTATGCTTCTACCGGCTCGGAGGCAGGACCCAGTCATCCCAGAAGATCCTTTCCAGCAGCCGCCGCCTACAGGATACGTGGATACAGCGCAGATGTTCGCGTACTTCCAGCAGTTCATGGACCGGCAGCAGGCTCGACAGGACAAGGACATGGAGTTGGCCCTTACGACGGTTGCAGCTCGACCAGTGGTCCATCAGTCGAGGACACCGGGGATAGAGCAGTTCCAGAAGATGTGCCCCAGAGACTTTCTGGGGACAGAGGGGATACTATATGCTGATGAGTGGATCGAGCATATAGAGAAGATCTTCCGCCTGGCCCGGATACCAGCAGATCTTCAGATTGAGGCCGCAGCTAGCCGGATGCGAGATCTTGCTCGCACCTGGTATCAGTCAGACCCCAGGGTGGGGTTAGCTGGGTAGACTTGGGAGGAGTTCAAGGGCTTCTTTAAAAGAAGAAGTTCTTTCCAGATTCAGCACTCAGAGCCTTGGAGTCGCAGTTCGAGAGCCTAGTCCAGGGGAGTCTTTCAGTGGAGGAGTACGCATGGGAGTTTGGCTGCCTCGGCAGTTCGTAGAGGGCTTGAGCGAGACGGTGAAGGCCCAGAGGTTCCGAAAGGGTCTAGTCAAGGAGGTCAAGTCCTTGACCAAGGGAAATAGGGATGCCACATTCGAGGAGATCTTGACGGGAGCCTTATTGGCAGAGGATGACCTTGAGCTTAGGCTCAAGAGAGGACGAGACCCAGTTGGGGGCAGCAGCAGTGGAGGCCAGGCCAAGAGGCCCCACTTTCAGCATCAGCAGCTGAGGCAATTCCAGCCGCAGCCGATCCAGCAGAGGCCAGTTCACCAGCAGCAGCAGCCGAGATAGCACCAGCAGGGTCAGAGACAGGGTGTTACTTGTGCCTACTGCAAGAAGCCTGGGCATATCTTCAATGAGTACCGGAAGAGGCTGGGCCAGTGCCTGGTGTGCACGAGCAGGCCAAGGAGGAGGAGCCAGGCTCCAACAGGCCAGCAGAGGGGACCAGCCCTGCAGACGCAGCAGCAGAGGTTCGTCCAGCACCAGCAGTAGGCCAGGGGAGGCCAACAGGGGAGAGGATTTGCCATGGCAGCAGAGGATGCAGAGGCCATCAGAGAGCTGATTGCAGGTTCGATTTTTCTAGACTCCAGTCCAGCTTTTGCATTATTCGATTCCGGTGCTTCGTATAGCTTTATATCAGTATCTTTTGCAATTAGACACGGTATCGTAGCTGAATCGTTGCCTAGGACTTACAAGATCACGACCAGGGGTGGCATTATCCTTGTGAGTGATGTTTGTAAGGGTCGGAGAGTAGTTTTGAGAGGCCGTGAGTTGGAGGTGAGCCTGCTCGTAATGCCATTGCCGAACTACGATATAGTACTAGGCATGGATTGGTTGAGCAGGCACTACGCCAGCATTGATTGCAGAGGGGGTAGAGATCTCTTCAGAGCGTTGGGGGAGCCAGAGTTCGAGTACTCCAGACGTCAGGCAGAGCAGAGCAGCGGAGTCTTCTGTGGAGTCTCGGTCGAGGAGCAGGCGATTCCACACCCCTTGATAGCAGAGTATATGGATGTTTTCCCAGAGGAGTTGCTGGGATTGCCACCAGACAGAGACATAGAGTTCTCATTAGACTTGGTTCTAGGAGCGGAGCCCATCTCTCAGTATGTCTATCAGGTGAACAATAGTGAGCTGGTGGAGCTGAAGAAGCAAGTGGATGAGCTACAGGACAAAGGCTTCATCCGCTCGAGTTTGTCGCCATGGGGTGCACCAGTGTTGTTTGTGCCGAAGAAGGATGGGTCAGTACGGATGTGTATTGACTATAGGGCACTCAACAACCTCAAGATCAAGAACAAATATCCACTGCCGTGGATCGACGATCTTTTTGACCAGTTGAGCGGAACTCGGGTATTTTCCAAGATTGATCTGAGGTCGGGATATCACCAGGTGAAGGTGAAGGTGAAGGGGGAGGATATTCCCAAGACCGCTTTCAGGATGCGGTAGCGGGCAGTTTCAGTTTTTGGTTATGCCGTTTGGGCTAACCAATGCACCAGCAGTATTTATGAACCTTTTGAACAAGGTGTTCCACCAGTACTGGGATCAGTTTGTGGTGGTGTTCATTGACGACATCTTGATATATTATAAGACTGAAGAGGAGCATGAGGAGCATTTGAGGATAGTGCTAGAGATTCTTAGGAAGGAGCAGCTTTGCGGGAAGCTCTCTAAGTGTGAGTTCTTCTTAGACCTGGTAGACTTCTTGGGGCATGTGGTGACTGGAGATGGTATCTCAGTTGACCCCAAGAAGATTGTAGCAGTTGAAGTATAGGCAGCGCCGACTTCAGTTGCAGAGATCAGGAGTTTCCTGGGGCTGGCAGGATATTATCGAAGATTTGTGCAGGATTTCCTCCGGGTTGCAGAGCCGTTGACTCGGTTGACCCGGAAGGATGCTGAGTATGTTTGGTCAGAGGAGTGTCAGGCAGCTTTTGATGAGTTGAAGAAGCGGCTTACGACAGCTCCGATTCTGACATTGCCTTCAGGATCTGTTGGTTTCACTATTTATAGTGATGCTTCAGGGAAGGGGCTTGGTTGCATCTTACAGCAACATGGGAAGATGATTGCCTATGCTTCTAGGCAATTGCGTCCCCATGAGAAGAACTATCCTACCCACGACCTGGAGCTGGCAGTAGTGATATTTGTTCTGAAGTTGTGAAAGCATTATCTGTATGGTGAGAGGGTGGAGATCTTCACAGATCACAAGAGCTTAAAGTATGTGTTCACTCAGAAGGAGTTGAACATGAGACAGCGCAGATGGCTAGAGTTGATGAAGGATTTTGACATCCTACTTCAGTATCACCCAGGGAAGGCCAACGTGGTTGCCGATGCCTTGAGTAGGTATCCGACAGCCATGTGTTTGACCATGGATCGGCATTTTTTTGTAGACTTGGAGAGCCTTGGGATTGAGGTGATCGTGTCCGGAGTGCAGATGCAGATGTGGGACATGCAGATTCAGTCAGACTTGGTGGTGAGGATCAAGTCGGCACAGTTTGAGGACATTGCTCTGCGGTGTCTCCGAGAGCAGGTTCGAGCAGGATTGCTGGAGGGCGAGTTTTCTCTTGTAGAGGATGGTGCCTTGAGGCACGGTTCCATATTATGTGTGCCCAGCGGAGAGCTCAGGGAGCAGGTTATGCAGGAGGCCCATAGATCTCAGTACTCTATACACCCGGGTGCCAACAAGATGTACCGAGATCTGAGGGAGCATGTTTGATGGTCAGGGATGAAGCGGGAGGTGGCTCGCTTCGTGGCTAGGTGCTTGGTCTGTCAGCAGGTCAAGGAAGAGAGACAGAGGCCCGGTGGATTATTGCAGCCGCTGTCCATTTTCGAGTGGAAATGGGAGCATATCACTATAGACTTCGTATCAGGATTGCCGCGCACACCAGAAGGAAAAGACGCGATTTGGGTCATCGTTGACATGTTGACCAAATCGGCCCACTTCTTGCCATTCAAGGTGGTACGTCTACAGAGAGGCTGGCGGCGATGTATATGCGGCAGATAGTCAGGATTCATGGGGTTCCGGTCAGCATCGTCTCAGATCGGGATAGTCGCTTTACTTCCCATTTTTGGAGGAGTCTGCAGACTAGCTTGGGCACTCAACTCAAGTTTAGTACTGCATACCACCCCCAGACGGACGGACAGTCGGAGCGGACTATTCAGACACTTGAGGATATGCTACGGACGTGTGTCCTGGACTTTGGAGGTTCCTGGGAGGATCATCTTCATTTGGTGGAGTTTGCTTACAATAATAGTTTCCAGGCCAGCATTGAGATGTCACCTTTCGAGGCTCTGTACGGGCGTAGGTGCCGTACACCCTTATCTTGGGATGATATTGGTGAACGAGCTTTACTGGGGCCAGAGATAGTTGTTGACGCAGCCGAGAAGGTGAAGCTCATCAGGGACAGACTTCGCATGGCGCAGGACAGACATCGGCACTGGGTCGATAGCCACCGAAGGCCGTTGGAGTTTGAGGTACAGATTAGAGTAGGATTAGATTTAGGTTTGTTGTTTGTGATTTTTGATCATATTTGTTTATTATAATTAATTGAGACCTTGCTTGCGATTAGGTCGGAGACCAGGTTTTCTTGAGGATATCTCTGACTCGTGGTACGATACGTTTTGGTGGAGTCGGAAAGCTTAGCCCGCGCTTCATCGGCCCTTTCGTTATCAGCGGAAGAATCGGTGATGTTGCATACAGGCTAGACTTATCGCCTGTGCTAGTGGGGGACCACAACGTATTCCATGTATCACCGTTGAGACGATACGTGGCTGACCCTAGCCATGTGCTCGATCATTCAGAGATTGAGGTTGGTCCTTCTTTCAGCTATCCAGAGCAGCCAGTGGAGATTCTGGATCGATAGGAGAAGGTTCTGAGGAACCAGGTGATACCCTTGGTATGCATCGCATGGAGGCATCATTCTCCAGGAGAGTCTACCTAGGAGCGGGAGGATGAGATGCGCAAGCGTTACCCATATCTTTTGGACCGTGAGGTATACTTTATATCCTTCTCATCAGTTGCATTTCGCCTTTCAATTTCGAGGACAAAATTATTTTAAGAATGGTAGATTTGTCACTACCACATTTCTAGTTTGAGGGTATTTTTGACATTTTTGGTGTAATTTGAATTTATTAGAATTTATTTGAATTTATGGGAATTTTTAGAAATTATTTTGGAATTGTTTGAATGAGGGTTGACTAGGTTGACTTTGACTAGCTTTGACTTTGTGACCTAACCCTAGTAGAGTTGGACTTGGCTAGATATGAGACCATAGGTTAAGTTAAGTTAACCATACTCT